>CM061914.1:54855379-55070340 GCA_031002005.1 Vandiemenella viatica | reverse complement strand
TTCATACCTAAGTGTATATTATTAGCATGTGTGACGTATTTTACTGTATCAATGTAAAATAATAAATCTAAAAGCATTTTCTGACATTTCGATTGAAACATGGTTATAAAATTGGAAGTCAACTATTAAAAGCTAATTACATATTTACTAGACTCTTAATATTAAGCAATCACATAAATAATAACTTTACTATGGGCTTGATGCCGCAGACTTACATGAACTAAATAAAATAAAAGTCAATAAACCTTAAACCCTTTATTTTTGTTTACTTCATCACTCTTATGTTACCAACCACGTACCGCAGTCCCTACTACAAGACCCGCAGGAAACGGTCATTTAATTAATCCTTAGTTTATTTATTTATTATATAATATTTACCAAGATATATAGAATGTGAGGACAAATGTGTATATCACAAGCTAGTACAACACTATATGTCGATCCATTCAAATCGCATTGATCGATGCATCGTGAATGTCCGCTATTACTCCTTTGTATGTTCAAGGGGACAGGCAGAAACAATGTGAATTAACTGAAAGGTGAGCCGACCATGGCAGCCTAGGGGTAGCGTGCTTGCTTCGCGTTGCAGGGATCGCCGGTTCGAGTCCGGCCTAGGGCATGGGTGGTTTCAATTAAGTGTTGTGTTCGTCTTGTGTCGTCCTTACAAAAGAAAGTAAACAATCACACTTGGATAAACTATACACTGTAAAAACAAAACAAAAAAACACATTGAGCTGGCTGAATGGCTAACATGGCCGAATACCATTAAAAAAAAAAAAAAAAAAAAACTGACCCAGCCCCATTTGTACAGTAATAGCATCTGCATTATTCTGTTCGAATCCAATTGATGTTTCTCCATTCCGTCTGGGGAGATCATTAGGTATATTTTTTACTTATATCTTTACGCCTCGTGGACGGGGAGGTCATTAGAGGCGGGATGGGACTGGGGACAAGGAACAGGAAGGAATTTCTTTTGAAGGAAGCATTCCGGCAATCGCCTGGAGTGATTTGGGGAAACCATGAAAACTCAATTCTGGATGCCCGTAAGGGGATTAGAACCGGCCTCCTCCCGAATGGGAGGTCAGAGCGTTAACCGCTCATCCACCTTGCTCGTAGAATGCTTAAATAAACGGCGTTGTTTTTTTTTTTACTGGAAATGAATAGACTATTGTAGGAACAATGCTGTCCTGCTCTCACTCAAATCTTGGAAAAGCCAAAAATTTTCCTGGTCATTGAAATAATCATGACTTGTGCTTCTATCTGATACTCGCTTATAGCATTATTCAGCACGAGAATGATATCCAAATTTTTAATGTTCTACCTGCGGACTACATGTACTATATTCGCCGACCACTACACGCTGAGAAACACTGATATAGTACCTACCAATTAAATAACGTCTGAAACCGAGCGTGGTGGGTGAACGGATAACGTTCTGGCCTCGCATTCGGGAAGACGCGGGTTCGAATCCCCGTCCGGTCATCAAGATTTGGGTTTTCCATGGGTCCCCCAAATCACTCCAGGCAATTTTCCGGATGCTTCATTCAAAAAAGACCATGGCCGAATTCCTTCCGTTCCTTGTGCCCAATCCCATCCCGCCTCTAATGACCCCTCCAGTGACCTTAGCCCTCGACGAGTTGTAAAGCCAAAAGAAAAACAAACGTCTTAAGCAAACATTCTCGCTGTTGAATTGTATTACTCAATTCATAAATTAAAGTCCGCCACATTCATTCTTTAACCGAGATGGGAGGAGGCCGTTTTCGGCCTCCTACCTATCATTCGGGAGGACGAGGTTCAAACCTCGTTCGGCCATCCTGGTTGAGGTTTTCCGTGGTTTTCCTCAACCACTCTAGGCGAATGCTGGGATGGTTCCCTACAAGGCCACGGCCGACCTTCCATCCCCCTTCCCTCCCCGTAGACTAGTAGGCTGAAAAGAGTCTCGGTGACTCTCCAGCAGCCCGCCTCCCAGCCTTCAGCTGGGAGGAATGAAATAGTAAAAAAATAAAAAAAAAAATTCATTCTTTAATCTACCCTACTGCTGTATGTATACTTAAATTCGTTTTTCTCACATACTGATCCACATAGAATCCCTCCGGCGAAAATATGTTACAAACAAATCCCACCAATACTGCACCTCCAAAATATCCTTTTTATAACTAACGTTCTGGCCTCGCATTTAGGGCTGTTAATATTTTAAAAAATATCGGATTTTCGATATATCGATATTTTAAAAAATATTTATTTGGATTCGATATATCGAAGAAAAAGTATCGATATATCGACCCTATTATATAAAAGCAATGTTACAAAAACAAATCATTTTAAAAAAGGGCGAAGTCTTGTGGCTATTTAATGATGAAGAGTTGTGAGATATTTTTCTCAATCAAGTTTTGATTTTCTGAAAAAAAAAAAAAAAAAAATAGTTTTTCATGGCGTTACGGATAAATCATTTTTTTTTATTTAAATTGTGATTTACTAAAAGGAAAGGCAGAATGTTTATGATTTTCTCGAAGACTTGTAAATCCAGAAAGAGCATCGAGGGAAATCTTGGCTTTTGTGAGTTTAAAAGCTCAATAATGAAACATTGTAGAGGCATTTATTTAGGTTGATGTTCTATTATCAGAGTTTGCATAATGACCAAGTCACTTTTTTTACAAGTATTGTTTTATGTGGAATTTAATTTCTTTTTGTAGGTTGATAGCTTATTCTGAGTCTTCTTACTTTTTTGGGCCAAATGTTCGCACCTTAGCAAAGATTGTGTATCCGAATTTATCAATATTCCTGCTTACATCCAATTTTCATGTCAAAATACTTTCCTCGACAACGCACGCTCATGTAAAACAACGGTCTCGAGTCCGATTCGTTCTGTGCGAGCTTCGTCGTGTCTGCATTGTTACCATCGGTGTAGGACTACCAATAACTTCCAAATTAAATGTAGTAACAAAGTAAATTTAATTGTGTTTTTTATGCTCCTGATCTTTGTGCAAAACTGAAATTCAAAGCATATAGCCTCATCAAGAAGAAAGCAATTAACCTACAAATTTTCTCATAAGACGTTTCAGCTTTTAGATTGCATTGAAAAAACACTTTGGGGATGAAACCAAGTATGTGCACCAAATTACCATTTTCTAGGACAACTGGATGTTGCATAGAATTATGATGAGAGAACGTCATTGTTATTTAAAAGAGTTTCAGATCCAAAAAAATTCCAAACTAAGGTAGTGAATGAATTTTGCACCAAAACTCATGTCAGAAACTTCATTGGACATACTTTTCAAGAGCATGAACTCATGTTTTTCCCGTTGTTTCTTCTACTATGAATGGAGAACTCCCTACATTAATTGAATATTTCCCCTTCTTTGATATTGCTTTGCAAATGGGTAACGCTTTGCCATAATACAATTTTTTAAAGCTGAGATTCTAGGTGGAATGCAGGATTTAGGGCGAGGGGTGGGGGCAAACCGGGGTACTTGCTCTGGGCGATAAAATCGTGTCCAACAATGCGTTTGGCAAACAGTTAAAGTGGCGACATCAATGCGTTTGGCCAACAATCAAGGAGGTGATTCTCGGGGTCTGGCTGACAGCAATGTTTGAAGAGGTGGCAATCTCAGTTTTTCCCCGGCTTGGAAAAATCCTGGAGCCGCTACTCTCAAGGCAGTTCCCTTGTCGGTAACAAATTGTTTTTTAAAGGCACCAATCTATAATAATAAGTTTTTAGCATAGCGCTTTGTAAAGGCAATCCAAATGTGGTAGATTCTTTTTTTCAATTTCTTATCTTAATAAATTCGTAAGTGATATAACAAAACTGGCTGTAACATAATTTAGGAGCTCAATTCTTCTGTTGGTATGGAACAAGAAGCGTATCCAATGCGCGTGAAATATTTAACTGTGGAGTGCCATATACAGGCTTATAATTTCCGGGTCATTTCTGGGTCTAAAAAGTATTTTAGCGGTATGCTTAAAGAGTGAACAAAAATGCAAATTAATAAAAAAAATCTATTTTAGGTAAATATGCTATCTAACGTATATATAGCACCTCTTTTAACTTTATTAATTAAACTATGGTCGAAAGTCAACATCAGATATTATGAATCAAAGGGAAAAATACTAAACTTAAAACAAAAATTGACCACCTCGTCAGGAATTTTTTACTTTGGTACAAAATCAACATCGGGTATTATCAATCAAAATCTCAAAAATATTAGACCAAAACTGAACACTTCTAATAGGCTCATTAATTAAAATTAGGCAGAAAATAAACATCAGGTTTTATCGACAAATAAAAAAAAATTAGCATCTATCTTTTGCTAAATCAAAATCAACATCAATCAAAATAGATCTTAATCATCTAATTTTAAAATATTTATTACTAGATTTTGCCATTTTCATAAATAGTTCTCCGTCACTGCTTTGGAAAACTGATAAAATTTCTCAGCAAGAGTCTTCAAAATTGATTGAGTTTGCAGTTCAGCCTTGATCGAATCCATGAACGTTCTGTTTCGCTCTTTTTTCATAAATTATTCGACGGGCTAAAACTTTTCTCGTAAAAGTCATTGCTTGTTGGAATAAACAAAACAAAACCAACTATTTTTTTTAAAATATTCAAAATCATTAAAAACGCTTGTTCTAAAGAAATTGGCCCAGATATTATCGTTTGGAAAGTCTTTGGAAGGACTTGAAAAACACGTTTCAGACATGTGAACTCTGTATAAAGGGAGTTAATGTTAACTACATCTAGAATTTTCAAAGTCCCAGAAAATTCAAAGAGTATTTTCCTGTCAGTTTCAATTCCTCTGATTTAAGGGACATTCCATCCTCCCGCTGCGAGCATGGGATACTTGGCTTGGCCTCATGACCACCGTGGTGAATTGAGTTTGAGAAAAAAACTAGTATACGGAAATTCAGGGACAGTAACGCCATAATTCCTGAACAAGAGATCAGACACAAAATTCCGGGACATTCCCGGATTTTCCGGCTATCTGGCAACCCTACCCATACCTGGTACATTACGATTAGTTTCGTAATGCTAATACTTTTGCATTGATTGAAGACAAATTTTAAAAACTTTTCAAAATGTCCAAACAAGAATTCTAATGAATATTGAATGAGTTATTTTACCTTCGTTTTCTAATTCTCCACAGGCTCGCCGCTAGCTGTTTGAGCGCCCGCGTGCAATAACGATTATGCCGCCCCCTGTCCAACTACAGCCAGTGGTGGATCTAGGAAATTTCCGAACCGGGTCAAAAAACTGTGAGATCGCCGCCCCCATTGTTGCCATCCCCAGTGTCGCCGCAGACCGCCAGAAGCAGCTGTTGAGCTAAAAAAAAAAAGGTCGCCCGCTACATAATATGCTGCCTTGCACGCCCGCTTACAGCGGCCCTGCTTCCCCATGTACTCGTATCGTTCATTGTTTGTTAAAATTCTATCTATGAAAATGTATTGCATGTGCAACACAGGTAATCGTTTTCTCTCCAATAATAACTTGGAATATTCTACTAGGAAAACGGAAAATAACCACTTGTTTTTTAAAAATATCGGACTCCGATATCCAGATTTCAATATCGATATACCGATATATCGTCCTAAAAATATCACTCATAAATATCGATATTTTTTTAAAAAATATCGATATATCGATAGTTTATCAACAGCCCTACTCGCATTCGGGAGGACGGCGGTTCTAATCCCCGTCCGGACATCCAGATTTGGGTTTTCCATGGTTTCCCAAATCACTCCAGGCAAATGCCGGGATGTTTCCTTAAAAAGGCCATGGCCGAATTCCTTGCCCTCATCCTTTCCCGTCTCTAAAGACCTCGCTGTTGAGAGACGTAAAGCAGTTAAAAAAAAAATCTTTTTATAACCCAGCACAGAGACCGACCGCCTACCATACCTCAACAAGAGAAGATAATAAAAATTTACCCCACTCTGTGAATGAAATCAAAATCGCCTACTACTAGCCACAAATCTGAAAGAAAAGCAAACAAAATATTGTGCAAAACTACAACTCTGATCATGTAACATATAAATGCAAATCTACTGTATTATTTTTGTAAAAGTGTAAACATTCCTTTACGAAAATCCATTGTAAACCAAATTATCATTTGGCTGAAGAGCACGACATGTGTGCTGCCAGCCCGCCTCCCCCCATTAAAGGGGATGAATGAAATGACAATATATATATATATATATATATATATATATATATATATATATATATATATATGTATTCATCGTTTATATTTTAATTACAAAACTTCA
Organism: Vandiemenella viatica; assembly: GCA_031002005.1. Taxonomy (NCBI): domain Eukaryota; kingdom Metazoa; phylum Arthropoda; class Insecta; order Orthoptera; family Morabidae; genus Vandiemenella; species Vandiemenella viatica. The sequence continues at coordinate 55,064,082 of CM061914.1, read as the reverse complement.
ACCGAACTACACATAACTGTAAGATAAAATATTTTTTATCTATTTAAATTTTATTTATTTAATTAAATTTTATTCATTTTTTAAAATTTTATTTATTTACTTAAATAAAAAATATTTTAATTACAGTAATGAGTAGTTCTGTTAAATGTTTTTTTGCTTATTGGGAAGAGGTTTAACATGTCAAATGATGAGAACAGGATGCGGCACGTTTGTTATTAAGAAGGTCATGCCAACTTCTTTTTTTTTATTGTTTTTTTTTTTACTTATGGATTTACGCCTCGTTGACGTCGAGGTCATTAGAGGCGGGACAAACTTCTAGTTGTGAGCGGAAATATCCATGCAGCGTATTATGCCTTTAACTGCCAATCACGATCGCACACTAAGTTCCATGCCAAATGAAAAGCAACCCTGAGTTTCTCTAATCAACGTGGACGAAATCACGGGCACCACTAGCATATGCATACGTCTCCACCAGGGCTGTTCTCATTTATTTATTTTTAAGTATCGGATTTTCGATATATCGATATTTTTACTAATTTCAATATCTGATACAATATATCAAAGAAAATGTATCGATGTAGTGACGATATTTTATAAAAACAATATTACAAAAACAAATCGTGTAAATATTGGTTCAATTCTTGTTGCTATTTACTAATAAAACGTCTTGGGATATTCTCTTGAATTAAGGCTTAAATTTCTGAAACGGAATGGTTTCTCACGGCCCTTTAAAAAAATGAAGAAGAAAATTGTGACTTAGCTGTGACTCATTTTACTAAAAGTATAGTAACAAAGTAAAATTTAATGTATTTCTTAACCTTTCTGATCTTTGACTAAAATAGAAATATAAGAAATGTAGCCTCGTCAAGAGGAAAGCAATAAACGTACAAATTTGCTCCAAGGCGTTTCACCTATTGTATTACCATTGGATAAATACAGGGTCTTTTCTTATGATTTGGTGGTGAAACCATGTATGCATACCAAATGACCTGTCTCCGGGACAACTGGAAGTAGTGTGGAATTATGTGAGGGAGTGTCGTAGTTGTTTCAAAGAGTTTGAATTCCACAATCTTTCGAGGTAAGGTGATGATTGAAGTAAAATTTCACACATTAGTTTAGCTTACTAAACTTCGTTTAAAATAAAAAAAATTGACATACACTGAAGAGCCAAAGAAATTGATATAGGCATGCGTATGCAAACACAGAGATATGTAAACACTCAGAGTACGGACGCTGTGGTCGGCAATGCCTATATAAGACAACAGGTGTCTGACGCACGGCGATTAGATCGGTTACTGTTGCTACAATGACAGGTTATCACGATTTTAGTAAGTTTAAACGTGGTGTTATTGTCGACGCAAGAGAGATGGGACACAGCATCTCCGAGATAGCGATGAGGATAGGGACTTTTCCGTAGGACTATTACACGAGTGCACCGTGAATATCGGGAATCCGGTAAAACATGAAATCTCCGACATCGCTGCTACCGGAAAAAAGACCTGCGAGAATGGGACCAACGACGACTAAAGGAATCGTTCAACGTGGCAGAAGTGCAACCACTCCACAAATTGCTGTAGGATTTCAATGCTGGGCCATCAACAAGTGTCAGCGTGCGAAACATTGAACGAAACATCATCGATAATGGGCTTTTGGAGCCGAAGGCCCACTCGTTTACCTCTTGCTGAGTGCACTACACAAAGCTTTACGCCTCGCCTGGGCCCATCAACACCGACATTTGGATTGTTAATAATTGGAAACGTGTTGCCTGGTATGACGAGTCTCGTTTCCAATCGTATCGAGCGGATGGATGTGTACGGGTATTGCAGACAACCTCATGAATTCATGAACCCTGCATGTCATCAGGGGACTGTTCAAGGTGGTGGAGGCTCGGTAATGGTGTGGGGCAGTGTGCAGTTGGAGTGACATGGTCCCCTGATACGTCTAGATACGACTGTACAGGTGACATGTACGTACGCATCCTGGCTGATCACCTGCATCCATCCATGTCCATTGTGCATTGCCAGCAGTACAATGCGACACCCCACACGTCCAGAATTGTTACAGAGTGGCTCCAGGAACACTCCTCTGAGCTTAAAGAACTCCGCTTGCCACCAAACTGCCCAGACTATGAACATTATTAAGCATATCTGGGATGCCTTGCAACGTGCCGTTCAGAAGAGATTCTCACCCTCGCATACTCTTACGGATTTATGGACAGCCCTGGAGGATGCATGGTTTAAATTCCCTCCATTACTACTTCAGAAATTAGTCGAGTCCATGCCACGTCATGTTGGGGCACGTCTGAGTACTCGCAGGGGCCCTTAGACGATATTAAATAGCTTTCTTTGGATCTTCGATGTATAAAGATTAAGGTAGTAGTGTGGACTGTGCGTCCAGGTAAAAATAAAGTTATGTGTAGCAATATTTGTGAGCAGTTGTTTTAAAAAATACTCAGTTGTTACATAGGTTCTGCTGGAAGACTTCTGCAATTATTAAGCAATGGAAGATTAATTGTTGATGCAACTCGATCAGATGCTACAGATGTGGTATAAGATATCAAATATTTTAAAAGCAATTTCGTACAGCATAGGAAAAAATGACTACAGTCTCTCCAGAATCTTAGGTCATCTGATGATTTTGAAATTACTCAGCTGATCCAATTATTGTTTTAATTTAGCAACCATTGAACAAAAACTCATTTCATAAACGTCAATGGACATCCCTTTTAAGAACATGAGCTTATGATTACCCCAAACAGATGACGTTGTTTCTTCTGCTATGCATGGAAAAGCCTTTACATTAAGTGAAATATTTCCCATTCTTTGATATTGTATTGGAAACGGCCAGTGATTTACCAAAATGCAATTTTTTGAAACAGAGATTCAGGGTGGTTGCTTTGGTGTTAGCAAATTGTGTTCTAAATACAGCAATGTATCATTATAACTTTTTCAACAAAGCGTTTTGTAAAGACAATCCAAAAGCAGTAGATTATTTTTTTTTCAATTTCTTCTCTTAATAAATTCTTTTCTTGTATAACTAACCTGGTGGTCAGGCCCGCCGTAAGCGGGCGTGCAAGGCGTGCACCGCACGCGGGCGGCACATGAAAGGGGGCGGCGATCGACAGTCACCGCCCCGCGATAGTTGCCAGACACTCGGGAATGGCAACAAGGGGGGCGGCAATCTCACAGTTTTGTTGACCACTGGCTGTAGTTAAACATGGGGCGGCATAATCGGTATTGCACGCGGGCGCTCTAACAGCTAACGGCGGGCCTGCTGGTGGTGACATACTTTTGGAGCTCAATTCTTCTGTTGATATACAGGGTGTCCACAAATGAATATCGGGGTTTTAATGCTTTATATGATTTATTACATTATCCTTACAGTTATAAATGATATGTCAAATGAAAGAGCAACTCAAACAGTTTTGTTCGTTGGCACTAGTGCGCATGTGCGTGAAATGTTTCCGCTGCGATCCGCTAGAATGCGGTAGTAGCAAAGATGGCAACTAGTGAAGAGAAAGCGTGTTGTGTTTTACAGTTTGCAAAGACTGAATCTGTAGTTACTGTGCAGCGTGCGTTCCGCATTAAGTTCGGGCGTGATCCTCCAAGTGACAATAACATCCGTAGATGGTATCATCAGTTTGAAGATACAGGCTGCCTTTGTAAAGGGAAGAGCGCGGGACGACCAAGAGTTAGCGAAGAGACTGTTGAGGCGAGTGAGAGAGTCGTTCACTCGTAGCCCAAACAAATCTGTTCGGAAGGCTAGTCGCGAATTAGAAATTTCTAAGTCTACTGTTTGGAAAGTTTTAAGGAAACGCTTACAACTACGTCCTTACCGTTTACAGTTGTTACAGGCTCTAAAGCCTGCAGACCATGGTTTACGTGCCAAATTCGCTAACGAAATGTTGTTACATGACGATGAAGATTTTCTACATCATGTTGTCTTCAGTGATGAATCGACCTTTCACCTCAGTGGACATGTTAACACTCATAATGTGCGGATCTGGGGCTCAGAAAATCTTCAAGAGATCGTACAAGTGCAACGAGACTACCCTAAAAATCAATGTTTTTTGTGCCGTATCCCGGCGGAAAGTTTACGGACCTTTCTTTTTTGATGAACCGACTGTAACTGGTACTTCTTACCTTGATACACCAGAGCAATGGCTCTTCCCTCAGTTGAAACAATATGAACCAGAGAACTTCATTTTCCAGCAAGATGGTGCGCCACCTCACTGGCATAACGAAGTACGCAGTTGGTTGAACGTAACTGTACCCGACCGCTGGATTGGCCGCAAGGGGCCCAATGACAGAGCTTGCTATGCGTGGCCTCCACGTTCACCTGACCTAACGCCATGCGATTTCTACCTTTGGGGTTTCATCAAGGATCGTGTGTATGTGCCTCCGTTACCAGCCGACCTCCTTGAATTACGACAGAGGATTGAAGCAGCTGTTGCAACAGTTACTGAAGACACACTGCTCAACGTTTGGGAAGAACTCGGCTACAGACTTGATGTGTGCCGTGTGACAAATGGTGCCCGCATAGAACACTTGTAAGCTTGTATATAAAACTGTTTGAGTTGCTCTTTCATTTGACATATCATTTATAACTGTAAGGATAATGTAATAAATCTTATAAAGCATTAAAACCCCGATATTCATTTGTGGACACCCTGTAGAACAAGAAGGATTATCAATTCGCACAAAATATTTAACTGTGGCCTACTACAATACTTGGTACATTACGATTAGTTCTTCATGCTAATACTTTTGCGTAGATTGAAAGCAAATTTTTAAAATCTTTGCCATGAGTCCAGACAAGAATTCGAACGAATACTAACTGCTTGAATGAGCACTAATATTTGGTCTTCTTTATTATTTCTGCTTGTTGCTCGGATCGTAATAATTAAACATAGTAATTGAGTGTTTAAAATAATGTGCTGGTTTTAAAAGTTTCATAGTTTCTTAAAATACTATCTGTGATTAAATTTATTGAATGTTCAAGACAGGTAATCGTTTTCTGTTCTCCAGTAATACCATGACAACTTTTACGAGAAAAACGGAAAATGATAACTTATTTTTAAATAAAATATCGGCTCCGATACCCATATGTCAACATCGAAATATCGATATATCGTTCTAAAAAGTATCACTCATATATAGGGTGATTCAAAAAAAAAAAAAAAAAAAAAAACGTGGACAAAATGACATGGTAAATCTGTCACATAATAAGGATCAAAAATTGCATAGGATCAGAGGGTCGCAAACGCCTGTAGAGGGCACTGGAGCCACGAGAGGCATGGCCACCTCGATCACCAGACCTGTCTCCCTTAGATTTTATCTTGTGGGGATTTTTAAAAGGACTTATGTATGAAACACCTGTTGAAACACCGGAAGACTTGGTAGGAAGAATCGCTGCGGCAGCCGGATGTGTTCGAGGGTATCTTCAAGAAGGTGCTTCGTTCCATGCATCGGAGATGTCGGGCTTGTCTCGATGCAAAACTTTGAGCATCTGCTGTAGGCTCAACATTTGGCTTGCATTAGTCGCATGCGAGTGAGTGATTATCAAAAAAATTATCTGTAATGGTTTTGTTTCTTCTCTTTGTGTCAGTATTATTTTAGACGCCCTGTAGCGGCTCCGGATCGCGGTTGCGACCCTCTGTTCCTATGCGATTTTTGATTCTTATTGTATGACTGATCTTCCATGGCATTTTGTTCACTTTATATTGAATCACCCTGTATATCGATATTTTCATTAAATTATATCGATATTTTATCAACAGCCCTAGTCTTCACCCTTCACCAGACGGGGCTGACGAACTCCCACCCTTTCCGGATTGTTTCCGGAAAAAACCTGGACGCCAGGTATATTTTGGTGAATTGTGTGTGAACTAAAGCACAAAGGAAGGCAGTTCCGTGACGTCTCGCCAGTAGCTGCTTATTTCCCGGTCGCCACCTCCGTCGTGCTGCCAAGTGACCGGGGAACAATGTGGAGATGCGTGCAGCCAGACTTGCGGTCACACAGCGCCTCAACCACCTGTTCCACCGTTCAATGAACTCCTGTTCCTACTGCCACCTGACTCTTTTTTTCTCCTACCTTCATCTTTATTCGTCTCGAGACATTAAAGGAACACCAACTACGAAAATGACGCGATACACGAAGCCCTTTGAAGATCCGTTAGATTCAGTTACAAAAATTCGTCAAATACCGTTTTTACTATATCTTCAATTTCACAGTTAAGGTTTAAATATTCTTTTCCGTTTTTTCCAGTAATTCTCGCTAGCGTTTTTAAAATATTCTCTGTATCAGCATCTTGGACAGGGCCTTGATGGGTGAGCAGTCAAATGTCTGCTTATCACCAATCAAGATTTCGACATTCAATGGTTTCCCGAATCATTACAGCAGAATGCTGGAATGTTTTGTTCAAAAGACAATGGCCAAATTTTTTCCCGTTTTATGACTGCCAAGTCTCAGCACTAATAAATTCCATTAGACATATAATACTAACAAAACAATACTGTGGTTTCTCCTTTCCTAAGACATGCTATACAGGGTGTTACAAAAAGGTACGGCCAAACTTTCAGGAAACATTCCTCACACACAAACAAAGAAAATATGTTATGTGGACATGTGTCCGGAAACGCTTACTTTCCATGTTAGAGCTCATTTTATTACTTCTCTTCAAATCACATTAAACATGGAATGGAAACACACAGCAACAGAACGTACCAGCGTGACTTCAAACACTTTGTTACAGGAAATATTCAAAATGTCCTCCGTTAGCGAGGATACATGCATCCACCCTCCGTCGCATGGAATCCCTGATGCGCTGATGTGCCCTGGAGAATGGCGTATTGTATCACAGCCGTCCACAATACGAGCACGAAGAGTCTCTACATTTGGTACCTGGGTTGCGTAGACAAGGGCTTTCAAATGCCCCCATAAATGGAAGTCGAGAGGGTTGAGGTCATGGAATTGGTCCGCCTCTACCAATCCAGCTCTAACATGGAAAGTAAGCGTTTCCGGACACATGTCCACATAACATATTTTCTTTGTTTGTGTGTGTGGAATGTTTCCTGAAAGTTTGGCCGTACCTTTTTGTAACACCCTGTATATTACTTTGCCAATATTCATTTATTTTACAAACCAATAATAATAATAATCCCGTGTGGTCGTAATGACTTGGTGACAGGATTTCTATTCGCTACGCATTCCGCCCCTCTCTTAGCAGTCTTAACCTAACTGGGTAGTGTTACCAGGTATGGGAAATATATAGTTTAACGTGGAATCCAAACCACATGAGCGTTCTGATGTACTTCACATTACATAGTAAGCTGTGCCAGACGGGAAGGCCGGGGTTGTGACTATGAAAATCCCCACCGAGACAGGGATTCGAACGGGGGATCTTTTGATCTCCAGTCAGACTCCTTAACCACTGAACCCCCAGACCGCTCTGTTTAAAAAAAAAAAAAAAAAAAAAAAAAAAAAAAAAAAAAAACTGAAATAAGAAATTAGTTCTGAATATTAATCATTAATATTACCTTAAATTTCGAAATTTATCCAGGAAAATGCCAGGATGGTTTCTTCGCAAAGCTGATGAACCCTTTTTCTCAACATTCGTCTCTCGGCTGAAATAAGTTCACCGTCGTCAAAACATAAACCCTCTCCCCAAAAAATAGAAAAATTTAAAACGCTGTTAGCGGAATTCTTATGATATTTTCGTAATACAGATTCATGTTTTTGTTTACTGATACGTATTTATGCATGCACCTCTTATAAATCTGTTTTCTATTGCCTGGTTTCATCACAGAGTAAACAGTCTGGTGAAATTAATCACCAGGTGCCGATCGCAAATAATATAATTAAAATAACGTAAGGTGAAGTTCCATTCATTAAGGCGCTTAATGGAAAATCAAGAGATCCTCCGTTCCAACAGAGTTTCAGTAAAACTCCATGCCGGCACATTCAAGACTACCGTTTCGGGGGAAACACAAGAGATCGCCAAATTTTAAGACATCATGTAAAGAACGAATAGCCATTAACATCGTCGCTTAACCTCCCGCCGTGCGCAGAATCATGATTCAGTCCCGACGTTTGGTTCCAAATTTAGGGAGTAGGTATTGTGCACCATCACCATCCCGATGCATGTTGGCTTAGCCCAAAACGATAACAATTCCTTCCATCGCCGGGGTTCGAACCAGCAACCTCGTGTTGAATACTACAGAAGGTCACAGTGACCTGCCGCACTCGTCATTGATCTGAGTCTGATGATGGTCCGACAAATATCTTTTGGTTTCGTCTTTTCGGCTCGTCAGAGCAGCTAGAGGATGGAATGGCAGGGAACAGGGAAAAATTAGGTACTGGTCTTCTGAAGGACCCGTCACGGCATTTGCTTAAATTTCGGGGAATCAAGTAAAACCGAAATTTGGATAGCCGGATGGGGATTCGAACCCACGTCCACCTGAATGCCAGTCTGAGCGTTACCACTCACCCACCAGGTGTGATAAATATCATTAATGATGTCTGTTACCGTAGTGGCAATAGTATTGTGTTGTTAACACAGTAAACTGGATAAGCACCCTCTGCCACGATTTTTGTGAATTGCAGAATATAGATGTAGAAACTTGATCAGTGAAATTAACTTAGTAAGAACATAAAATTCCAGTTTTTTTTTTTTTTTTTTTTTTTTTTTTTTTGCCAGAGACATGTTTTATACTGATTTACGGCTGCTGTTGTGGGTAAAGAAAACTACAAGTCAACGCATACACAGTTTTACTTCTGTATAAACTCTCACCTGCGGTTTGGCAACATATTCGTTTCGACGAATTCGTTTTTGACGAACACTGTTGCGTAATCTTCTTAAAACTTCCAAATAAAAGGTTTTGTTGACGGGCTGATGTGGGGGAACAAACTCTGAATGAAGTACGTCCTTGTCATCAAAAAAACAAATAAGCATTCTTTGATCTTTGAGTTGACGTGACAAAAGCACCGGTTCGAATCCCCGTCCGGGCATCCAGATTTGGGTGTTCCCAGGTTTCTCCAAACCACTCCTGGCGAATGCCGCGATATTTTCTTCAAAAGGACATTACCGAATTCCTTACCGTTCCTTGCCCCAGTCCCATCCCGCTTCTAATGACCTCGACGAGGCGTAAAACAATTAGTAAAAAAAAAGAACAACAGATAATTTTTTTGTTTTTAATATACCAATTTTATAAGACATTATTCCGGGATAATAAATGTTTTATGAATACTGTATCAGTTAAGTACTTCTGTCAAATCTTATGTTTCTACTGCTACCACTAATAAACTTTTCTACTGTCATTAATATAAAAATTAATTCGGGATAGTTAAATTTCTTTGATTCCTGTAAAAGAATGTTTCTCCGAAGTTTGGTGTCAGTCGTTTCCATATGTCTTATGTTATATTTTACCTCGTCTAGTAGTAGATCTAACTTTGAGTTTCAATGTTCATGACTTTTTTTTTCATTTAAACTATTTTTGGCAATATATTCTTCACTTTCGGCTTCTGCATCATCACTTTCTATTCAGCTCCCTGATGACTCTGGTTTCGGTTTTTGAGTTTCATTTGCATGAAATAGTTCTTAAATTTTGATACTGTATCGGCTGCCTCGAACAGTAAATACTATGACCTCTTATTACGTCGTATGTTGAATATTCTTTTCACTTGCAGCAGATTTTGTGAACTCTCAAACTGGCTGTCATTTCACATTACCATCCCACGTGTCCGACGTTATCTCTTCACCATCCATATTCGCTCCTGCTACTTTCCACAATACTGCGACTGCGAAGGAAGCTACTGTACAGCCCATGACCCTTAGACAGGGTTCAAGGTACTTTATCCCTTCCTCTACGCAAGGAAACTGTATATTTGTCTGCCATTTTTGTTTTGTTTTGCTGTCCCAATATTTTTTCTTGCTTTACGCATTGTCCACGTCGAGGTCTTTAGACGAGGGAAAGGACTGGGGACAAGAGTGGGAAGGAATTCGGCCATTTTAAAGGAACCATCCCGGTCTTCTCGTGGAATGATTTGGGGAAACCTTGGAAAATTCAAATTTGGATGCCTGGATGGGCATTCGAACTCATCTCGTCCCGAGTGCAATGCCAGAAGCGTACCGCTAACTCACCAAGTCTGGTTTATCCCAATCTTATTGCCATTCAGTCAGAAGTATCTTCTGAACATCCCACTCTGATTTTGGTTCAAAATCTAGAATTTCTGCTATCTTTTATTTTTTTTCCCTTCCTGAGCCAGTACATTGCATTATGTATTCTCACAAATAGCATCAGTTAAACCGTAGGCCCACTGACGACAGAGGTGAAATGTGCGGCAAATTGAAACTCTGTCACTATCCTTTTCCGGCCAGCAAATGCCTTTCACATTATCATTTTCTAAAATACCTACACGGTATTTTGAGAGCATTATCCACTTGTTTGAAGAAGAGACCCGGTGTTCCAGAGTAGGGAAGTAAAAAAGAAGTTCTGTTTCCCTAAGTCAATAGGGCGTTAGGGAAGTCGTCGTCAGGGATAATTCAATAAGCGTGCGGAGGGAACCCGCAATTTGCCAGCTCCTAACGACCCACCTCAGGTGGTTCGCTATTAATTTAAAATCAACTAGCGGGTCATCAGCGTGACCCGACAGGTGTCTTGCTGCCGGTAAATTACGCCGCAAAGTACCGGAAAAGTGTAATCAAGCTGCACAATTCCCAGCGGCGCGTAATGTGTCGCAGCTGTCACCCAAAAAGCTGCTGCTGTAAGATAAACAGCGGAAAAGCTCCTCTTCGAAGACGCCGTGGCAGGTATACAAATACCTACCGATAAAAAATGCATAACTACTCTCTTGTAAGAAAGCTGGAAGATGGATTACAGCAAACAACGAACGGACAAAGACATACCCGCTAGTGTAGCTCAGAACGCTTAGTCGCCGCATACTGGGTCGGCGAGGTACAAGGGGACAGGGCACGAGCCCATGACACCGCGTACCGGCCATCAAGGTGAAAGCCGTGATGGTCCCAATCTCCACCTCATAAACTACACATTTCACAAACAAAAAATACACTCATTACACAGAACATAGTAACACATTTCGCAGGCAAATGGCAATACTTCACATCCTCCAGTAGTACGTGGTATGAGCTTGGCAATAGTTATAAAATGTTTGGTGTCAGCGAGGAAATGTGGCCGTAAAACCAAAGTTCCAAATTTGACCATGACAGTAGAGCTCTAAAAGTAACGAGAAATTCTGTACTCGTATGTATTTGTTACTAAACCAATCAGTACTCGTTAATATCGAATCGTTACTCGTTACTTTTGATACAATCGAACACTAGCATGAAACATCGCATCGCGTACGTGATAACTTCGTTACTATCGTATCGTTTCGTTACTCGTTACTTTTGATACAATCGAACACTAGCATGAAGCATCGCATTGAGTCGCGTCGCGTACGAGATAACTTCGTTACTATCGTATCTTTTCGTTACTCGTTACTTTCGATACAATCGAACACGAACATGAAGCATCGATTCGCGTCGCGTACGGGATAACTTCGTTACTATCGTATCGTTTCGTTACTCGTTACTTCTGATACAATCGAACACGAACATGAAGCATCGCATCGAGTCGTGTCGCGTCTGGGATAACTTCGTTACTATCGTATCGTTACTCGTTACTCGTTACTTTTGATACAATCGAACACTAGCATGAAGCATCGCATTCGCGTCGCGTACGAGATAACTTCGTTACTATCGTATCGTTTCGTTACTCGTTACTTTTGATACAATCGAACACGAGAATGAAGCATCGATTCGCGGCGCGTATGGTATTACTTCGTTACTATCGTATAGTTTCGCTATGAGTTACTTTTGATACAATCGAACACTAGCATGAAGCATCGCATCGAGTCGCGTCGCATACGGGATGACATCTTTGGTACTTGGTAAAGTTTAAGTAAATTGTTTATTTAGTAAAATAAGTTTAGGTGGGTTGTTCGATTCGATAAAACTTAAAGTAAATTAATTAACACATGGATCTTACGGAAAATCTCTGAATGTACACTTGATTTACTGTAATGAATATTATATACGAAAGAATAATCTAATATCAAAACAAACACCTGTTTGCATAAAAAAAAGACCTGACCTTTCGCCTCACTGTGACATATCTAGTGACAATAACTAACATTTCGTAAAGTAGCCTACTCAAAACCCTGCAAACAAGCCTGATATGATAATGGGACATGTATTTAACAAATATTATAATATCATCAAAGTATTTCGTTTTTAAATAGGAGGTTTCACCACTGTCTTCCTTTACTGTTTTCATTTATTTTTTTAAATTCTTCATCTTTCTGAGATTAGATTCGTAATTGTTGTTGCACCGCGGTTACAACAAACATTCACCATCAAAGCCAGTACCGCATTGATCACATGGATCCTGCGGTAATTAAAATTAATTGATTGCTATGTCACAATACACAATACTTCTGATACAATTGGGCACTAACATGAAGCATCGCATAAATGACTTCGTTAGTACTTTGTAAAGTTCAAGTAAATTGATCATTGAGTGAAGTAAATTTAGGTAAATTATTCGTACATTTGATTTACTGCACTGAACATTACTTACTTCAGAATAATACCTAATATCACAATCGCTGCACACTTGAATCAACTAATTTCAAAACAAACATCTGCTCTTTCAATCACCTGGTTTCAGTTGTAATTTTTCAGTCTACGTAGTTGACTATTGCTTTCTTTCAATGTTGTTAAACCAGATATATTTTCTCAAAGGCTCTTAGCTTCAATTGCTGAATGGCTTCCTTCTCTGAGAAGAAATTTCACAGGCGGATCACTATTAATATCACATGCTTTGCCAGTATTCTGTAGACCACTCGAGATAGGTCTTGTTAATCATGAAGAATTTATCGATGCTAGCTCACCGTTAACCACGTTCACTTAGTGGTTTAGTTATTATAAAACTCACCAAAGTATTAGGACCTACAGTCATGAGTCAAAACTAATACTCGTATAGGCCCTACTCGTTAAAAGCTCAATTATATTTACCGAACGAGCCTAGCGAAGAATAAAAATTGTTGATAAATGACTTAATCTAAGTATGAAACAGCATTTGATTTCACTATGGATGTATTTTTTTTTTTTAATCAATTATTTTCCTCGAGAAGCAGTGGTGAAAATTTATTTTGGTACATTTCCTGCGATCTGAAGATAAGACTACAACTGCTAATAATGATGGCGCTAAAGGGGAATTGCGTTAAGAAATTATGGTCTTTACCGAATATACTTATTTTTATACTTGTGTCTAAATACAGAGAATAATACGTTAACTAAGAAAAAATATGAGGGTACCTAATTTAATGAAAGTACCAGCCTAGAACGATTGATGATAACTACGCACTACGCCATGTGTCAACGTGCATTATTCAGCAGCCGAATGATTTCCCGCGCATTTCGTCATAGTCGTGGATATACCGACAATTACAAGGAAACAAAACCATAGAGTATTTGGCCAAGTTGCAAACAGCAAGTACGATAGTCCATGAAGAGGAAAACGGCTTATCTGCAATGATCATGCTGGTGCCTTTAGCCACTTGCTACGGAGCGTGTTGGGTTAGCAGTAATGCTCTGGCCTCGCATTCGGGAGGGCGCTTGTTCGAATCCTCATCTTTCCATCCGGATTTGGGTTAACCTTGATTTCTCTAGGCGATTATCGGGATGGATCCTGTAAAATGCCATGGTCGAATTCCTTCCCGTATCTTGCCCCAGTCCCTTCCCGCCTCTAATTACCTTGACGTCGATAAGGCGTAAAGCCATAATCAAAAATAAAATAAAAATTCAAATGAAATCAGAATTTCGGAACTTTCTGCCAAAGTGTACTGATCATAGTAAACTTTGAAATGTAAGCGACCTCTTAGCATGCTGGCGCCTTGAGTCATTTGCATGACCAATGCAAAGTTGTTGTAGGCCATTTTTCCGCAGTTCCTCCGTAAATTAAATGATAAAATAACGCCAATGCAACTGTTCTGTAGGCTTTAATACCGTACGCTTTCACCTCTCATCCAGGTATTATCAGCTACGAATCTATGATGAAATTTTACATTTAGTTTACAAACTTATTATATGGTGTTTAACATAATTCTAAATTGAAACATTTACTGATTATTTTCAAGTTAGTATAGTATACATTAGTATTCTCCAAGTTCGTAACCACACATCTCTGCTTTATCTAAAGCCATTTGTCCTGGCTGTTACATACTGGATGTAAACATTGTGTCTATCACTTGTCTACGGTGGCCATCTTGTTTTATTAATGTCAGGTTCGTAGTGCGCTGACAGCGTCAGTTTTGAAATTGCATTTGAGGGTGATGTTTTGCTATTTTGTTTCTAGTTTTATGTATAGTGTGTGAATGCAATACCCTCACTCTACAAGAAAACTATCAAATTCAAAAAGCAATATAAAAAATGGTAAGAAGGTACTGAATGACCATATCTTTATATATAAAGATGAATGTATGTTTGTTTATTGGTTTGTTTGTTGGTTTGTTTGTTTGTTTGTTCTTCATACAAATCCACAGTTTTCATCCGATCTCGATGAAACTTTGCACACGTATCCTTCGAAACAAGTAGAAAAATACTGTCTACATTTGGTTGAAAAATTATCTGTATAAATAACACATGTTGTGTCATAACTTCGAAATATGGCGATAGACCGACACGTTGGATGTGGACGTCTCCAGACCGTGTTTCCGTGTAGTGAACTGGCAGCTCAGTGGCTAAAGAGCTAGCTTACGAACGTCGTGGTCTCCGATTCAAATCTCCGTGGAGGCCAAGATTTTTAAAAATTGTTTTTCATCGTAAGAGTCAGGCCTGGGCCGTAGGTTATTTGGATTGAATGTTAAACTGTAGATATTATAAAGTTAGGGGTGCAATGCGAGGCAAATCGTAGGTAGTCTTGCAATTTTGTAGGTGTAAACTTTTTTACGTTATAATGATCCCTCAGGTGTTGTTCGCAGTCAGTGTGTGAGTGTGAACCACAGTAATACTAATATAAATACGGAAGTTTATAAGGAAAGCTGAATGAAGGGCACAGGATATTTTTTCCAGTATGATTAACAGTTGTAGTCACGAAATTTTGAAATGTTATCGAATAGTGGC
Source organism: Vandiemenella viatica (assembly GCA_031002005.1). Classification (NCBI taxonomy): domain Eukaryota; kingdom Metazoa; phylum Arthropoda; class Insecta; order Orthoptera; family Morabidae; genus Vandiemenella; species Vandiemenella viatica. The sequence goes on along the minus strand of CM061914.1, from coordinate 55,048,898 downwards.
AGAAATATGTTGGAAATTGATTCTCTTCAAGAGGCAGGTTCGACGGTAGAATGATATAGGGATAGCTTTTCTGTCATATTATTCCTACTCGATATTGTTTGGTACCAATCCTTCGTTACCAACAACTTTTTATATTTAATTCTGGAAAAAAATTCTTAATCCATGCGTACGAAGTCGCGGGTACGAGGCTAGTAAACCTAAAAAACAAAACGTAATTGAAACTGGTAAACATACATTAACCCTACAGAAAGGAAAGTATAATAAGAACAATAAATAATTAAACCTAACAGATACATGCACTCACACATTATACATAAAATTTCAAATAAAATAGCAAAATATTACTGTCTAACGCATTTTCAAAACTGGCGCTGTCAGCGCACCACCACCTTGACATTAAGAAAACAAGATGGCCACCGTAAACAAGTGAGTAGTGAAAGACGCAATGTTTACAGCCATTATGAAACAGCCAAGAGAAATGGCTTTAGCGGTAACTTGCTTTGGTGGAAAAGCAATGATGTGTGGTTACGAACCTGTAAAACTCTAAAGTAAATAGTAAGTTGAAATAATCAAAAAATGTTTCAGTTTAGAATTATGTTAAACATCATGTAATAAATTTGTTAATATAAGCGTCCTGGTAGCTCAGTGGTTAACGCGTCGGACTTGAGACCGAACGGTCCCCGGTTCGAATCCCTAATTATATCCATAATCTGGTCATTGTTAAAGACAGATTTTTTTCCAAATATGTTGTTTTATATTACAATAACAAGGATTTTTTAAGTAATAATAGTTTGCTTTTATAGTATATAAAAAAAGTGGTTAACGCGTCTGACTTGAGACGGAAAGGCCCCGGTTCGAATCCCTGTCTCGGCGGGGATTTTCGAAGGCGCTTAACCCGACCTTCACCTCTGCCACAGCTTGCTGTGTAATGTGAAGTACGCCAGAAAGCTTCCGTGGTTCGGGTTCCACGTTAAACTGTAGGTCCCCTGTAGCCGGTATGATTGCCGGGTTATGTTATGGCGGTTATGACAGGGGCGGAATGCGCAGCCATTAGAAACCATGTCACCACGTCACTACGACCACACGGAATTATTATTATTATAATTTTTAATCTAAATGTAAAATTTCAACATAGATTCGTCGCTGATAATGCCTCGATGAGAGGCGAAACGCGTACAGCATTCAATCATACGAAAACAGTTGCATTGGCGTTATTTTATCATTTAATTTGCTGATGAAGTACGTGGTAATATTTTTCAAGCAGACCACACTTTCAGTGCACGTTTTAGATTCATTCCTACCCACGTGTTATGCTGAAAATAAGGGGCGTAGTCAGCAAAACGGTGCAGGAGAGCCATGAATCACAGCAGGTCAGTTACCGTTAACCACTACAAGCGCTTATTATGAAAACATTTTTTGAAAATTCGCTCTTAAAGCGAAGTTATGTCAGTGGTTATGTCTAAGACGTCCGATAACCCACACTTTGTGCAACACGCCCGGCTGGCTAAGGCAAACAAAGTGATGGTATCTGCGTGCTCTCCCTTTCCCACGATAACAGTGCTGCAGCGTGTTTTTGCGTGCTAGGTGGTCTGGCGTAATGGCAGCCTCGACGCGCCGATTTCGGTGCTCACGTGAGCTAAGTACAGAGATCTGGATCAACGCGGCCAGTTATTGCCGGGGGCGATACAGGTGTAAGTATACACACGTCCGGCCGCGGGGGAGGGACCGGCAGTTCGCCACCGTGCAACTAGACAAACGACCTCCTTCGAAAAACACTTGCTGCGAGCATTCAAATGAGGTTGATGGTGGCGAGACCAGTCACGAATTTTCGTGCCTGCATAACGGGGGTCGTTGGTTCGATCGATTTCTGTAAGAGAATACTGGGACGTTGAATGTTTTACTCTACACAGCCTTTCGCACGACGCTTAAGGCCAAGGACACACAATACAAACACCACACACACACACACGCGCACGCATATATATATATATATACTAGCTGTTACCCGCGACTTCGTTCGCGTAGACTTAGAATTTGATTGCTAGAATTGGATATACAAAGATGAAAGTTACCTAAGATATGTCCCAAACAACACTGAGTCGGCATAATATGACGGGAACGCCATCGATATACCATTCTACCGTCGAACCTGTCTCATAACTAAAACTGTTATTCATATCGGACAAAAGTATGTTATTTCGTTCCTAAAGATACAAAGTATTTCCTTGTCGTCGGTGTACACATATAGTCCTCAAAACGTAAAAAAAAGACGGAGACTTAATGTCGCATATATAATATTATTAGTTTAGATCATACAAAAATTGCCTGTGGAACCAGTATACCCTGAATATAGTAAACGCCTGCGGCACTATTCTATCGCCAAAGATTTGCCAGAACATGGTATCATTATTACAACATTCTAGGCTTGGCTCAAACTATGGAAAACAATCCATACAAACTTTTGCTCCCACTGGGGTTAGGAACCCGAAGCCAGACGGGAGTATTCTTCAGAAACAAGCACCTTATCACTACGCTACGCTACCATTGCTCTCTAACATTACGCATTTCAATGACACAAAGATATTATGCGTTTGTCTTTCACAGTTCAGATAGGTTTCATAATTTAATAACAATTTGTTCTTATCTATACAAAATATGGTATCCCATGTCCATCCTTACGTCAAATAGAATCTCCTTTTCAAATTTCATCACGATTGGAGTAGCCGTTTAGCCCAAGAAACGTAACAAACACATAGACAGAGTTACTTTCGCATTTATAATATCAGTATAGATATGTACAGGGTGATTTAGGAGGAATGGTAAATACTGAAGGAAGTGGTACTATGAACGAAATTAGGTAAAAAAAATAAAATAAAAAAAATCATATCAACATGTGTCCGATTTCCACTCGTTTTTGAGATATAGATGCTGGAATTTTATGCCTAACGTGAACCTCATAAAGTGATCGATAGCACACAAATAACTTATTGAAGTACATTAAATGATAAAATAACGCCAATGCAACTGTTTTTGTAGCTATAATGCCGCACGCGTTTCGCCTATCATTGAAGCATCATCAGCGGGGAATCTATTTTATATTGAGTATTACAAAACTTATTCTAAGATGTTTAATCTAATTCTAAATCCAAACATTTTGCGATTATTTACAACTTACTATTACGTTAGTGGTTTCCAGTTTCGTAACCACACGTCTTTGCTTTCTCTCCAAAGCATGTTTCCGCTAAAGCCATTTTTCTTGGCTGCTGCATTCTGCATGTAAACATTGTGTATATTACAACTCACTTGTTTCCAAGGTGGTGGTGCGCTGACTGCGCCAGTTTTGAAATTGCGTGGGAAATTTAGAGAACAAGATGGCCACCGAAAACAAATGAATTACAGTAGAGAACGGAAGACTCACAGAGAACGGATCACCGCCAGTGAGAAGAGTGCCCCTACTATCTAAAGGATACAAGGAATACGAAAAAATTAAACAACTTGTGTTAAAAAGCCGCACGATTCCATGCTTCCTGTATCCATACGAACTTCAAATTTTGAAACTACATATATATTATCTACCAGAAAATGTCATCCGGAGTAACAACAACACAGCAATCTCTCACTTTCTGAACAAAACATGGCCCAACTACATTCATATTTACAGCGACGGCTCTAAAACTACGGAAGGAGTAGGATACGCTTATTATTGCCCACATACTAACGAGTTCGGACAAACATTAATACCTGCAGAGACGTCCATTTACACAGCGGGAACTATAGCCATGTGCGCAGCCATCAAGTACGGGCTAGACAAGCACTTTCCAAGAATCTTAATACTTACTGATTCCAGAAATTACAGAACCCAGTCAGGGCCGGCGTTAGGGAGGGGTAAGCGGGGCAAAAGTACCCGGGCCCGGTCCCCCAAAGGGGGCCCTCCGGCGAGGGTGCCTAGCTAAATAGAAACCAAACAGAAAAAACATTTTATAAAAATCTTGAGCATAAAAAGGTGTTAATTGATTTTTTGGATTAAAATTTTCTGGCTGTATCCAAAAAATCAAAGTTTAAAGTAAAAAAAAAAAAAATCAGGGGGGGGGGGGGGACCGAAAACACTTACCCGGGGCCCAAGAATCCTAGCGCCGGCCCTGAACCCAGTATGGAGTAACAAAACACACCAATACCTTTATGAAATGATTAGATTAGTTTCAGAAGCTTTTTCAGATGGCATACAAGTACACTTTCTCTGGATCAAAGGTAACATAGGAATAGTACACAATGAAATCGTCGACCAGTTAGCGAAACAGAGCATCAACGAAGGGCACTTTGCAGACATCCAGCTACCTTGGACGGATTTCATCCCAATAGTCTCTAGGAAAGCACACCTCAATTGGAATGAAGACTGGTCCCGGACGCAGCTACCCAGAGGAAGACACTATGCAGCAGTACAGCCTACAATACCGAAGACACCCTGGTTCGCAGAGCACAAAATAGCACGAAGACACGTAACAACCATTATTAGAATGAGACTAGGACACGGTTGTTACCCACAGCACCTATACCGCCTCAATATAATAGAAACACCTATATGCACTATCGACCAAGAGATCGTCGACCTCAATCACATCATGCTCTCCTGTTCGCGGTTCCAGGCAAAACGCAAGCGTTTCTACAGGACGCCTAGAACAGCTTTCCGCCAAATTTCCAGCGAGCGTCACCACCATTCTACAATCAAGAAATGTGCAGATCTACAAGGCAATCGTTCGCTTTCTTCGAGACACGGAAATCAAGATTTGAAGCCTCCAATATGTTGTAACAAGGCAACAATAAATATACGGTAATGTAGAATGCTGGCTAAATGGTTTCAGATCAAAGGCCAAATAAATTTTTTTAAAAAAAACGTTCTCATGGTATGGATGCCAAATATGGAGGACGGCAAGCCCAACAAACATAATTAAAATTCAGAGGATACAGAATCGATGCCTCAGAATGTCTCTAAATGAATCAAAATATACTTGAATTGACCGCCTTCATCGAGCAGCGAACATAGAGAATATAAATGCAGAAATATTCAGACAAACCACTAAATAGTTAGAAAATATAGAAGCAAATTGACAATATACTGATAGACTGGCAACTCTGGGCACAGTAATACCAAGAACATAGCACAAACATAAGGTGCCACTTAGCATTGTATGCAACCCAGTATAATTTAGGACACGAAAAATAGAGGTTTTTTATCCACCAGTAAGGTCATCCTAGATGACCATAGCCCTAAATAAATAGTGTACCCAAAACGTCCCGAACCTTACAATAAATAGCAAAGCCACCGAAGGTAGCGGGGCTATACAAACTGCCGCTGACCCAAAAAAAATCCTACTCAATGGCATAATTTTATAAAACATCAACCACTTCTCCCCAAGAGCAGATCCTTAATGTTTTGAGCGAAATAGTCTGTATGAGGTCTTGAACAAAGTAAATAAAACTTAGCTGAGGTTGTGCACGATCCAGACTGCACTCGGAATATAAATCGGATACAAATATCAACAGAAAAAAATAATAGATCGAAAAATTCTAATTACTATTTTTAACAATTTTAATTTAATTTAATTTGGGGAGTGTATTAGAGGAATGTGGAGGAAATGATGGCGAGATAAGTGAAAGAGGAAGACAAGCAGAGGCGTTCCTAAGGAGCATTAGAAGCCTGATATGGAATAAAGAGGTGCCACAGAGAAGCAAGAGAGTAATCTATCATACGTACTATGTGCCTATCTTAACTTATGCTGCTGAAACGTGGACAATGAAAAAGCGGGACATCAGCAGAGTACAAGCAAGTGAAATGAAGTTTTTAAGAGGTAGAATGGGAGTCACTAAAATGGACAGAATAAAGAATGAAGTGATTAGACGCACCATGAAAGAGGAACCGCTACAGGAAAGGGTAGAGAGGACCATACTGAGATGGTATGGGCATGTAACGAGAATGGGGGCTCAGAGAATCTCGAGAAAGATCCATGAAATTAAGATGCAAGGTAAACGACCCAGAGGAAGACCAAGAGATGGATGGCTGAAAGGTGAGGAGGAGGGTGTACGGAAGAGAGGAGAGGACTGGAACAAAGTGGTGACAGAGAGGTGGTGGGAAGAAGGAAGGAAATGGAGAGGCTTGTGCATAATGCAGACCCGGCCAGAGCCCGGAAACTGTTGAGGATAATGATGATGAATTTAAAACAATTTTTTATCGGTTGTAACCAACAAACTTTTTTTAACCCATTCTTAAAATCCTGAAATTCTTTGTTCCTTCTATATCTTACGTTTGAAACTTTCCGCCTGCGAGAAGCAACTTACGTTTCCCGACAGCCATTCTATATGTTTGGATGAATGGGGTTCGCCGAAAAAAGTACACCTCGTATTTTGATGGGGTTTCGAAAAATGTACAGTCGTTGGGGTGGATGTCCAGCCAGACTGCGCCTCCGCCAGAAGATGACCAAGTCCACACCCACTGAGACAGCGGGGAAAAGCGGCAAACCACAACCAGGTTCGCGAGTGCGGACCGAAGTGGACGGCCAGCTCAGGCAGACCCAACACCGGCGCACAAGGCGCCTGCCTACCCAGCAGCGCGGCCAAAGTTCTGCGCATCCTCCATGCCATTCAAACCACGCGGCCGAGAGAGATGAACTTCTGCGCGCCATACGAGGTGCCAGCCCAGGTAGCCGCCGCAATAGCGGCAGCGCTTCCCACCACCACGGAGAGCAGCCAACACCCATGAGAAGAAGAATAGAAGTGTAAAAAAAAAAAACAGGTAAGAACTTTCCTCCGCATACCGTAAATCACTAGAAGAGAGAAGAGTATCTTCTAGCTGGAAAATAGCCCAGGTAATTACCGTTTTTAAGAAAGGAGATCGGAGTGATCCTAGGAATTATCGACCCATATCTCTAACATCGGTCTGCAGCAGAATTCTGGAACATGTCATATGCTCGAACATAATGAAGTTTCTAGATGAGAACGAGTTACTTACACCATGTCAACACGGATTTCGGAAGAAGCGATCGTGTGAAACACAATTGGCCCTATTTTCCCACGACATAATGAAAGTTATCGATGCAGGTTCGCAAGTTGATGCGGTTTTTTTTGGATTTTCAGAAAGCTTTTGATTCTGTGCCACACAACCGACTTTTAGCGAAGATTCGAGCTTACGGTATTTCGGCTCAGATTTGCGAGTGGATACGTGATTTTCTAACTGGTCGATCACAATATGTCGTTGTACGGGGAAGCCTCTTCTAAGATAAATGTTACTTCGGGCGTTCCTCAGGGAAGTGTAATAGGTCCACTTCTTTTCTTAATATTTATAAACGATCTAGGTGACAACGTCAAATGCTGGTTGCGATTGTTTGCCGACGATGCAGTTATCTATAGGGAAATAAGGTGCTCCGACGACTGCTTAGAAATTCAGCGTGATTTGGATGCTATTTTCGATTGGTGCCGTAAATGGCAGCTTACACTTAATTGCAAAAAGTGAAAGGCAATGCGGATAAGTAACAAGAAGAATCCGGTTGTTCACGAGTACAAAATAAACAATTCACCTGTTGACACGGTTGATTCCGTGAAGTATCTGGGGGTGGTAGTACAAAGCAACATGAAATGGGACATGCACATAACATCCGTCGTAGGCAAGGCCAATTCTAAATTACGATTCATAGGTCGTATTTTGAGGAATTGTAATGCTCAAACAAAGGAGATAGCGTATAAAACACTAGTGCGTCCGCATCTGGATTACTGTTGTGGGGTTTGGGATCCGTATCGCAAGGTTCTGATTGACTTAGTTGAGAGGGTGCAGAGGATAGCCGCTAGATTCGTGACTTGTTGTTACAGCCCTTATGAAAGCGTCACAGAATTGATACATAGATTAGGCTGGGATAGTTTGGAAGACAGACGACGTAGCTTGCGTTCTAATTTATTGGAGAATATGCGAAAAAATTTAAATTTCGAGTGCAATGAAATACTTCTTCCGCCAACCTATTTAGGTCGCAATGACCGGAGGGATAAGATTAGAGAAATAAGATGCCGTACTGATACTTATATGTATTCCTTCTTTCCTCGCACTATTCGGGATTGGAATGGGCGGGTTTAGGATTGGTGCTTAGCACCCTCTGCCACCCACAATGTTTGTGATTCGCAGAGTATGGATGTAGATGTAGATACCAAGTGAGTCCAACCAACATCGAGAAAAAAAAAATCCCCATACAGTAAAAACCAGTCAGATCTAAATATAATATATGATAAACACAAAAAGCCAGTTTAAGAACCTACATCCCGATATTAGCCATAGGATTAAATCCTGGCGCTAAGGATGCCACTGCAGACAGTTGTCTGCGCCAATCATGATGGATGGATGGACAGTCGTAGTACGGGAGGTTAAGCAGGACATATTTCATTTTGATATGAAATCGCAAAGATGACAAATTTAAGAGAAAATTGTTCACAAATCAGTACCTTTTATTCGCTGAACGCTGTTAGTTAAAAAGCTACTTTTCTGATTTTGATTTCGAATAATGTCAGCTCGCATTCCCGCAGGTAAAAAAGGGTGCAATTCATTTTGATGTGAAGTGAGAAAGCCGAAAGTCTGACATGGCAGTTTCTACGAATTACATCGATATTTATGAGTGATTTTTGGACGATATATCGATATTGAAATCTGGATATCGGAGTCGATATTTTTAAAATAAGTTATCAATTTTCCGTCAAATTATTATTGGTGGAAAAGAAAACGATAACTTGTGTTGCACATGCAATACATTTAATTATAGATATAATTTCAAGAAACAATGAAAATAGGTAGTAGGGGATCTTCTCCACCACCCTAAAACTGGTACTGACCTGTTGAAATTTGGATTAACTGATCCTTTATAATGGTCTCTTCACGCATTGCACTCTCATTTTTCGGAAAAGTCGCCATGCATTAGATTAAAAATGCCGAAATGTGGGACGCTCCGCAACCGTGAAATGTTTGCAGCACTGCAAAAATGACACAAAAATTATCGGTACAGGGACAATATCAACCTAAATAGGTTCGATTTATCATATTGATCGTGGATAGATTGAAATTCGGCCTGGACCAAGACTAAAAACATTTACGGGAAATTCGTTCTGCGGCATCCATCTCGGAAACGGCGCATTTGTTTACAACGGAAGCAATCGATTGTCTCTGACTGCTTGTATCGATTCTAAGATGGCGAGTCTTGTTGTACTGCATTTCCGATAAATATTTTGTATCTGTGCATTTCATGCGACGTTTTACAAAGGAGTGAAACAAAAACGGCAAGAAAATATTACAACAACCATTAAATCAACATTTCAAGAGATTATCATTGATTTCGCAACGCCGTCGGTATCTACTAGCTGCGTTGCAATGTCATATTTCAGCATTTTTAATTTAATTCGTGGCCACTTTTCCGAAAAAGGAGAGTGCAAAACGTGAAGAGGACATTATAACGAAGCAGTTAATCCAAATTTCAACAGGTAAGTACCAGTTTTGGGGTGGTGGAGAAGATCCCCTCCCACCCATGAAAATTTTTAAAATCTAGCTAATCAAATACAATTTATTGCACGTGGTTATAAACAATCAGTTAGTACTTCTGATTAATTGTAATCGGGGCAACAAGAAAAAGTAATAAAATATGGCTAAGTATTAATTCCCTTTCTAGTAGTTAACTTTCGTTCCAATTCTTGTCTGGTGACATTGCAAAGGTTTTTAAAAATTTTCTTCAATCGATGCAAAAGTATTAGCACTAAGAACTAATGGTAATACAACAGGTATGGTAGTTCTCCACAGTTAAGTATTTTGCAAGAATTGGTTACACCTCGTGTTCCATATCAACGGAAGAATTGAGCTCCAAAAGTATGTCATAGCCAGTTTAATTACCACTAACGAAGTTTTTAGGAGAAGAAACGAGAAAAAGATATTATTTGGGGCGGGGGGGTCGGTGTCTGTGCTTCAATGGCTTGTCTGTGTAGCTCCGCTATGTCGGTAGCTTTGCTATTTGTTTTCTTGTGTTTTTGGAAGGGCTGGTTTTGGTAGTTCTGTTTATTTACACTTTCGGGATAAAACCGGGCTGTGATCATGAAGATGATCTTATTTGGGAAACCCCTTCAGGGTTCGTTTTTTGGTGTCTGCTGTCAGATAATGTTTAGGGGCACCTTGTGTTTGTGCCATGTCCTTGGTACTACAGTTCCCAAGTTCCTAAGCCGTTCTTCTGTCTCCCGTAGTTTTTCTTGTGTATTTGCGTTATTTCTTGCTGTACTTCTTCATATATCATCGAGATTTCGGGTCCGGCGTGGACGTGTATACGTCGGGGCCCTGTGTATTATTCTGAGGCACCGGTTTTGTAGACGTTGTATTTGTTCGATGTTTGGTTTTGAGGCTGTGCCCCAGGCTTGCCAACCATAGACAGGTACGGTCTGATTACTGTTTTATATAGTCTCAGTTTGGTGATGATTGTCAGTTTCCTGCTGTATAATAAAAGGAAGAGGTTGGGCACTAGGGCTAGGCTTTTCTTTCTCCTATCCAGCACGTGTCGTTTAAATGTTAGTCTCTTTTCTAGTGTTACCCCCAGATATTTGTTGTCGTCGGACCATGGAATGTCTTGTCCCATTATTTTCAACTGAGTCCTGAGGATAGGTCTTTTCTTGGTGAAGTAGATGGCGGCGCATTTTGTGGGGTTGATTTTTATTTTGACTTACCGCTTTTGGTTTGTCCCTACAAAGCGCTTGATTGAAAGGTAATAATAACAGTTTGATGCCTTTAGAACACAATTTCTTAACACTGATGCAAAACAACCTTGAATCTCCGCTTCAGAAAATTTTATTTTTCTAAAGCATTGGCTGTTTCCAGTGCAATATCAAAGAAGGGAAAATATTTCATTTAATGTAGTGGCTTTTCCATGCATAGCAGAAGAAATAACACCCTTTGGGATAAAAATGAGCTCATGCTTTTGAAAAATATGTCCAATCAAATTTCTGACATGAGTGTTGGTTCACTAGTAAGGGAGCGTCCATAAACCACGAAACTCCATTTAGGACTCCTGTGGAACCCCCCCCCCCCCCCACGTAGCCCGACGTGGCCAAGCTTCTTCGTCTTGTTTAAAACAGAATTATCCATAAAGCCTTGAAAAACCATTCTGTTTCAGAAATTTAATACTTGATTCAGAAGAAAATTTCACAATTTTTTTCAATAAAAAACCACAAGACTTGGACCTATTTTTACAAAATTTGTTTTTGTAACATTGTTTTTATGAAATAGGGTCGATATATTAATACTTCAATATATCGAAACCGTTATTGATACTTTTAAAAATATGAAAATATCGATATTTCGATATTATTAAAAATATCAACAGAAAACTAGGTGGTGACATCCAGCTAGTAACATCTGAAGCTAAACGACACCTGATGAAGACATTAGCTGTCGAAACGTTATGTTTAAATGACGCCATCCGACTGAATTACCATGAAGATTTCACTGCATCAGTACGCCGGGAAAGTCTTCTTATTTTTTAACTGATGGCTTTACGCCTCGTCGACATCGAGGTCATTAGAGGCGGGATGGGACTGGGTACAAGGAATGGATGGAATTTGGCTATAGCCTTTTGAAGGAAGCATCTCGGAATTCGCCTGGAGTGAAACCATGAAAAACCCAAATCTGTATGCTCGGACGGGGATTCGAACCGCCGTCCTCCCGAATGCGAGGCCAGAGCGTTAACCGTTCACCCACCACGCTCGGTGGAAAGTCTGTAATCACTCAAACTCAAGTAGAATACGGCCACCTGACAGCACGCGGAAAAAACTACAGACTAAATAAATATCGAAAATTATTAATATACAGAAATAAAATGTTGTTGGTTTCGATGAATACATAAACACGCATGGCTTGCAACGATATATCGGTCAACCAATCATATCGGACCAAGAAAGAATATCGATATTGATAACGAAGTTTTTACATAGTCGATACGATATATATTATGTAGTGAAACATCGAAAACTACAGACCCCTTAGCACTAAAAAAAATCCTGTAAATAAATGTATATGTGACAGGGACCAAACCAGACTATGCTAAACACTTATTTAGCACGAAAATAAATAGATAACGTCTTTTCCTAGTATGTGGATACCACTGAGTTTCGTGCACGTTATTCGTTTGTCATTCACTTAAGTTCCCCGTTTTATTATTTAATCTGTTGCGTTACTCTCTCATTTGTTGGCTACTGTTTCTCTGTAGGACGTATTACAGTAATCTTAACCGGATTGCTTATTTTATAGATTTTTAATGTATTTGAAAGCAAAGGTTTTAAGTATTGAATGAAGCACTTTGCATCGTTATGCAAAGTCCATATTGATAAAAATTTGAAAAAATAAAATAAAAGTTGTGAAGGAGATGTTGAAAAGTATGAAGCATTTGTCTATTATTACGTATATTCTAGAGTAACATTGGCTGTTTTGAATTTACGGTACATTTTTTGCTGCAAAATGAACTAAAATCAATTATGATTTGGAATGCAAGTTGGATTAAGATATGTTAAAAATTGTAATTAATCATTTACCTAAAGTAGTCTCGTCACAGGTAGCAGCCACTGTCACACAAACTAGGAAAAGACTTCGGGGGAAAGGTTAAGCAAGCAACTGTTTTCAGGATCTGTTGATGTTGAATATTTTTCAACCATTACATAAAATGTATTTATTATTTTGCAGCTATATCAACCCTTATTTCAGGATGTAGCCTCTTTAAGTCTAATAGCTATATATTAGAATTTAATTCTATATAGTTTTGTTGTAGTTCTTTCCAGGCTGATCGATCTTGAGCCACCCTCTTCCAGTTCACGCATGTAACTCGACGTATATCCTTATCCCAGCGATCCGGGGGTCTTCCTCTTGCTCTTTTCAGGTTCCTTAGTATCCAATCCAGTACTGCCATAGTCCACCTTTCATCTCTTTTGCGAGCAATATGACCAGCCCTTTACCATTTTTGAGTCGTCACACTTTCTAAGATGTCTTTCACTTTGGTCAGCGAACGAATGTATATGGCCCTTTTCCTGTCTCTTCTTGTAAACCCTAGCATTGCTATTTCCATACTTCGTTGGACAGTTCTCGGTTTTGCTTATGTGACTGTTTAGGGTCCAAATCTGGCAGGCATATGTGAGTACCGGTAATACACATTGTTCAAATACCTGTTTTTTAGGATGTACTGGCATGTTAGATTTAAAAACTATGGAATTTCTTCCGTATTCTCTCTAGCCCAGCTTTATGCGTCTGTAGATCTCAGGCTTTGAGTCGCCATTCATGTTGATCAGTTGGCCAAGATAGATGTACTGATCTACGGACTCAATACCAGCATCTTTTGTGTCTGCCTTGTCTTTATCTTTTTTGCCCATTTTCTTTGCATGATTTTGCTTTTTGATATATTTATTTTAAGGCCCACTTCGCTGCAGGCTGTCCTCTAGTTCATTTATCAGTTCTTTGAGCTCTTCCAGACTGTTTTAGAGTAAAACTATATCATCAGAGAATCTTAAGTTGCTGAAACTTCTTCCATTTATTCCCAACCCTCTGTTTTGCCATTGGATTTTTGACATTGTCAACTCCAGGACTGATGTGAATCGCTTCGGGGATATAGAGTATCCTTGTTTTATCCCTTTTTCTACTGGGAACTCTTTGGTGACTTCAGCCATGTTGACAAAGGCAGTGGAAGTGGTGTAGATGTTGTACAGTAAGTCGATATAGCCGGGATTCACTCCTTGTTCTAGAAGGGCTTGCATGATTGCTGAGTGTTGGACTGAATCAAAAGCTTTTACAAAATCGATAAAGGCCTAACAGAGTGACATCTGGTATTCATTTGCTCGACTTATTACTTCGTGGATGAGATCTACCGTGCTGAATCCTGAGCTATATCCAGCATGTTCCATTGGTTGCGCTGTGTCCAAGGTAGAACTGATACGATTATTGATGACCTTCGTAAACACTTTGTAAATGATAGGAAGGAGGCTGATGGGGCGGTAGTTCTTAATATTGTAACGACTCCTTTTTTGTGCAGCAACACAATCATTGCTTTGTTCCAGCTGGATGGGATATTTTTCTCTTCGAGGAACTGTGAATAAAAACTGTGTCTGTAGGTTTCTTCTCGAGTCAATTGAAGTACGTCAATGGATAGGCCGTCATAACCACTAGCTGATCCTTTTTTCATTTCATGCACTGCCCTTCTAACTTCAGATGGCAGGACTTCAGGAATTGGTGAGTCTGGGCTTGATGTCATTAAAGGATTTTCATCTTGCTTGCTGTATAAGGACTAATAGAAGTTCCTGATATGGTCCAATACTTCCGTTTTGTCTGTAATACAATAGTTATCATCATCTAAAGCTATTATTTGTTTCTTTAAAATCAGTAATCTTTTTTTTGCTTTCTTATAGCCTTTCTTGTTCTCTATAACTGATCTGACCAGGTTTTCTTTATATTTCTTGATGTCAGCTGTTATTTCTTTTCTAATGGTCTTGCACAGTTCACCATATTCAATTAGATTTTTTTTTTCAGGTTTTACTTTCATTTTCCTTCGTTTATTCAGGAGGGTATTTGTATCATTGCTAATTTTAATTAATTTGGTGGTTTTAACAGTGCCTGCAATTTCTATCGCTTAGGTGTTAATAGTTGATGCTAAATTTCCATTGGCGGTGGTAGCTAGTTTCTCCGATAGTGTGCGTTGGAAAATGTCTTTCTTTTCTGTGAGATTGATTATATTTACTGCTGCTTTATTGGTTCCTTATATTAACTTCCGCCTTTTCTGTTTTATTCAGATAATAAGTTTCGCTCGGTTCAGCCTGTGATCACTTCCGGTGTTGAATTGATTTAGAACAGTGAAGTCTTGAACAAAATGTCGGCTATTAGACGGAATGTAGTCTATTTCATTTTTATGATCTGGACTTCTCCCTGTCTACGTTAGACTTTGATGTTTTTAAAAAAATGTATTCATGACGTGCATTTTTGTGTGCTTTGCAAACTGCAAAAGCCGTTCCCTTCTGTGTTTCCTTGTTTGTATTTCGAACTTATCGACCATAGTGTCTCCTTGTTTCTTGGTGCCTACAATGGCTTTGAAGTCTCCCATGATAATCTGAAAAGGGCAGTCTTTACCTCTGTCGTGTAGTGTCATGACATCCGTAGAAAGACTCTACTTCATCGTCTGAGTGCGAGGATGTTGGAGCATATACCTGCAGTACTTTTATTTTGTAACGATTTGATACTTGTAACACTACTCTTGCTGCTCGATCTGAAATGCCTTCTATTAGTTTTACTTTATTTTTAACTCTACGGTTTATCAGGAAGCTCACTCCATTTAGCTTTCCCAGGGAGTTTCCATAATGGTACAGGATGTGGCCTGATTTAAGTTCGATACATTCTTCCTGTGGACATCTAATCACACTGAAGCCCACTTTACTTCATTTGATTTTTTGTAGCGCGTCTTCCAACTCCGTAGAGACCTGCAATTGTAAGTGCATATATTAATTATTTGCTGTTTTTCTATCGATCTACGCATCTACGTATATACTCTGCAATGCACAAAATTATGGGTGGCAGAGGGTGCTCAGCACCAAAGCTAATCTCTTTGCTGTTCATCCCAATCCCTAATGGTATGAGAGAAAAAAGAATTCATATAAGAATCAGTCCGGCACCTTATTTCTCTAATTTTATCTTCCTGTCCTTCCGACTCAAATAGGTTGGTGGAAGAAGTATTTCACTACACTCAAAAGTGAAAATGGGAGTACGCATGTTTACCAATAGGTTTAAACGAAACGTGTGTCGTCTATCTACCAGAGACTCCCAACCTAGTGTACTATCAGTTCTGTGACGCTTTCATAAGGACTGTAGCAAGCGGTCACGAATCGAGCGGCTCTTCTCTGTACTTTCTCTATACTTTCAATCAACCCCTTATGAAACGGGTCCCAGATGGCACAACGATAATCCAAATGTGGACGCACAAGAGATTTGTACACTATCTCCTTTGTTTGTTCATTACAATTTTTCAAGATTCGACCTATGAATCGCAGCCTAGAATTTGCTCTACCTACTAACGAATTAATGTGTATGTCCCATTTCATGTTCCTTTGTACTGTTATTCCCAAATATTTCATAGAAGGTAAAAACCATTGGAGTGGATAAGAAAGTCATTTGCTGGGTAGAAGAATTTTTAAAAGGTAGAAAACAGAAAGTTAGGGTAGGATGATCTGGTTTGCTCTTTAGGTACTTTGACTGTTGACATTAATGCAGCCCCCTCCCGGAGAACCGAATGGGGGGCTGTTTTACCACCGGATTGTTTTCCAATAATGCCGCTCATCATAGTTGCTTAAAGGGGTGAAGCATAATCGCCAAACTTGCTTCAGAACGGATTGGCGATTTCTTGAACAGCCGCCCACTTTGGGTCAGACGCTGGGTGTAGCCGCTCATCTTGAGACAGACGCTACGATGGATGCACTCATATTAATCCCTGAGTGCTGGGCTGCCTCTTCGGCATCCCTTGCCGTACCGAAGTACTTCTCTACTCCGCCAAGTGATTCGTTGAGGTCTTCTCTGTAACCCTGGTAAGGAGCCCTCACAAAATGCTGGCAGCCGGGCAAAGGTTTTTAAGAAGTGTTACTCCTCTATCACTCCCAATTAATCCTGGCTTGTGACAGGCAGAACCTGGCTTCCCAATTCTCGGTCCAGGATGGAGAAGTTATTAAATTAAGTTTATTAATTTATTAAACAGTCTGCATTGCTGATAAACATCATCTTCTCGAGCAAATATGCAATAATTAACAACATTGAATTTCTTGGTCTCATTTATATCTTATGATTTCAACTATTAGACTGCGAGAAGTAAATCTACGCCTCGAAGTGGTGACAGCAGTCAGCTTGCAACACCTACAAGGTACCTGATGAAAACAGCCTTTTGAAGGAAGCAAACCGGCATTCACCTGAAGTGATTTGGGGAAACCATGGAAAACCCAACTCTGGATACCCGGACGGGGATTCGAACCGGCGTCCTCCCGAATGCGAGGCCAGAACGTTAACCGTTCATCCACCACTCTCGGTAGGGAAATAGACCTTTGACGTCTATGGTATAGCTTAGTACGTATCTTGCAAAACCCCGGTAGAGAAATTAAAAAAAATGTAAATTTATGTTTGGATACTGATAAACATTTTCTTTCTACCTTTTTTCTCTCCAAGCTTTACGTCTCGTTGACACAGACCTACAGTCATCGCCTTTCCCTTGCCGATTTTTAATGTAGTTTCTTATCTTTTTTTATTCAATTTTGCAAAGTTACTCTTCACGTCTCTGAAGCACTGTGTCAGTTCACGATCATCATCGTCAAGATTAAAATTTTTTGACGTGTAACCTGTTCACCACATTGTTCTATTCATCATATCTGTCAAAACGTTACCAAGTAACGCAGGAGCAGGTAACGTGAAAAATGTTCATCCATCATGTATTCCATTTTCTTTGGCCATTGATCACAATATAATACTGGATATCAACCTCCAGAATTCAATCAATGAACGATGTTAAGTATTTTCACTGGGTTACCATGTCATAATTCAGAGTATCAACACCGTATTCCAATGGATTAAATCGAAAGGACCCGAAGTGAGGCTACGTATTACATGCTTACCACATAGTTCTTTTCATCATTTCTGTCAAAACATTATCGAGTAATGAAGGAGCAGGTTAGTGCAAAGTGTTCATCCATTAAATATTCCATTTTATTTTGTCATTGATCACAACATAATACTAGAAATCAACTCCAGAATTCAATCAGTGAACGATGTTAAGTATTTTAACCGGGTTACCATGTCATAATTCAGAAGTACCCACACCGTATTCCAATTGATTAAATCGGAAGGACCCGACAGTGTGGCGCACGATGAGTGGGAGAGTTACGTCGGGACCTGGCACGAGCCCCGCGTTCCATTAGTCCCGACTGGGGTATTTAGGCTGTCTTCCGCAGCCATCAAAGTGAATGCTGGTATGGTTCCCAATCTCCGCCTCATAAGGTAACATTTCACGAACAAAAAATACACTTATCACACACAGAAAGTAGTTCCTTTGTTCGCAGACAGATGGAAACGCTTTAATTCCTAGATCTGTACGTAGTACGACATTGCAGTAAGGGGGGGGACCATTAATTACGTGAGGTGAAGTACTGGAAGGCGGGGGGTCCGACGAAATCCCACGAAGGGGGAGGGTGAGGGGCGACGGAAACGTGAGCTTTTGAAATTCTTGAAGAGCTCACCGAAGGGGGTGGGTGAGCGGTTAACGCTCTGGCCTCGCATTTGGAGGACGCGGGTTTGAATCCCCGTAAGGGCATCCTGATTTGGGTTATCCATGGTTTCCCCAAATCACTCCAGGTGAATGCCGGGATGCTTTCTTCAAAAAGGCCATGACCGAATTCCTTCACCTTCCATGTTCCCAGTCCCATCCCGCACCTAATGACCTTAGCTGTCGACGAGGCATAAAGCCATAAGTAAAAAATAATAATAATAATAATAATTGAAGGGCTCAAAACACTACGAAATCGATCCGCGGGATTTGGGTTGGGGGGGGGGGGGGTACGGTCAAAATTCACATCAACGTAGGGAGGACGGTGCGACCACATCTCACAAAATCTCACCAGAGATGAGAGGGGCCGAAATTCCGGAAAAAATCCTCACGTGATTAATGGACGCCACCTGAGTATAGAATTCTTGGCTTCGGCAAGAGAATGTGGTCGCAAAATTAAAAACGTCCAAATGCAAAGCTGAGTAAAAGATAGCCGACAGGAAAATGTTGGGAAAAGATGGTGAGAAAGAAGAAGATCGATCGTTGTTTGTGGCGGTTAACGTTAGGGATTGGTATTCGAGAGAACACGTTCTATATACTGGGCCAAACTGCTCAAAGAGCTCTGGCCGGACTCTTCACATTTATTGTTCCTGTCTCTAATGACGTCGACGAGTTGTAAAGTCTAAACAAAAATTTCTCGGTTTAGGCAGTATCGGTCACATGAAAAACTGAATCCTGTGTGGTAAATTTAATTTAAAGTAAATAAATAAATATCAAAAGCAAACTTGAAACAAACTTGACCCGGACCGAGCGTAGTGGATGAGTGGTTAACGCTCTTGCCTCCATTCGGGAGGACGGCTGTTTGAATCCCCTTCCTGGCATCCAGATATGGGTTATCCATGGTTTCCCCAAATCATTCCAGGCGAATGCCGGGATTCTTCCTTCAAAAAGACCATGGCCTAATTTAATCCCGTTCCTTGTCCACAGTCCCATTCCGTCTCTAATGACCTTAACGTCGACGAGGCGTAAAGCCACAAGAGGGGAAAAAAAAACTGGACCCTGAGTCGTCAACTGCCGGTGGGATTGACCGCGACCACTTATGTTTCATATGCTTATTGGTGGCAGAGTTACGCCTTCGTTTTGGTTTGGTATTTGTCATCTTTGGTGCTTATTTGATTTGGTGGTCTGATATTTGTAATTATTGCTGTACTTTGCTCTCATATAGCACCAAATTTAGAATAAGAAATCTGGAAATATCCAAACATTTTAAAATTCACAGCATCGTATCCTGTTTCAGTTGGATCGAATAATCAATTTCTGACTTTTGTACCTGTTTAGGTATCATGTTAGGTCCGAAAATTCTAAAATGATGAGCTAATTTTGAGTGCCCAGTTCATGAAGTCTCGTATCTACGTATCGGGTAGCGGCACTGACACAAACGTTAAAGAATTCTCTTCAAAATGAGACCCACATTTGGACGCTACGTATGTATTTAGATCTTTTTAGGACAGTTCTTTCATGTTTGAAATTACTTCGACAGAAACTGTCACAAATTTGAGAATGATTGTCTCCCGACACGCGGTAGCGATTTTAAAGACGTTTTTTACGTTGAAAAGCGAATCGAAGGTCCTTTACAAATAGATTAAACTGAGGTACAATCCGGTTGACCAGTCCTTACATTGATTCCACGATATTTCTATCTACCTCATCTACTTGCCTATATTGGTCCTACGATCAGCAGGTCATCCGTACGTAATTCGAAACCCGCTTTAAGCTAGCTAGTTGAGGGCCTCCCAGAGATGTTCCTAGTAGGCAGAGCTTGTCCGTTGTTGCCTTACGCATAGTGCCAATGAATCATGCATCGCCAGGATAAGTGCACGACTCGCTAATGCAATCTCCTCGTGTGGCAGAGTTGCTGCCTTCATTAAAACCATCACAAGTGGATCTGTACGATGGACCCACCATAGCTGATGAGCGTAAAGCTGAGTCCGTTAACCTGCTTACATCTCTGCACTCAGACATCTGTGACTTCGTATCGACTACTCATAGTAAACAGTTTTTAGCGTAGCTGTGGCAGAGTTTCAAGTTGTTGACATTTTTGGCCTCTGCTGTGGGCTAACTCCTAGTTCTATTTTTTCTTTCTTGCGGCTTTGCGCCTCGTCAACGGCTAACGTCATCAGAGGCGGGATGGGACTGGGGACAAGGAACGGGAAGGAATTCGGCCATGGCCTTTTTGAAGGAAGCATCCCGGCATTCGCCTGGAGTTATTTGGGGAAAACATGGAAAACCCAAATCTGGATGACCGGACGAAAATTCGAACCAGCTTCCTCCCGAATGCGAGGCCAGAACGATAACCGTTCACCCACCACGCTCGGTGGAAAGCCTCTAATCACTCAAACTAAAGTGGAACACGACCACCTGACTGCACTCGGAAAAAACTACAGACTAAATAAATATAGAAAAATTTTAATATACAAAAATAAAATTGAGTGGGTTTCGATGATTATATAAACTCGAAAGAACTAGGGTTGCAAAGATATATCGGCGAACCGATAGTATCGTACCTAGAATATTGATATTTATAACGATATTTTTATATAGTCTATAAGATAATATCGATATGATGTAGGGAAAGATCGAAAACTACAGACCCCTTAGCACTAAAACTATCCTGCAAATACATGTATATGTGACAGGGACGAAACCAGACTATGCTAAACACTTATTTAGCACGAAAATAAATAGATAACGTCTTTTCGTAGTATACGGTTCCACTCCGATTCGTGCGCGTTATTTGTTCCATATTCATTTACCTTCACCGTTTTACTATTTATTCTGTTGCGTTACTTTCTCGTTGGTCGGCCCTTGTTTCTCTCTAGGACGTATTACAATATTCTTAACCGGATTGCTTTTTTTTATACATTTTTCAAAACATTTGAAAGCAAAGGTTTTAAGTATTTAATGAAGCACTTAGCATCGTTATGCAAATACACTATCGATAAAAATTTAAAAGTCGTGAAGGAGTAGTTGTATGATGCATTTATCTATTATTACGTATATTCTGGCTGTTTGGAGATTACGGTACATTATGTGCTGCAAAATGTACTAAAATCAATTATGATTCGGAATGCAAGTTGGATTAAGATATGTTAAAAATTGCAATTAATCAGTTACCCAAAGTAGCCTCGTCGGAACCATCTGAACACCTTTTCTCTGAGCCAGGAGCCACTGTAACTCGTCTCAAACTAAGAATAGACTTCAAGGAAAAAAGTTAAGCATTTACTCATTACTGTCTCCAGGATTTGTTGATGTTGAATATTAGCAGATCAAATTTATTTCTTGATTTTTACTATTAATTTGCATTTCTGTCGCATTCATGTAGAGAACATACATAGTAATAGTGAGTTTATGAAGCATATTAAACTTATACATAATAAACTTTCCGATTATTGGTCTTCTTTATATCTCATGATTTCAACTATTAGACTGCGAGAAGTAACCAATGTTTGGTTGATAGTAATTTGTCTGGATGAATGAGATTCGGAGAAAACTACACCTCATATTTTGATAGCGTTACAAAAAAATTTACGATCTATGCTATGGGAGGCTAAATAGGATACGTATTATTTTCATATGAAGTCGCAGCAATGTAAGATAAATGTATTGAGCAATTAGTATCCTTCATTCGTTGAACGTGTTGTAATTAAAAGCTACTGGTCTGATTTCGCGCGCTTTCAAGTAATGTGGAGCTCGTATAACCGGGGATAAAATACGGTAGATTCTATTTTGACGCGAAGACAGAAATCCGAGAAGTTTAAGATGCAATTTTCTACAAATTAGTATCCAGTTTTCGTTGAAAATGATTAACGTAAAAATTGCAAGTCATATTAGTTACTTCTGGCGGTGGAAATCTTATAGTGATATCAGCGCACGAACTATATCGTATATTTATTTCTCGCTTCCAATGTGTTTACTGTGACATACCATGATCGGCTTAAGAGTTGACAGTATTGTAAGACTCCGCGTGGAGGCCAGGAAGGATTGCCATGGAGTTCTGGAGGAATTGAATGATTTCGGGAATTCATGGAAATCCTCCAAAATGCAGGACAATAGCGCTATCGCTAGTTTCTAATTAAGATGAAAGTAACAGGGAAATAGTCCTTTGACATTTATGGTACAGCTTTGTACCTATCTAGCAAAACCCAGGTAGGGAAATTCAAAGTAAAGTAAATTTATTTTCAGATACTGATTAACATTTTCTTTCTACCTTCTTTTCTCTCCAAGTTTTACTTCTCGTTGAAGCAGTACTACAGCTATTTTATCAGTCATCTCCTTTCCCTTGATGACTGTGTTTTTTAATGTAGTTTCTTCTCTTTTTTTATTCAATTTTGCAATGTTACTCTTCACGTCTCTGAAGCACTGCTTCAGTTCACGTTCATAATCGTCAAGATTAAAATTTTGTGACGTGTAACCTGTTCACCACATTGTTCTATTCATCATTTATGTCAAAACGTTACCAAGTAATGCAGGAGCAGGTTGCTGCAAAGTGTTCATCCATCAAGTATTCCATTTTCTTTGGCCATTGATCACAATACAATACTGGATATCAACGTCCAGAATTCAATCAATGACCGAGGTTAAGTATTTTCACTGGGTTACCATGTCATAATTCAGAGTATCCACACCGTATTCCAATTGATTAAATCGAAAGTACCCGAAGTGAGGCTACGTGTTACCAGCTTACCACATTGTACTTTTCATCATTTCTGTCAAAACATTACCTAGTAATGAAGGAGCAGGTTAGTGCAAAGTGTTCATCCATCAAATATTCCATTTTCTTTTGTCATTGATCACAATATAATACTAGAAATCAACTCCAGAATTCAATCAGTGAACGATGTTAAGTATTTTCACTGGGTTACCATGTCATAATTCAGAAGTACCCACACCGTATTCTAATTGATTAAATCGAAAGGCCCGCCAGTGTAGCGCACAATGAGCGGGGGGTTACGTCGGGACCTGGCACGAGCCCCTCGTTCCCGTAGTCCCGACTGGGGATTTTTAGGCCGTCTTCCGCAGCCATCAAAGTGAATGCTGGTACGGTCCCCAACTCCACCTCATAAAGTAACAGTTCACAAACAAAAAATACACTTATCACACACAGAAAGTAGTTCCATGTTAGCAGACAGATGGAAACGCTTTACTTCCTACATCAGTACGTTGTGCGACATTGCAGTAAGGGAGGGCGATCATTAATTACGTAAGGTGAAATAGGGGGGGAGGAAGTATGGCGGAATCTCACTAAATCTCACGAAGGGGGAGGGTGGGGGGCGACGGAAACGTGAGCTTTTGAAATTCTTGATGAGCTTACCGAGGGGGATGGGTGACTGGTTAACGTTTTGGCCTCGCATTCTGGGGGACGCGGGTTCGAATCCCCGTCCGGGCATCCAGATTTGGGTTATCCATGGTTTCCCCAAATCACTCCAGGTGAATGCCGGGATGCGTCCTTCAAAAAGCCCATGGCCGAATTCCTTCCCGTTCCTTGTCTCCAGTCCCATCCCGCCTCTAATGACCTTACCCGTCGACGAGGCATAAAGCTATAAGTTGAAAAAAAAAATTGAAGGACTAAAAAAACTACGAGGTCAATCGGCAGGGGTGAGGGGGTGGGGGGTTACCAAAAAAATCTCACGTCATCTTAGGGAGGAGGGTCCGAACAGATCTCACAAAATCTCACCAGAGGGGGTACGGCCCAAATACCGGAAAAATACCTCATGCAGTTCAGCAAGGGAATGCGGTCGTAAAATCAAAAACGTCCAAATGTCAATGCTTAGTAAAAGGTAGCCGACAAAAAAAAATGTTGGAAAAAGATGGTAAGGATGAAGAAGATCGATCCTTTTTTTTTTTTTTTTTTATGGCATTTGGCAAGTAGCCATGCAGCCAAGCTACGTACATTTTGTTTACATTTTGGGTATTTCCATCTTTATCTATATACATATTTTACAATTTGCCTATTTAACTATATACATTTGAATTAGTCATACAATCCTGTCACATACATTTATATTTACATATTTACCTATCAATATATTTAAATATTTGCATATTTCAGTATATACATATTTAGGTATACATACACCCATGTCACATACATTTGTATTTCTACAATTAACTATTTACACCTTTACGTATTTAACCATTTAATTATTTACATGTTTAATTATATGCATATTTAGGTTCGGTATTTACTTGTGAACCAACATTTACATATGTAGGAACGAATTGACTTGATCATCAGGTTTTGATAGAATAGGGGTATTTCCGTCTTTTACCATAGTTGAGTTTTGTTAGACCGTTATGTTGTTACTGGCGACAAAGTTGTACAGAAGCCGGTATACTTTTATGTCATTAGAGGCTAGTAGGGTTGGTGTTGATGTAGGCAATTGCTGTCCCTCCCTTACCAAGGAAGATCGATCGCTGTTTGTGGCGGTTAACGTTAGGGATTGGTATTCGAGAGAACACGTTCTATACTGGGTGAAACTGCTCAAAAGGCTCTGGCCGGACCTTTCAGGTTTATTGTTGCTGTCACTAATGACGAAGACGAGTTTTAAAGCCTAAACGAAAAATTCTCGGTTCAGGCAGTATCGGACACTTGCAAAACTCAATCGTGTGTGGTAAATTTAAGTTAAAGTAAATAAATATTTAAATAAATATAATAACAAAAGCAAACTTGTGGACCGAGCGTGGTGGGTGAGTGGTTAACGTTCTGGCATCGCATTCGGTTCGAATCCCCGTGCGGGTATCCAAATTTGGGTTATCCATGGTTTCCCCAAATCCCTCCAGGCGAATGCCGGAATGCTTCCTTCAAAAAGACCATGGCCAAATTCCTTCCCGTTCCTTGTCCACAGTCCCATCCCGTCTCTAATGATCTCAACGTCAACGAGGCATAAAGCCACAAGGGGGAAAAAAAACCTTGACCCTGACTCGTCCACTGCCGGTTTGATTGACCGCGACCACTTATGTTTCATATGCTTATCGGTGGCAGTGTAACGCCTTGGTTTTGGGTTGTTATTTGTCATCTTTGGTGCTTATTTGATTTGGTGGTCTGATTTTTGTAATTATTGCCGTACTTTGCTCTCATATACCACCAAATTTAAAATAAGAAATCTGGAAATATCCAAACATTTTAAAATTCGCAGCCTCGTATCCTGTTTCAGTTGGATCGAATAATCAATTTCTGACTTTTGATCCTGTTTAGGTATCGTGTTGGGTCCGACAATTCTAAAATGATGAGCTAACTTTGCGGGCCCAGTTCACGAATTCTGGCATCGACGTACTCTTCAAAATGAGATCGAGATTGCGACGCTAATCTGTTTTCAGGTCATTTTTTTTTTTTTTTTTTTATTGTTTGAAATTGCTTTGACAGACTCTGTCACTAATTTGAGCGTGATTATCTCCCGACATGCGGTAGCGATTTTAAAGACGTTATTGCATGAAAAACGAATCGAAGGTCCTTTACAAATCGATAAAACTGAGGTTCAATCCTGTTGACCAGTCCTTACATTGATTCCACGATATTTCTATCTACCACATCTACTTGCCTATATTGGTCCTACGATCATCCGTACGTAATTCGAAACCCGCTTTAAGCTAGCTAGTTGAAGGCCTCCCAGAGATGTTCCTAGTAGGCGAAGCTTGTCCGTTGTTACCTTATGCATAGTGCCAATAAATCATGCATCGCCAGGATAAGTGCACAACTCGCTAATGCGATCTCCTTATACGGCAAAGTTGCTGCCTTCAAAAGTATCATCACAAGTGGATCTTTACGATACACGAACCATAGCTGCTTAGCGTAAAGCTGAGTCCATTAACCAAATCACTCCAGGTGAATGCGAGGATGCTCCCTTCAAAAGGCCATCGCCGAATTCCTTCCCATTCCTTGTCCCCAATCCCGTCCCACCTCTAATGACCTCGACGTCGACGAGCAATAAAGCCGTAAGTAAAAAAAAAAAGAATATAATTTATAGTGGCAAACCATATAGATCCTAAAATTATTTGGATAATAAATATGTAATAATCTTTATGTTTCTGTCAAAGAAACTTTGGATACACAATTAAAATTGATAGACGATTGATCACAGTTGAATCCACGACTTCTAGGAACACAATTGCAGAGGATTTAAATAATCATTGATTTGTTCTTACTTTAACTAGCCACTATGTCTCTGACGGTAGTCTAGAACAAAGAAAAATATGTGCACAGTGAGATTTCTTTATACTACAATGTTTTGTATATACATGGTATATACCAAAAGTAGTAGGACTGATTTAAAAAAAAAAAATTATTGAAGATATCTTTACAATTCCTTAATCCTCTTCGAAATAGCACCCTTAGGCAGCTACACGCCAAAAATTACGCTGCTGCCATTGGCCGTACGCCTTCTGGAAGTCAGTTTCGGGGACGCTGTTGAGAGCCCTCGTCGATGCTGCTTGAACGTCCTGGGTAGAGTCAAACCGCTGTTCCTTCAGCTGCTTTTTCATCCGTGTGAGTAAGAAAAGTCATATGGAGCCAAATCAGGACTGTAGGCGGGGTGTTGCAACGCGGAAATGTCGATTCGGGCCAACAATTGCCTCATGACGGCGCGCCTTGGCACGGCGCATTGTCGTGATGCAGAGTCCAGTTGGCGGAGATGACTGGTCGGACGCGATTCACTCGGTCTCACAGGCGGGCTGGCACTTGCACGTAAAAGTTCGAACTGACAGTGTCCCCAGGGGAAACGAACTCCTTATGAATCACCCCACGATGGTCAGAAAACACGATCAGCATTTTCTTGATCTTTGATTTGCTCATGCGGGCCTTCGTTGGACGGGAGGACGTGGAAGGAAACTGTTGGCCCGATTCGGCGTTGCAACGTTGCTGCACCACACCTACATTCCCAATCTGGCTCCAACTGACCTTTCTTTTTATTCCCACAGATGAAAAAGCAGCTGAAGGAACAGCAGTTTGACTCAATCCAGGACGTTCAAGCATCATTGACGAGGTCTCTCAACAGCGTCCCCGAATCTGACTTCCAGAAGGCGTACGGCCAATGGCAGCAGCGTAATTTTTTGTGTGTAGCTGCCTAAGGGTGCTATTTCGAAGAGGATTAAGGAATTGTAAAGATCTCTTCAATAAATAAAAAATTAAAAAATCAGTCCTACTACTTTTGGTATAGACCTGTATGCGAATCCCCAGAGGGATAATTACATATCTCGAACGGTAGGGCGGCTGTCAATGGCCTGATAGGCTGGGGTTCGATCACGGACGCAACTGAAGCTTTACCTTCATACCAAATCGACTAAACACCTTCCTACTCACCAGCCTGTTGTCCCATGAGTTTCGTTAAGCAAACTCCTTGGAGAAGTATAACCGTTCCAAGTGAAACACTGACCACGTGACCTTCTCCATTACTGTCGCAGGTTCAGAATGGGAATACGGAGCTGTACCTCCACGAAATCCCATCAAAGGCTCCTGTAGGCCTGACCGAGCGTGGTGGTGTAACGGTTAGCGTTCTGGCCTCACATTCGGGAGGACGGCGGTTCGAATCCCCGTCCGGGCATCCAGATTTGGTTTTCCATGGTTTCCCCAAATCACTCCAGGTGAATGCCGGGATGCTTCATTCAAAAGTCCATGCCCGAATTCCTTCCCATTCCTTGCCCCCCATCCTTTCCCGTCTCTAAAGACCTAGTTGTTATAGGAGACGTTAAGCAGTTAAAAAAAAAAAAAAAACTGTAGGCCTGATCGCGCCTTTTTTTTTTACGGGAATTCACACTTCTTTAAACTTCCTTTAATATAATTCATACAGTAGATATTAATTTCATCACTCACGTATTGTTGAGTGGCCAACTGCCTATCTGGGAACCGATACTAGGAAGTAACTTCGTAATGCCTCAATGAATAAGAACATCAAAGAAATAATATCGTGTGCGTAATCCTTAGCGGAATAGCTTAGAACTGTGAAAGGCATTAACTGCCGCACTATGAACTATTAATAGGCAAATTAACAGAGCGTCAGACAGTGTATTACTGTAGCGTTTTATAATGTGATTCTGCACTGTCGTAAAAACTGGCGCGGCCACAAAAAGTTTTCAAATTAATTACTGTCGTTTTACCGGTAGCTGCACCAAATTCTATAGAGACGATGTTCTAGAGATTTAAGAAAATAATGGTAATTGTTAATTTCTCATATGACTTTCAACAATAGCAATACCATGGGACGGGAGTGCAAATCACTATCTTCGCTTGGAGGCGATTTTATTTATCACTCCTCAGAGTTTAAAGACATGACAAATACAAGACGGAATTAAAACCAACAATGCTCAAGGTGGAAAACAACCGTTGACGTGCAGCGTAAAACAATCCAGCCCCCAATTTCGTAATTCCTATAGTCAATTTTTTTCTGCCTGATAATTTAATTTTCAAAAAATAAAATTATGCCCGAAGCATATTCACCGGTTTGCGTTCGATTGTTCGTCTGCTAAAAAGTATTTTTATCGCAACTTACTAGTTATTTTACAATGTTTATGGCAATGACCGGAGCCGAAAATATAGTCCAGATATTTAGGAAAACCTATTACTTGACGATATCAAAGGCTATTTGCTATTCGTTGACACAAACGTTATTTTTATTTATTTTGCGTATGATGTTTATGACATTTAAAACACCCAACAACAATTATACAGTAATCATTGAACAACCTTGTTTCAAAATAAACAAAAATATATACATAGTTCAGCGGACAATGCCCGCAGCTGGCCACTGAGACAGGATCTCCAGTCACAACCACTACAACCAGGCCACCGCCTCCGGCGTAGTCAAATTTAAGTCTTCTAGACTACTATGAAATGTTATTAAACCAATTTATGAAGAAACTGTATTATCGTTACCGTGCCTTCTCAGATGGATACGCTTCACAGAAACGTTCTGTTGAAAGTCAAAAGTGTGAGAATTTCACATCACCACCTGCTTCCGTCTAAGTTTGTAAAAAAGTTTTCTTAGCAGAAAAAATGGCACTGTACTAATTGTATGTGCGGTAATATTCCTATTTTTTTAAATTTATCTGTGGATATGTGAATGGAAAAATTTTGCTACAGAGTTAACGGTTTGGAGGATAACTATATTTACAAGTTTCCTCATTTTTTAATCTGATCGGACATCAGCTAGTATAGCATCTGTTTGAATAATTGGTGCGTAGGAACAAAGTTACTCAAATATAGTGCAACAGGTGAATAATGTAAACGGTGATTGAAGTAGATGCATGCACAGAAGCAAAGTTAATGTCTTTAATAGTCTATTTGTTGATGTGATACACAAGCAGGGCTCTCTTCAATGTGTTGTAGACTGCGACTATTAAATCTATTGTCAGCTTTTCATAAAGATTTAACAAGTGTGTTAACATATCTTATTTAAAATTCCAATTAACCTGCTCAGAATTCTGAAATCACCTATCCTACAATATGTCTTTTACTAAGTTCTTCAGAATACTTGGCTATTTCCATACGCAGGTTCAGACTTTCCTTTAACACTGGAAAGGGTAGTGGAAACATTCTCCGTCGATCCGTGGAATAAGTGTCAGCCTTGGTTACATTCGGGTGTGAATGTGTTCTTTGGACAATAATAATTTCATTATGTTTTGATATTAATTGGCACATTATTTGGATATTACGGTAAAATGAAGAACTGTATTGATACCTTGAATCCAATGCAAAGTCAATATCAGTAAATCAAAGATAATCATTCAAAATTGGTTGTGTGCTCTCTTTTCCTCCGAGCAACTCAGAATAAGAATTGGAACACAAGTTATCCTACCAATTGCCACAAACAGTAATAAATAATTAAAGCAAAAATTCTAGTTTGTTTCAATGAATCTTCAGAGAGGTATGAAGATTAGTAAATATCACTTGACTTCAAACCTGTTTGAAAATTTGGAATTAGTTTCAAAGCTAATATTGCATATCATCCTTATACTATTTTAATAGGGGTTTTAGTAACACCAATTAAATATTCTGTTATAACTTTGTGTGGATATTACGGAAGCAACACCGGTGAATATTTCTTGACCGAATCTGTTGCAACTGTGGACAACTACAAATTGAATGTCGTATTGGCTACCCTGAAAAAGTCAAAAGCAGCATCTGATAGTAATTATGTTATTGAAAATAATAACAACGGAAAGTATATAGTTGGGTTTAGAGACTCACCCTTCTGTATTTTTGTTAATGTGTCAACTGAAGTAAAACAGGAACTTAATGAGGTGTTTGCACCATAGCAGTCACGTACAAGTTGTACAAATATACAACGTTATTATGGAAACAGACAAGCAGAAAAAATCAAACCGACTTTATCTATAAAAAGATATTTTACTGCTTCGTGGATGTAATATGCAAAGAAGTAGTTCTATTTTACAGACTTTTGTTGGGTATCTTTGCTCCCGAGAACTTACTGCTGGGCTATTGTCAGCGTCGACTCCACCGTCAATCACTGCAACATGGCGGCGTTAATAACACGTGAAACGCTCCTCATCTGTTCAACTCGTCATCCACGATACCGTTAAACTTCACAAAGTGTTTCTGGCCTAAAGAACCAGTTGTGTGTAATTTTCGTCCAATTTAGTCTGCGGTCTGCCCGACGATGCACTGTTCACCAGAGAGAAAATTCGTGACAAAGCGCGTGTAAATTGCAGACATTCGAGCCAGAAACCACAAAATTGCCGGATTTCCTTCTCCTGCGGCTTATCTGTTTCCGGAGAAACGGACACCCGTGTTTGGGGCCTATTCACGTGTTGGAGAGTGTGAAATCGTATGTAGAACCCAGTCTAAATTACAGCTACCTGAGACCCAAACCTCAAAATGACTCCGAAAAAAAGCCTTCATTTCCACTGCTTCCCGATAAACATTCCCGTATTAGATGAATCACAGTTTTTACGATCACTCAATCGTTAATAATATTTAATTTATTCGCAGATCTTTGCTCTAACACAGATGACTGTAAAAATAGTACTCTATTTCATATATTGCAAGAAATTAGCAAATTTTTGCATAAATCGTAGTGGTCAACAAATACATCCCCTAAAAACAAATGTAATATCATTATTTAAATGGGAGTAAACAACACAGATTCATGTTGCCATTTTTTAAGTCTATAAATTTGTCGAAAAAATTCGGATCTGCGTGCATCACAGATGAAGACCGCATACACTTACAACCTGTATATTCACTCTGTCAAAAGTAACGAAGGAAGATCTAAGAGCCTTCAAATACCAACCTTGACGTTAACAGACAAACATGTAGTACAAGGATTATTGTCGAACAGAAGTGATTAATACTGCCCCATCACCTAATCGAACTAACACAAAAGGACTCCTGAAACTCGACCAACTCTATGCACGAGAAATACCTTCAACATCATAGCAGTAAGCAAATACGATGACTTTTCTTAGAGATCAGTTATTCTCTGCAGTTCGTAAAAGCGACTTTTTTACACAAATTTATATTCACTTCGCCAATGGACGTAATTTTTAAGGCAATCTACGTCGTCGAATCGGTGAGCGAACCGCAAGGGTTAACGTGTTCACCCCTGGAGGTACTCTAGAAACACACATTAAATAAAAAGAGAGTTTGATAATTCAGAAACTTTTCTGAACTTGTTTTCTTATCTTTCCGGGCATCCAGATTTGGGTTTTTCATGGTTTCCCCAAATCACTCCAGGCAAATGCCGGGATGCTTCCTTCAAAAAGGCCATGGCCGAATTCCTTCCCATTCCTTGCCCCCATCCTTGCCCCCCATCCTTTCCCGTCTCTAAAGACCTCGATGTTAAAAAGAGACGTAAAGCAGTTAAATAAAAAAAAATAAAAAAATTCTTATCTTTCCATTCATATCTCATATGCATCGGAGACCTATGAACTAATCAGGAGTTGTAAACTGAACAAACTTCTCTGTTAAAGTATGAGCTGAGTGTGAATGAAGTGCGCTTTTTACGATGGTAATGATCTATGCTTTGTGCACAGAGTTTGTTTGATGCTCTATGTCAAGTGACATATTTTGATATCCGTGGGCACATTGAGAGAATAAAAAAATGCCGATTGAGTGGAATTTTTTTCTTTTCGAAGTTCGATAAGTCACAGAAAATGTAACTGAAATAAGAAACTATACACCTGAAAGAATAGTAGCAACAAAAAAAGAGTCTATATGTAAACAACATCTAGGGACATAACGCAAAGTGCAGACTAGCATTGTTTGTTCACGTACGCTAATTCCGTCTAAAATTTCGTTCAGAATAAGCATTATTAGTTTTTTCTGGTATAGTGGTGTAACTGAAACGATTAAAAATATAGAATGACTGAAGGAGGTATCTTAAAGAAGAAAATGTCGTTCAGGGGAAGGAAAGGAATGGAAAAGGGCAGGAGATATAAGAGCGTTAGAAAAGCATACTGAAATTTCATCCGAAGATGAATAAAAAAAGTATTAAAGAATTATAAAAGATGCAAAGTCTTGCGTACAATAAAGTTTAGTTGTTCTTGGTTCATAATCAACAACTTAGCAAGATTTGCAACGTAAGCTATGGCAAAGACATAGTAATCCACTACAGAAGATGTGAGGTTTTGTTGATATTAGAAGCCGTCTTTCTACATATATTCTAGTAATGAATAGTGGTACATGCAACTGTAACAAACTTAAACAAGCTGATGTTAACGAAATTAGTTTAAAAAAAATGCAAGAACTATGCTTAATTGGTAAAAGCAGTCAATGACGTCAACAAAACCAAACAAGTGAATAAGTTAGCTTAGAGCCCCTCCCGTCGGTCACTCAATCCGTCCGGTCAGAAATTCGCTCGAAATCTACTTCTTTTGCGCAATCTGTAGCCATTCCGGCATCGGTAGTTTCTTTCACAATGAGCTTTGTTACTATGTATGATCTTAAATTAAGCAGACGAAAAAATAAATGTCTTATATCGATTGGTACCTACTTAATTAACATCGTTCCCAGGTTATTTTGTCGCGTGCCATCATCGGCACGCGTGCCACTGGTTCGCCATCCTTGGTGTATACAATTGGAACCCATATGAGGTATGGGAAAATTAAGAAGTAAGCGAACGCAACAGTTGGCAGTGTAGTACTAGAGTGAGCCAATGAATAATGGACGGATGGTAGAAGTAAGCCAACACTGGCCTGGTGATACCAGCAGAGCGTGCCTCTGTACCCTGGCATAACACACGAGGCATTGCGACCACGCGTGCGGCCAGGGTTACTTCGCTGCTGGAATATTCAAACATGGCTGTCGTAAACTTCACAGAAAGACGGAGTCGTTTTCCCTGTCGTACAGTCTGCAACACACACAGTGCGTGCTAACGTCGTGCCAAGTACCGGCGTATTATGCGAAGAGAGGGAAAATAAAATGAAAGAAATTAATTGCCTAAAGCAGCAAATTAACATCCTTAATTAAAGAAAACAGAAAATACATTTAAGCCATACGTAATAGACCATAAAACTTCGTTCCTGGAGCTGTATACAAGAACAGTATATTTTAGACTTAAAATGACCCTTTTCCTATGTTTTCTTTCGTTTATTTGTTTCTTTCTTTATTTTGTACATTTTTATTTTTTGGCCCAATAGTTTCCCCCTAGTAAACTGATTAAAATTTAGAAAAATAAAAATTTCTGAGGATCTATTTCCAAAATCGAATGAGAAATGCCTGCTCAAACTTTAATAAGTGTGTTATATAGTGTGCTATACTAGAAGCAAGTTTATAAATCTGCGTAATATCGTATTTGAGGGTGAAATAGCCCGTAAAGTAATGTGTGTTAAGCGAGAACTTTGGAATATTGTATCAACATGTAAAGTGAATCTCTTTTTTTCTGTATCGAGCGTGGTGGGTGAGCGATAACGCTCTAGCATCGCATTCGGAATGACGCGGGCTCGAATCCACTTCCAGGCATCCAGATTTGGGTTTTCCATGATTTCCCCAAATCACTCAAGGCGAATGCCGGGATCCTTCCTTCAAAAAGTAATTGCCGAATTCCTTTCCCTCCTCTAATAACCTCGACGACGACAAAGCGTGTTTGAGACCAATAGACATGAGCCAATATCCAAACGAATCAATGTAAGAAAAGTTGTCAAGGTCCTAATAATGAAAGAGAATATATTACTATCTCAGTGACCATAGTTTCTAACGCCAATTATCACTGACTGATAAAACCACCAGGAATATACAATTGTGTCGGTCCATTCAGATCCAACCGTTTGACAGATCACGTTAAAAAATCATCATGTTAGATACAAGGACGTTTAATGGAAAAGGGGTGAATGCTGAGTCTGTACCTTAAAAATTACACTTAAAATAAAAAAATAGGCCTAAAGAAATTCCTGAAAAAAAACTTTACGATCTTCGCCTGTTTAATGAGTAGGCAGTAACGCTAGAGTCTGTAGACATCAGTTACTAGGACTACTACTAAAACGACTGGACGATTGAAAATTGTGATTGTGGTATTGAAAATTGTTCGGTTTCGTGATTATTAGCGAAATATCAAGTTTCACAAAATGAGAAGTCACTAATGTATAAAATTTGCTATCAGATAATCTCGTTATTAATTTTAACGCTAATTAGATGTTTTAGACCTACGTTCATATCAAAGAAGAACGCAAGGGAATAAACACCCAAAATGTCAGAGAAGTGGTGGAATCATCATTAATTGTTTTCACGACAGATATGAGCTGCAGTTATCACTTCTTTGAAAGGAGATCTGCTCTCATTTCATTTATTTTTTGTAAAATCTGTTACTTGAGTTTCTAGCCACTGATCAGTAGAGTTGGTCATTTCTTAAATGTTTACAAGTCGTTAATTATTATTATTATTTTCCTTTACTCCTCGAGGAGATCATTTGAAATATCTGAGTGCAATAAATGGGAAGTAATTCAGCCATGACGTTTTTGAATGAACCATTCCCGCATTCACCTGAAATGATTAAGAGAAATCTGGATGGCCGGATGGGGATTCGAACATGCGTCCTCTGAAGGCGAGGATAGAGCGTTACCGCTTACCCACCAAGAACGGTCGACCGTTAATATCTCCGCGGAAGCTTGTTTTCATCATGTATGAGCTACGAATGTCCTGTGTATTGGGTTCCACGTTAAGCGTCGGACTACCAAAGAAAGGCAGTTTTGGTGTTTATTTCTTCTAATATGCTTCATATACGAAGATACACTGATCATCCGAGACGAAGAGAAGACTAAGCAAAATCAGTGAGCAGAAGAAAAGGTCTATCTTATAGAAATCTGTTTCTCTTGGCGTTTCAGAGTTATCACTAATATTTATTCATTTCTGACGAAGGCTACTATGGTAAAATGTAAGCTCCATTAGTTAATCTTTCAAACATTGTACCTTTTTCCCCCCCCTTCCCATTACTTATCCTCTTTATTTATCATTGCAGAAATCTGGAAATCGGGAAGGAGTTTCGGAAGAGGGAAGCAGAAGCGGCCATACTGGGTCATTCTGTGGTCAGCGGTCGTCGAGTCCAGACTTCACAGTGCGGAGTGGCACTGTACTGGCGGGCCTTGGCTTCGATCACAGGCTAGTCGATTTATGCAGTCCATTCACTGATGGGACAACTTACAGACCAACGCCGCACGCCGACGCTGCTGATGCTGGTGATTTTGGTAATGTGTTCCGTCGCCCATCATTGTTTCATGGTTTAGAAAGACTTTGAAGGATCCGTAATCGACCCATGAGACAGAATCTCTGCACAATTCCATTTCAAAGCTAGCTGGCAAATGACCTCATGAACTTTAAAGCTCCTTGCAAATTCAGTTTGAGCCTTGATATTGTTCATCTTTTTGTAATTCAATTCGGCGCCCAAGGGATTTTATCCACCATTCATGTAATATTCAATTGCTGGCTTGTGGCCGCGATGTTATCATGTTCTTAGTTTTATAAATGAAGTATTTAATATTCAGTTTATGTTTGCTATCTTCAGGCAGATTGTAAAGCCGGGTATTGCTTTTGCTTGCAGGTACACATAATGTCTAACGTAACGTTAAATGTATCCGGCTATGTACAAGCCATAGGGAAACAATAAATTAAGCATTTTTATGTATTTCATCAACAACAATCAGGATCCTTGCTACCTGAAAATTAATTTCATAATTAAAACCAATAATCAAATTAATATTTAAAACTTACAGTAAAGTAATGAGACCCCGCCCCCCCCCCCTTTCATTACAATGTAGAGAGGTTAGCTCAAGATAGGAAGGAATGGAGGATTGCATCAAACCAGTCGAAAGATTGAAGACTGCAAAAAAAAAAAAAAAAAAAAAAAAAAAAAAAAAAAAAAAAAAAAAAAAAAGAGGTTTAAATTGCAGAAAGAATACTCAAATACCCTCTGTCGTTGCACCCACGCATTCGGTATCACTTCAAAGAATTCCAGCACTGTATGCAAGAGACAATTGTGCGTATCATAAAACTACAATTGTTACAGTGTTACTTATCGTTAGTTAATGGCAGGAAAGGAATTCAATCAAATAGTGTGGCTGGCTTCTTTAGTCAACCACAGTGTACTTTCTACCAACCCAATTTTTGTTTCAGATTGGATTAATAAACATCTGTATAAAATGTTATTACTACAAACAATAACACATGGATATAATGTATTAAAATCATATTTTATTAAATAAACTGCTATTACGTGAGTATGATTTTGTTCAGTTAATATCGCCTAAAAATAAGCCTATCGTGTTGTTTTTGTTTCTTTTTAATAATTATGGAGCGTGGTGGTTGAGTGGTTAACGTTCTGATCTCCAGATTTGGGTTTTCCATGGTTTCCCCAAATCACTACAGGCGAATTCCGGGATGCTTCC
Organism: Vandiemenella viatica; assembly: GCA_031002005.1. Classification (NCBI taxonomy): domain Eukaryota; kingdom Metazoa; phylum Arthropoda; class Insecta; order Orthoptera; family Morabidae; genus Vandiemenella; species Vandiemenella viatica. The sequence goes on along the minus strand of CM061914.1, from coordinate 55,011,693 downwards.
TTTAAATGGCAATGGCAGAATTCCTTCCCGTTCCTTGTCCCAAGTTCCATCCCGCCTCTAATGACCTCGACGTCGACGAGGCGTAAAGTCATAATTTAAAAAAAAAACCTTACGGCTCATCAACCGTGAGATGATCAAAGTCGGGAGATGATTATGGAAAAAAGAACGGGAAGGAATTCGGCCGGTAACTTTAGAAGGAAGTCTTGAGTGGTTTTGGGTAACCATTGAAAACCGAAATAAGGATGCCTTCGTCAATGGTTGAACCCACCTCCCGCCAAATCCGAAACTATACGGTCAACTCCTCACTTACTGGACTTAGCCACAAAAATAATTTTTGGATGACAATTACTACAGACTAACAATTTTTGTTGAAATTTCAACTATGTGCACATTTTCGTTGTATTTGAAAGTAGCTGTTGGTACAAATTTTAACTTCGAAACTTTCAGAGAAGCTGTAGGTTTTCTCTGGGATGTAAATACGTTCTATGGTTGTTACTAAGATGTTAATTTACACAACAATAAAGATTGACAGAGTAGCAAGTGTCTTGATGTCAGTCAGCTGGGATTGGAGTAGGTACCTACAAAGGCGTCAAAGAAATTGTACGTTTTGGTTGCCTGATTGCAGGCGACTGAAATTCGTCCTGCTCACTTCTGAGTTTCTAACGCGATCTCTGCCGGCCTCGGTAGCGTAGGGGCTAGAGTGCTAGCTCCACGTGCCGAAGGTCACCGGTTCGAATCCGGCCGCGGGCATGGATGGTAAGTGTTGTGTGTCTGTGTGAATGTCCTGTCCGTCCTGTGGTGTCCATACATAGAAAGATACGATGTACACTGGATGACTAATTGTTCACTGGAAGCTAAAATATGATCACATTGAGCTGGCTAAATGGCCTTAGCCGCCGAAAGCCAATAAAAAAAAAAAAAAAACGCGATCTTTCGCCGGCCCTGGCTTCGCATTGCTAGGGCCGCCGGTTCGAGTCCGGATTCGGGCATGGGTGGTTTTAATTAAGTGTTGTGTTCGTCTTGTGCTGTCCTCACTGTAGTGTCCACAATTTCATGATTAGAGCCTGATACAGTAATCTGTATAAAACAAATTGGAGCTGGCTAAATGGTCGCAATGACCGAGTCCGGATTCGGGCATGGGTGGTTTTAATTAAGTGTTGTGTTCGTCTTTTGCTGTCCTCACTGTTCTGTCCACAATTTAATAATTAAAGCCTGATACAACAGCTGATACAAAAACAAATTTGAGCTAGGACATACATATATATATATATATAAACGCGGTCTTTTCCCATTGTATCGCGAACATTACCGACTACTATAAACTTCTGTAGCTACATAGGAATGTTTGTGTCATCAATTCTCCTGAACTAAATGCCCGGTTTCGACGTACGAGAAACAGTAAGGAAGCAATAACAGCAATACAATGCAAGGCATAGGGCAGCCTTCCGATTTATCTACAGTTTAAAATGCAGAATCTAAAAGAATGAAGATCATGGTTACTATCACTCAAATATGTTCACCTTTCGTTATACTATTACTGGAACTCCTAAGCAGAAAAAAAGTTGCGAATTATAGACGACTTGTGCAACTTGACCGAGATCATCACCTATCTTTTACTTCGTAACCTACTGAAAATAGTTAGTTAGTCCTGAATGTGGCAACGCTTTTCTTCGTACTTAGGAACAGTTTTTTTAAGGCTTTACGCCTCGTCGAGGTCGATGTCATTAGAGGCGGGAAAGGACTGGGGACAAGGAAAGGGAAGGAATTCGGCCATGAACTTTTGAAGGAAGCATCCCGGCATTCACCTGGAATGATTTGGGGAAACCCTGGAAAACGCAAATCTGGATGTTAGGACGGGGACTCGAATCGGCGTCCTCCCGAATGCGAGGCCAGATCGTTAACCATTTAGTCATCATGCTTGGTACTTACTAAGGCACAGGAAATTTCATACAAGTACTAATTATTTGATCCAAAGCAATTTTTATGGTAATCTTTATGATGGGGGTAATTAAGTGAATAATAAAATGTGTTGAGAAAGGGATCTTTTTTTAATAGAAAATTGATAAACATTAGATAAAGGTTTTGAAAAAGTATGAAACACACAATTTTATATACAGTTTCGGAACTTCACAGAAATTATTACAACTACTTAAACTTAGCTTGGTATTCTACCGAAATGTTGGTTGGACCCTCCAGCAGGAGGAATACTTGGCCTGGTAGTGGTCGTTCCTCTCCTAGTTACCTAACAAAGTAATCCTTCCGGGTAAAGAAGACCTACAGCAGATTCACGGAAGTTTCCTGGCGTTCTTCACATTACACTGCATACTGTGCCTCAGGTGAAGGTTGCGTTAAGGCTCTATGAAAATCCCCGCCGAGACGGGGGTTCGAACCGGGGACTTTTCGATCTCCTTAACCATTGAGCCACCAGACCTTTCTACCACTCGTTACTAAAGAGCAATTATTCTGTTGTAAATCGACAATTCTTTCTTGAAGGTTGTCCCGATATTTACGACACAGACATTAATGCGTTCGTCGACAGATACAAGTGAAGTTACTCAATGAAAACAATTTCATTGTCTCTGTAAACGTTTAGCTTTCAGCTGCGCCAGTTACAGTTTTTGTTCTGATATGAGATAGTGTACACCCCTATTAATACGTACAATACCCACCAGTGTGGCCTCAGGCCTCTATACTGGACAGGGAGATACGACGGGTTCAGATTCAGATTAGGCAGTTTCCCGTAATCACATGACCAAAAGCTGGAGCGGTCCATAATTTCAACTTCAAAGGCTACACATTACTCAAACAAAATATGCACGCAGCATACAGATTACACGTTTCACATAAAAATGGCGACTCTAATCTATTAAAACAGTGTGCTGGAAGAGGCGGGCAGTTAAAAATCTGCCACTGGTCGCCCAAACTGCAAATGGCTGTGTTGTCCAAAATAAGTCATACACTTCTAATAATCTATACCTATAAAACGCAAGTCTTGGTCATATTTTAGCTGTCGCGGTATGATGTCTCACTATGACGTCACGCTATGACGTCACGCTTTTTGCCATCGTTGTCCAACTTACGACAAGATATGTTGTTCTAGGTTATGCACGTTATTTAATAACAGTTCTATTTATCTACGAATCAGTGAATAAATTAACTGTCAGAACAATGAAATAAAAGTACATATTTCGTTTAAATTGAATAATAATTATCAGTTTCTTATATTTATTTAATATTCGTTTGATGCAAAAGTATTAGTTAAAATCTTTGGCCATAGAAATGTAAGATAAAACCTTTAATTTTCTATTAGCAATGATTAGATTGTCATTAGAACCGGCACATTACTTTAAAGCAGATGGTATGAGTAAATTTTTTTTTAATAATTTAAATTGTTTTCATGACTTTCCTGTTAGTTAAATAATTACGTCGTTTGAAGGAAAGTTGTTCCACACTGATCGCAATCTACACGGCCTAGACTACAATTAAAACTAATATTATCTGAAATTACGTAAGTTGTTAAGATTTTTTTAGTTTCCTTTCGCTTTTACTGAATCACACGTTTCAGTCGTATGTAACTGCATTAGCCATTCAACCGTTGTAATATCGATCTGAATCACTGATAACATAAAAGACAGATGTAAGAAACCATGAAGATTTTTTATTTAATTTATGTAACGATGAATTTTTGCACTAAAATGTGATATAGTACATGTATTAACATGCGTGTGATTGAATTATTGATTCTGTGGTGGCAAGTTTAGCGTAGTATATGTGGTTAGGTTGAATGCAACCTGGACCAGGATGACAACTGAAACCTTTTGCTACAGCGCAAGGCACTAGGAATTACATTGAGATTTATTTTACAACAATTCTATTTACTTAACAATTGCTAAGAAATGAATTGCGAGAACATTGAAAGAAAAAGTATTTATTTAGTTTAAATTGGCATATTAGTTATGACCTGCTATTTTACTGAAATAATTACTTGGTTTTGAATGAAAGAAGTTCCAAATTGATCGCGATACATGCTGCCGAAACCACAATTAAAGCTAATATTACGTGGCATAGCGTAAGTTGTTAAGATTTATTTTTAGCATCCTTTGTTTTCACTGGGGTCATTAATTCAGACGCATGTAATCTGTATCACCCGTTAAAACATCGATCTACATCACAGATAGTAAGAAAGAAATATGAAAGAACACGTGAACATTTTGAATCAAGTTTATATCGCGATGCATGATAACATTGACATGTGATACAGGGATATATTATTTTGCATATGATTGAAGCATTGATTTTATAGCGGAGATTGTGGTTAGGTTGAAATTCAAGCTGGATCAAGATGACAACTGAAACTTTTTGCTACAGCACAAGGGACGAGAAATTACATTGAGCATTATTTTATAACCATTATATTTAGTTAAGCAACTGCAGAGAAATTAACTGCCAAAACACTCAGTTAAACCCGTCATTTTTGATGGGCTTTGAGGGTAGTAATAATAATAATAATAATAAACACGTGTGAGTGGAAACTTTCCCGGAGTATCGATGCAACAAAATCTTCTCGGGTGTCCAGCCGGATGGTGGTGTAAAAACACGACGTTTCGACAGCTGACTCTGCTGTCTTCATCAGGTATCTTGTGGTTGTCCTCAGCTGACTGTCTCTGCCTCGACTAACTGTCTCTGCCTCGACTGTCGACGCAGAGACAGTCAGCTGAGGACAACCACAAGATACCTGATGAAGACAGCAGAGTCAGCTGTCGAAACGTCGTGTTTTTACACCACCATCCGGCTGGACACCCGAGAAGATTTTGTTGCAATAATAAACATGTTCTCCTAGGAGCCTACCACACTGTATATTTCTGAGACGAGAATTCGGAACAGTAGCCGTTGTTGGGGTTATTAATTTAACCGCAGTCAGCAAGGCACTGTGTGAATTCGCACAGGTTTCATCTCACCGCGTCCAAAAAGTGGCGCGTCTAAACACCGAACCACCAGAGTGCAGGCCAGCAAAACGGCACGCAAGCCGTTCCGTGCCGTTTGTGTGGGAAGCGTCCACCCCGACATTAAGGACACGACAAAGGCGATTGTCCCAGCGCCTCAAGTCGAGACGCCAAATTACGGGGAGCGGACCTTGCAAGGGCTCATTTGGGGCTCGGAACGTTATCTAACTGAGTAGCAACCTGTGTATTACTCCGACTCACCACCCATAGCTGTGTGATTTAGCTTCCGAGTGAGACAAATGAACAATTTTTTCCGTTTATGTAAAGTGCAATTTTCTTTCTTCCTGCAGGTTACTAATTTGACTATCGTAGCTTCAAATAAGCATCTTACTTGGCTTGAATGCGGTGTTTTGCCCGCTTTCCATACTTCGTGTGACGAAAAGTGACTCGATTTCAAGTCTCCAGATATGATGACAGCCTGAAAATACTATATCTATACTATATCTTCGTAAGATCATTCACTCGCCTTGATAGCTGTTGGCTCAAGAACGGTGACGTCACACGCAGGACTTTGCTCGAAAATTAACAGCGACCAGAGATATGAATAGAAATTCGATGGTAGTGTGTAATTTAATAGCTAAGCAACTGTATTGAAATGAATTGCAGAATACTTTCATTAAGCTTGGTTTTCGAAGCATTTCATTCTTGATTTTTTTTTTAAAATATGATAAAACTGAAAAAAAAATGAGGAACACCATTTTTCTTTTTCCGTCGTTATCGGAACGCTGCTCGGTCAACACTAAATATGTAAGTATTTGTATTCGACATCAAACATTAGTTACGTCAGACTTGATCTTAAGGCTATTAGAAGTAAAAAACGTGGGTGACTTTTTGATAGTTTTCTTTGTGTTTAATGTTGGGTACGTGTTCCCTGTTTGCTTGATCACTACGTTATTTAATCTGCCATCTTGAAGTATTTAGCGAGATCATCTCCGTCTATGTTTAATACTTCTATTGTTGTTTATATGCACCTTCAAACTTAAGAGATTTTATTAAAATTTTTCAGAACCCTTAGGCCTAAACACGGTGAAGTTTCTATTTTAGCCACATTAGGTCAACACGTCACAAGACATTTGACCGTTACAAACGGAACAATTCTAAATCCCAAAACACCGGCACGAGCTTTCACTAGTGCTATTAGTGTCTGTCCCTTTGCCCAGGCATCACGCAAAAACTATCGATCTAATCTGGATGGTGTTTTACAGTTTGAATTTCATTGTTCTGGCTTAAATTCTGCGCTATATCTTATGACTGCACATGACTGGTAAATGGAGCAAGAAATCAAAATTCCTTCATACCGAGAATATATACAATCCACAGATCACACTGCATCTGAGACAACCTTAACGATATGACACACCAAAGATCGCGCTATAACACCCTTTTTACTCTGTTAGTTCTGGGTTTGGACCATGTAAGCTTGTTTATTTATTTTTACCGTTTTCTGAAATACAGTATACAAGAATACATGTAAATTTAAATCGAACCACCACATCAAACAGTAAAACTTCTAAAAATGTGCGCTCCCGGAAGCGTTTTCAAATTAATTTCCAGAAAAGATCTTGCTTTTTATTTAATGGCTTTTGGCTTTGTGGCCATACAGCCAACTCAAGTGTATTTCGAATCATCCAGTTTCTTCATTGCCTCACTGTGGCTCTAGACACAACACGATGGACAAGACATACATACAACACATGCACTAAACACCCATGCCCTCGGCCGGACTCGAACCGGCAACCTTCGGCACGTAGAGCAAACACTCTAGCCCCTACGCTACCGAGGCCGACGAAAAGATCATCTCAATGTTAATATCTCAGGCATCACAAGTGGTTTGGCTATCATTCCTACAATGTTTCATTTATCGCATTATCCTACCAAATAATTTTTCTAAGAAGATAGAATGAGAACGCGGTTTCAAATTAACGTCCGGCCATTCAGATTTAGGTGACGTTAAAAAAAAAATAGATTTCGTTTGTCAATGATTTCCCGAAAACATTCTAGGTGTTTGCTGAGATGTATCCCTCAAAAGACTATGCCTGAATTTCTCCTCTTTGTTTGTCCCAGAATCCTCTCCCTGCTGTATTGACCGCATTGTTAACGTGGCGTAAAGCAGAAAGAAAAATACTCAAAAAGTGCTAGTTTTTTTACTGTGAATTTGGCCTTTCTGAGCGGGTTCATCTTCAGTGACATGAATGCAGATGTTTGCTCCACCGACTGAAGTGAAGCGTATGCAATACCTGGGCCGAAGCCCTTCACCTGCTGCTCCCCCCTCCCCTTTTCTACACTAACTTGCTACTTCACTACGCCCCCGCCGCGGAATTAGGCTCTTCCGAAACACCCACCATTACAGCTTGGGGTGGTGATACAAGCCCACGGGGAGCAGCGCGGATGCAGCGAACCAGGTCGAAGACCCTCCAAAACTTGACCTGATAGCATAAGCTGAAGAAAGAAGAGATTTCAAGAAAGAAGAAGAGATCAATAATCGGGGTAGGTTAGTCAGAAATAGGCCAAATCAATTTTTAACCACTGGGCCAGACTAGTGACAATTACTTTGTCGTCAGCGGTACCGAAACTCCTTGCGCAGAACTATTTACATTACACTGTGGTGTTGCTAGGATCACCATCCATAACGTTGTCACAATATTCTCATCAACATCTCTAGCTTACACAAATATTTAATGACAGCCTCTCTGTGGTTCCCACTCGTGCACCCGGCCCCGTAGGGGCAACGCGGAAGCGGCAGTGACTAAGCGCCATGCAGGAGTGCCCGTTCGGTTATCCCCCGTTTAAATTTATGTTTACTGCAAAACGAACTAATAATCTCTAAAATATTTGAAATTGCCTTGGTAAATATAGCTCGCTGCAAGGAATCAGACAGCTAGCGAGTTAACATAAGTAAAGCGCGTGATCCAGTTTCCAGTGGTGAGACGTGCGTTTGTCCTTGCAGGCAGACGCTGTCAGAGTCGCGAAGAACTCAGTACGTTATGCAAACGCAATAGGCACCTACTACCAATAGTTACACTTTTACCCTCTTTCCTCCCTTTATCTATTTTTTTTTACATCTATAAAATTGAACATGCCCAAAGTTTATAGTAAATCGGATCATTTTCTTGTAGCTGTTGTTCTCATTCGAAAACCCAATAACAGGTCGAACAGTCATACCACAAGACCTAAATCCAGTCCACATTTCAAAGAGTATGATAGTTTTCAAAGGTTTTTAGGTGCCATAAGTAAACTACTTATCAACGCAGTTAGTAATTCTGCGACGTACAAAATTACCTGGTGTCAGAGTAAAAAAATCGTGATGCTGAAGAAAGAAGAGATTTCAAGAAAGAAGAAGAGATCAATAATCGGGGTAGGTTAGTCAGAAATAGGCCAAATCAATTTTTAACCACTGGGCCAGACTAGTGACAATTACTTTGTCGTCAGCGGTACCGAAACTCCTTGCGCAGAACTATTTACATTACACTGTGGTGTTGCTAGGATCACCATCCATAACGTTGTCACAATATTCTCATCAACATCTCTAGCTTACACAAATATTTAATGACAGCACCAATGCGATCCTTCTGCATTTCATATTAAACGCAATATCCATCAACTTTCAGCTCCGTTAATCAAATGCAGGTTTATTCGGACAAATTGTATTTCTTCTTTTTTTTTTTTTTTTTTTTTTTTACAGAATTCTACAAAAGATAAAGTTATATGAAGTTCCGCAAAGTTAAGCGATTTTATTTTCGTGGTCAGGCCACGTCTCTCGAATGAGGACAAGAGGAATTGAAATTTATGGTATGCAAAGATAGGAAGAGATACCCTAGTGCGAGTCTTTATGTTTAATTCCTTCTGTTTCGTATCTCGCTGTGAAGGATGCACACCACATTTAAAATTTTACGACAGTCCTTGGGGCGGAAGCGATAGTTTTGCGCAGACTTCTTAATGGCAGGTTGCCGCGGTTAACAATCCACACAAGTCGTTAACAACGATATGGAGACGTCAGGAAGCAAAACATACTGAGCATGCAGCGCAGTAGTTAATCACATGGCAGAGCAAGCCGGCAATGAGCAACGGGAAAATAATAACAATTATGAACTTCTTTATGCCTAGAATTTTTTCAGTTGGGAAATAATAGCAACATTGTACCTCGTTAGCAAAATGGGAGATACAAACGTTACAACCAGCATGCACTGAAAATGTCAATAGCTGTGAGTTTGAATTGGACCTACCTTGGATAAACAGACTGAAATTGGTCTGTTTGTTTCTTGGGTGGCGAGCAGGTGGAACAAACTACGTTTCATCGATTACTCAACCATTTCCAGTGTGTTTTGTCTCCGTCGTTTCGTAATGTTTAAACTATAACATTGCGTAGCTTCACAGGTTCCAGCAGAAAATGCCCTCCCCTTTAATTAGTTTATAACATTTATAATACGCCAAGTACTAGCTTTAACATTGTACTGGAGAAATTCCTTCTTCTTTTTCTTCTCAACCTTTAGATTAATGGGAACTTTTTCTTGGAAAATTTTAAAATTGGAATGATTTCCACTTATCTTCCCCAGTGAAGGAAGTGTATTTAATTATATTGTGTGGGTGACTGTGATATGTAGATGGTATGTGTAATATGTTGTTGGTGTTGTGAATGAATGACAGAACGGAAAGGGTGGGACTTGGTGTCATCCCATTGAAGCCTACTTTTCCGAAAGACAACGGATGGGAGAGGGGTCTCGGAAACTCCATCCGACAGATGAATCACCGTCAACAGCGTCGTATCCACTCGGTTCACACTCACTGCAGAGAGGTATGGGATCTAACCCAGGACCTATGACAAACAATTTGTTGATTAGAAATTATGCACCACCAACTCTTCTACCCTGCCGGCCAAGTCCCGACGATGAAGATTTGTTCCACCGCCATGACCGGAACAATCTAACTCTGGGTCAGGTGCGGAGCACCATTAAAGCCCATTCCCTTGGCGCGTGGTAGGCAGTACGCGCCTTTCATCTTTTACCGCCTTGCGTTGGGTCGAGGCGCGCCGTCCCTGCTAACATATGCGGCAAAGATGAAAGTCGTCCACCACCACGCGTCAAGGGACGCACCGTGGGAAGTACCTTTACGGTGCCGCAACCAATAGAGCAATCGGGTGCTTTGGAGAAACCATGAAAATCCTATACCTGGAGGGCCGTGCGGAGATTCAAACCCACGTCCTCCCGAATGACAGGTCAGAGCGTTACCACTCATTCACCACGCTGCTTTTTAACCATCATGTCCTGCGCATTCTCGGAGAGTCTGAAACAAGTCCATTGTTCCCGTTTTGTGTATGTAGGTGATATGTTTTGCACAAAAGTGTCTGGATTAGCTGGATAAGGGGGATTGCAGGTAGTGGGAGAAGGATTTTTTTTATTATATATATCTGCTTAACGTCTCTCTAACAGCGAGGTCTTTAGAGACGGGAAAGGATGGGGGGCAAGGAATGGGAAGGAATTCGGCCATGAACTTTTGAAGGAAGTATCCCGGCATTTGCCTGGAGTGATTTGGGAAATCATGTAAAACCCAAATCTGGATGCCCGGAAGGGGATTCGAACCGCCATCTTCCCGAATGCGAGGCCAGAACGCTAGCCGTTATACCACCACGCTCGATGTGGGAGAAGGAAACTCCGTGAGAACCAAGTAATCTGTATTGTATTTATTAAGTGTTGATTTGTTCGTGTGGTGAGTTATTTTTTATAATATATATTTTATATCAGATATTGTCCCACAATTCATCTGAATCATAATCAGGCTTTCCTGGTGGCACGGTGGCTAGTAGGTTGGAAACGTGTAGGGTTGTGTTTGTCTTGTGTTGCTCTACTGTAGTGACACCTAAAATGTTTGTACTTGAAGGATGTCTGGCCTCGCATTAGGGAGGACGCCGGTTCGAATCCCCGTCCGGGCATCTAGATTTGGGTTTTCCATGGTTTTCCCAAATCACTCCAGGCGAATGGCAGGATGCTTCCTTCAAAACAGCCATTGCCGAATTCCTTCCCGTTCCTTGTCGTCAGTCCCATCCCTCCTCTAATGACCTCGACGAGGCGTAAAGCTATATAAAAAGAAAGAATGAATGGTGTCTCTTCAACACTCGCAGTAAAACCGGTTGGCCACTTGTAAAATACGAGATCACAAACACTGACTTCGTTACGAAGTCATGAAAGACACTGTCACGAGCTACTAGGCAGTACAGAAGCTTGCAAAAATAATAGTAGAGAATAGGAACCGTACTGTCTGGTCAAAATATGTGCCATCCAATACGCAGAAGAAAACGATTGACGTGAATGTCGAATAATCAGATAGTGGGCTAGAAATTTCCCACAGCAGAAAGGAATAAATCTTAAAATAAATTGTCTATTGTCTTATGTCACGGACACAATCAAAAAACATTTGGAAAGTATTAAGTATGCTACATGATTCTGTACAAATATTTTATTTTTCAAGAACGTCAGGTCAACTGCGACAGTCCGAGGTTTGCATTCAACGTTAACTTGCAGGTTCACTCTACTCGTATCATTAGCAGCCTAGTATAAGCCACAACGGGCGGGGGGGGGGGGGGGTGGGGGGGGGAGATAGGTAAAAATGCTCCCTCACTGTGTCACTACTACCACTCTAAATTAATTTATTGAGCTAGCGGTGTAGCTTTAAAGGTCTTTAACAAGTACAGAGAAATGGAAAATTGTTGATCCTTAAGTCACATTCCCACGGTGCGTGGTGTGATAGCACGCGCCTTTCATCTTTTACCGCCTGGCGGTGGGTCAAGGTGCACCATACATGCTAGCATATCCTTTCTTGTTATTGTGTACGCCACCTGCGTTTTCACTCGCCTAATTTACACAATTAACTGTCTTCACTGCACAGCTTCCAACATCGATCTCTCCACTTTACAACTGTCCTACAGGATGAATGGCTACAAGCAAAAAGTTTAGACCGTCAATCCAGGCCATCCAGTGGCAATCCATGCCAACTCTCGTGATTCCAACATCTAAACACCTGTCTTACCGTTGGAGCTTCTAGGAGTTTTTCCGGACACCACCACTTCTTCGGAACTCCGTAGATGGGAAATTCTCTATCAACACATCCTAAACGCCAGACATACCCCTGGCCTCGTCAACCCTAAACCTGGCACTTACTATTTTACAAATTTACAGTCAGTTTTCATATTTATTTTGTATTATATATATTTGTTATTACACATATTTATATCTTTCTAGTTTTATTGATTTTCTCTAATAACAAATTGGAATTATATTTATAATTATATTAAAAATGTAGTTTACCTTGACTGATCGTCACATTGATTATTCTGTTTCACAAGTATCGTTGGTCAATTTTCTACCCCCGCCACCAGTACAGTCTCCAGCCTCCCTCGCGTTTTATCTTTGGTTCAATCCTGTGGTAAACCTGAATGTGGTCACATCTTTCTCCCTGCCATATTGAAACCATCGGATTGTGGACTGTGTTAGTTTTTATATCTCACCTCCTACTTGACTAAGTTTATTAACCGAAATATTGTGAATTGTGGTTATTGGGCTCCTGCCTTCATCTGTCGTAAGTGATGTTTAATGCAAAAACAAACATCGTCTGTAGATGCTAGATCGAACTGAACTGTTTCACTTTGTACACTGATGTCAACCGAGAAACATCACATAACAGCGACGCGTCAAGAACTATGCCTCACCGAGCTTGGTGGGTGAGTGGTTAACGCTCTGACCTGGCGTTCGGGAGGATGGCGGCTCGAATCCCCTTCCCGACATCCAGATTTGGGTTTTCCATGGTTTCCCCAAATCACTCCAGACGAATGAAGGCATGCTTTCTACAAAAGGCCATGGCCGAATTCCTTCCCGTTCCTTGCACCTAGTTCCATCCTAACTCTAATGACGTCGACGTCGACGAGGCGTAAAGCCATAAGAAAAAAATTTGCAGCCTCGTGTTAGAGGTAGGAAGGCCAGTTACTTTCCTCCTTACCTAAGCTAACCCGGCAATCCTATCTGGTAAAGCGGACCTGCAGTTTAACGTAGAATCCGTACGTCGTAAGCGTTCTGACGCATTTCACATTACACAACAAGCTGTGCCGGAGGTGAATAGCGGGTTAAGGTAAGGACCTTTGGAAATCCCCCCGAGACAGGAATTCGAACCGGATACACTTGATTTGGGTTTTCCATGGTGTCCCAAATCACTCCAGGCAAAAGCCGGGATGCTTCCTTAAAAAGGCCATGGCCGAATTCCTTCCCATTCCTTGCCCCCTTCGTTTCCTGTCTCTAAAGACCTCGCTATTGAGAGACGTAAAGCAGTTAAAAAAATTAACGGCTACCCTTCGATTTCCAGTTACACGCTTTAACCACTGATTTACCAGATTTCTCCATATATAACTTTACAATGTATATTTTACAGTTTATTTGTAGATAATTGCATGTATTTTTCAAGTGTAATTTTTTTCATTAGTGTACAAATCGTTTCATTGTTTACTTCGAAATATTTTCTTCAGATTGCAGAAAAAATACGAACACAATGTCATGGGCAGGGACGTTATTAAGTATTCCTAAACCATAGTATTTCTAAAAAGGATAAAGATTTGTTTCTTCAAAAAATTAGCATACGGGAAACAGTAGCACCTTGAAACTATGCATTTTCCAATTGACGGAAGCGTTAAAACTGTTAGTTCTTGGCTCACAATTATCTGATGCGATGGAATCGATAATCTACGCTGTGCACGGAATGCTTGTGGATATATTGTTAAAATTGGCATTAAAGTTCACAAATCCTTCGATTTTTTTTATCCAAAGTAAATTTTTGTCATCGCCAAAAATATAGCGATTGATATAGAAAGTGTGGTGAGATGAGTATTTGTAAGTCTAAGGTGCTTCTGCTCTTTAGCACTTAATGAGGCATGCATATAATTTGAGATAACTTGTACAGGATCGTTCAAAAAATTTATTACTGAATATTCTGCAGTTTTAGAGGGACTAATGCAATTTAGAAACCGAAGAGTATCTAAGGGTTTTAAATTTTTCAACTGCCATTACTAAGCATATATTCTCGCACTACTGAAAAAAAAGACACAGCTGTTTCCTCACAAAACAATAATAATAAGAGCCAGCACAAATGCTTAGTTATAGCAAGTTACAATTTGGAGTCTGCAGATAATTCATAAACATTTGGCATATAAACTATTTATATTATTTTTTATCGAGCGTGGTGGGTAAGCGGTAACGCTGTGGCCTGGAATTCGGGAGGCCGCGGGTTTAAATCCCCTTCCGACCATTCAGAATTCGATTTTCCTTGGTTTTTCGAAACCACACCAGGTGACAGGCCACCGGAGAATTCCCTCCCGTGTTCCCTCCATTCAGTCTTCTGCCGTCACTAATGACATTGACGTCAACGAGGCGTAAAAAATACAAATATTTAAACAAGTTGATAATAAGTTGTTTCATAGCATTGACGTCTTTACGGGTGTATCGCCGAATTGTAATATAAAACAGCTAGCTGTTGATTAGCAGACCAGTACAGATGATTTTACACCAAGGAAGCCGGATCTAGAGTCAGAATATTGTGTTTTTATAACACCCGTGAATATTTCATTGCAATCAAACTTCGTTTAACTTTCCATCATTCTTACAATACCTTTATGGTCAATTATTTTCTTTCTCGGAAAAGACAGATAACAAGTAAATGATTTATTTTTCAGAGATGGTTTTTTTATATATATATATATATATATATATATATATATACTAAGCTACAGATTTTCATCATACTAACCTAACTTCGAAAATTTGGCTTTCAAACCTAACTTCCGCCATAACTTTATTTCAAAACAAGAAATGACATAAATAAGTAATAATATCTTACCTCTAGACATAATTTCTTGTAAATTTGTCGTTAGAAATAATGGGTTTAGCGCATTTTGGAGAAAGTTTTACTTAGAGATCTTAACAACCAGATATGCGGTTGTTGTAAAAAACTCACAGAATTCCTCAAAATTCCATTTTTTTTTACTTTCGTACACTATATCTATCATCACTCTACAGGGATCAGATGGGACTGAAGTTAAAATGTCGAAAAGTATCCGACCCGTAATTTGGTCCAACTGTTTTTGCTGAAGCTTTATTTCTCTAGAGATAATGCAGGAAATGACCATGTAAATTATTCAAATACATTGTTTGAAGTTTGTTGTGTATCAGTTGATCCTGAATAGGTCGAGTTAGGTTTTGTTCTTTGATTTATGTCAGAATATTGCAAAGACAATCCTCGCTAAACACAATTTACATTGCTTTCTCTATTTACTTTTAAACTTTTCTTTGTTGGAAGGTTACAAAATTTATTTCTGTAATAGGCTCTCATAGCACTGTAATCAACGTAAAATATAGCTGTAAAACGACGGAGTTTATCAGAAAAGCATACAAAAATTGGTATAAGTTATAGTATACCACAAATGTGATGTACCTTCTCACACGCACAAAGTAGGTATCGAAATTTCACCCAAAATAATCACTAATAAACCTTCCTGAAATGTGATTATAGAATTACAGTAATTCTTTCCATAAAAACATACTATCGGCTACAGTTAACCTGTAATAAGAGACTGTAATTTTTAGGAGGGTAGCTAATATTATTTGATTTTACTTCAATTGCATTTTATACCAAGTGGTCACGTTTCATTAGAGTATGTGATGAACAAAGGTTCTCTAAAGTAGCCGATAGCTTAAACTTTTCTTTGTGGGAAGGTGACAACATTTATTTCTGCAATTGGCTTTCCTATCAATGACATCAACGTAAAATATAGTGATAAAATGGCAAATTAGATCAGAAAACTCAATGAAAATTGGCATAAGTTATTGTATGCGACAAATTTACCTATCAGGTGATACACACACACACACACACACACACAAATATATCAGAATTTCAGGCAAAATAATAAATATTCCTAAAATGTCGTTATTTCCAAAAATATACTGTTGGGTAAAATTAATCTGTATTAAGAAACAACAACTTATGTGCAAACAGCTGATGTAATACGATCTTAATTCAATTGAAATTCATTCTGTAACAGAATTTTCTACTATTTGGTCACGTTTTATTAGAATATGATGAATAAAAGGATTGTTCTGGTAGCTCAGTTGTTCACTCACCCAACTGTGTCAAATGCAACCTTCAAGATACGATAGAGCACAGGCTGACTGGCTGCATCGTACCACCGATCTGGAAGTGGACGAGGTGGAAACTAGGAGTGCTCAACAGTACTTCCGACACAGCATTTACAATCAAAGATGTAATGACACCTTAATTTAGTTCTTACCCAAAACAAAAGAACAACGCAACATGCTGGCTTTTAGCAAATTATGTCCATTACATAATGCACAACAAAGAAAGAGCCAATCTACAAGAATACTGGTATTATTTAGTAACAGAAAACAAATGAGCTATGTCGTATCGATACTACAAAGAAAGCTATGCAACTACCTGAATAACATAATGCCCGTTTAAGGAATGATTGTAATCCAACTATTATATATTGAAATTCAAACACTTTCCTTTTTTTTTTCACGTTTCATTTTGTAATGACTAGAAATGTATTATTTTACTGTAACATTGTGAAAGTGAAACAATAAAAAAAAAGTTGTTAACGTTCTTGCTTTCAAAACATTCGCTGCTCCGGTCCCGGGTTCGAATCCCGGCAGCCGCAGGAATTTTGAGAGTTGTGTTTTATCATATGAGCTATGCAAGGACGTTCCGTGGTTCGGATTCCACGTTAAACTGTAGGTCCCAGAGGAAAAGAACTGGCCGTCCTACCTCTGACACAATGGCTTAGTATGCCTCCTTCGGGAGGATCCAACCAACCTTCGGGTTGTGGACTAAGTTAAATTATGAATAACAGATGTTTAAAGTAACAAAATAAAAACAGTTTTGATTTAAAACACAGACGTCAAAATGTAGGTAATTCCAGACGCCTCAAATAATACCTTACGAATAGATTTTTTTTTTTTTTTAAATCTCGAATTATTGGTAGTAAAGATACCTTGTCACAGAAAAACAGACCGGGGAGGTATATATTTAGTGAAATCGCAAATGTGAATGATGAATGATCTGCTTGCTTGGTGGAAGAAGGAATCGTGCGTGAGCCCCTGATCTGTCAATGCACTTTGCAGCTGCGGCCGTCCAAACTTTCTCCCCCCTTCCCATCCCGGAGACCAACCCCCCGTTTCCTTACAAGTCGCGTCACACGAACAAGGGCAGATGGATGCGGCCCTGCCCCACGAGGGAGGGGAGAGAGAACGGTACAAAATATTGCATTCGAACCTCCGCCCCTGTCCCATACAAGGGAAATAAAGAATGGCGGACCGGAGGGGATAGGGGGTAGTCGGCACAGCCGTGCTTCGCAATCAGGTTGGTCAACGTCGATACCTCACTTAGTCCAATTCTATGTATCTACTGTAACTTAACTCTACCATACACACTGTGCCACTGGACTGTCATATTATTATACAACGCAACTCCAGCTGATATCTCCTAATGGTGGACTACGTCGAAGCTGGAATGGAACTGAGAACTTCCAACTTGCCGAATGGATTTGTTGATTTCTCAGCACTGTCGTATTCTAGGTAACTACTGTATAAAGTTCTTCCTGGAGGGTTGTGTTGAGACTGTAGCGCATTGTTGTCAAACAAATTTGCTGACGGCTTACGTAGGGATTCCATGATAACTGTCGCGCCGCAAATTGATAATGGATTCTTATGTAACTCAAAATCGAAAGAGGTTTTTTTTTTAATATCTCACTCATTTGTCGATATATTCTGCCTAAAAAGTGAGGTGGTTTGGTTTAAATGCGGAAATCGCAAATGAGGAATATTTTATAGATATATATATATATATATATATATATATATATATATCGTTTAGTTCTTGAGACCTAATCTCAAAAATGAGGTGGTTAGGATGAAATGTGACCTGGACCAGAAGAAAAACGTTGTCAAAGAGACAAGGAACTACAACTAATTTTTGACATTCGATATCTCGAAAAATAAGCGAGACACAAAAAAAAAAATAATTATTCTTCACTTTCGATTTTTCTCGTCGAGTTACAAAAGACTTCAACCATCAAGTTGCGGCGCCAGTTCAGTCATACTTTCGGCTAGCCCAATAATGAGGATGTGTCACTAACGTAACTGAACTAAGAACATGGTATTTCTCGGATTTGTCAATGCTTCAGTTCAATATGACTTTAGGTAACTCCGGTAGATAAATTCTCGTGGACGGTTTCATCGAAACTTTTGCGGGAATACGCACCATTTCTTAAAAGCTATGTAGACTGAATTTTTACTATGCAACTTCATTTATCATTTCCAACGAAATTAGTCTATTCGGACTTCTACGTAAGTCCATCTCCTCACGTGTGGTTCTTTATAGAATGCCAAGGGACTGAGGACTTGCACTCATCATGCACGATTTCTAAAGTTTAATTTAGCGATTGGTTTATATGCATTTGTCTCTGTGTTCGGAATTGATTCTACTGTGATTCAGCTTTCCTCTCACCACAAGACTGACTGTGGTGGTTTGAGGAGTTTCAGAACGTCGAATTGAAGAATGGATTTGCTTCACCCATCAAGTTTCAGACTGATTTTCCTCTAACAATATTTCCGAAGAACATCTGACTGTGATTCTATTGCTGTTATGCTACAATTGACAATTAAATCTTACGATTTTAAACATCCTGCTGTAGTTGTTGCCCTTATTTTGAACAAAAAAACAATATATTATCTGTGTCCTCTTCAATTTCGTCATCTCATGTAGGGGATCTGATCTTTCCAATCCGGAGTAATGTTTCGGTAATGGGCCATACTTAAATCAAATTTAGTGGTGGAGGGTGTATTGCACCTATCCTCAGGCCCAATCGTTTATACATAGGAAGGGATATACGGGAATTTACTGGAGGTGCCCACGGGCTAAATTGAGGAACCATACCGGCATTCGAATAGAGCGATCTAGGAGGGGAAAACCATTGGGAAATTTGATCAGGATATGCATCTTTTTCCTCAGCCGAATTTTGTTTATCATATTTCAAGTGAGCAATATGCATGAATAGTCAGCAGCCCCACAACTCTAGGATATTCCTAGTAAAAACAATTAGAGACTTACAGGAATATTTAGTACCGACATCATCCAGATCGAATGATCCTGTGATTACTTGCTAACTAGTCGTTTTGTCTTTGTACCTACTTCATGGTTCATATTCCCTGCAACCTCTCGGAACAACCCTCCAGTCTGTGTCTTTTTTTCCGCAGATTATCATCTTCTTCATTCAGTTAGTCAATACTTGTAATTTTCTCTCGAAGAGTAAATTGCTAGAACCATTTTGGCTTGTTAGAAAATGTGTGTTGACAGTTACAAGTTGTATTGCTATTTTCATACGTCGTTCTCCAAGTAAAGTGCGAAGCGGGGAAGATCGGAAACAACTTTTTTTCTTTAAATAGCGAGCTTAGAAACTATTGTGCTTGTACATTGTGAATCATCATATTTTTATTCTTTTTATTTTTATTTATTTATTTAAATCAAAAGTCTCATGAGCCTAGAGTTTCTCAATGTTGCCGTTGATAATTGGTGGAATTCTTTTCACACCACTATAACAAACAGTGTAGCTTCAGACTATTTTTTACAGGAACATAACACCTTTTATACGTTTTGGAACATCAGCAATGGCATCGATAAAATTTTTCAACAGACTTCCTCTCGTCTGCTTCAATTCTGAGCAAAGTGGTACCACGTTCGTTTTTTCTTCATATATTACATAGTTCTTGAGTACCTTGATCGTTTATAAATTACCATCGCAGGATTTCTCAGTGGAAAAATATTATTTCTTGATTGCTCTCGAGCTTTTGTTTGTTCTAACAAACAGGAACAATTCCTTTCTTGCAATTGCTCCGAAATCCATATTAACCTAAGTTTATTTCGCTGTTTCAATCATTTTTAGACGCTAATTAAGTGAGGCTATCTTTCAAAAAATCCATCTGTTCAGAAAAAATAGAAACGCAATAAAAGCACTGAGGAAGTTAAACATTTCCTTACAATCAGATTTAGTACAAAAGTAAATCGATAACTGGATTGATCTAACTGACTGCAAATATCTGTCTGGCTATCTCAATATTTTCAACCCACTTAGTAATGATCATTTATTTTATACCGTTGTTATTTATTTTTACTTATATACTACAAACCTTTGGCAAATACAAATTACTGCAACTGAAACTACTGTTATTGTAATTACTGTCGGTGGTGAACCCTATGCTTGGTGTCAGAAATCATAATTAACTTGCTGTTCGCATAACTGGTAACTGTAATGTTGTTGATTGTACGAGTGGGCTACAAACATGTGTTATACAACTGAGTCAATTAAATTAAGCCCTGTTTTGCAGAATACTGTATTGTTTTGCATTAGCATTTGGATAAAATCCCATGAATCACGTTTATGGAAGACGAAGCAACTGAAATCTTAACTGTATATTTGCGTATAACAGGAATGTAAAGTTTCTCTGTTACTCTATCGTATTTCGGATAATAGCACAAAGAGATAGACCATACTGTCAATACTCACGTAACTTTCGGTTAATTTACGTCGGATAAACAGTTCATTTTTTCAATTCTTCAATAATTATCTTAACATTTAAATTATTTATTTCTGCATGTTGTTTTCCATCATTTTCTCTGTCTTCACGAAATACAACAATAGGTTTTATAGATGTATATTTTATTAATGAGGGCCATTTTTACCGAAATCGCACAAAGAATCTGTCACTTACGCGTTGGGAATTAAACACAATTTTTATTCGTTCCCTTGATTATGAGCGTATTATAACATTTTTAATTTCTGGAAGACATGACACTGGTTCTTTGTTTATTTTATTTTATAAAAGGTAATTAAAAAAATGAATTGATGACGGTATGAACAAATCTTATTCAGTAGCAGTATTTCAAAAAAAATAACAAGATTCAGCATTAATAAGACGCTGAATTTCTTTAAAAAATTTAACTATATTTTGACATATTTTCAGGCAAAGACAAAATGATTCCTGGATTTCGAGAATCTCTTAGCTCAGCATCTAACCTTTTTAAAATGAACCAAATCAGTCAATACGATTGATGTTATACCATTTGCTGCTTTTTGCTCACTGTGCAATTATCAGCTGCCTGCACAATTCCAGGTCTGATAGTTTCTGACAGAAATCAATTGAGATTTTATTTAGTCTCTCTCGTCCAAGGTATTTAACATTCTTTTCGTGTTTTTTCGATCATTTATTCCAAAATATTCAAGATACAGATGGGTATTTTGCTGCCTTAAGTTACTGATGGAGTTCTACTATGTTTTTCAAAGGTGGAATATTTGAGCGAAGATTACATACACAAAAAACTTTTAACCTTAAATTATTTTTTTCAAAATAAATACAGCTTCTCAGTTTTGCTAGTTGTTAATGTTAATTAGAGGGTGATATTCAATTTCCGGAGGAGGAAATGGTTTTCCAATCATCATAATAGAAATTGTATATACTCTACGCCTTACCTCAAACTGTGTGACACAGTTTGATGTTTGCAGAGATCAGTGTGTAAACATAAACCCCCGGAACTGTAACAAATATTGTATCACACCTATGTGCCATTTGTGCTGAAACCTCTGTGCGCAATCAACAATTTTGTATTCTGTGATTTGTGGAAACAGTGTCAAATAAAATATGCAGGACCAGAGAGCAAAAGCAGCTAAATATATTCTCATTTTCTAAGTTTGTGATACTGCTTGTTTGTTTTTTATCACTTGTTTTTAGGAGATTAATATATGCTTATTACTATTATTGGAGTTTAATGATAGTTTCCCTGATATTATTGTGAACAGTTTTTATAATCTTTGGAATACACGTTGTTCAATTACTGATAATGGTTCATATAGATCAGGCTCCATGAACCAGGGGCACCGATATAAAGGAGAAACCAAGGGCTTAAACATAGCGTGCCAATACCACGAGATACAATAAACTGATTTACGTAAAGTTTTAAAAGGTACAACTTACTATCACCCACAAAACTTCTTACCCACTCACTCCCAGGCAGAATTGCCAAAGATTTATCCATTTAAATCACTACTTTCGTAGTATGGGATTTATCAAACAGGCAGCTGAAATGCGTCCTCCAGTTTCTATTTAACATAGTTTTATTTCAGATACGGAAAACTGAAATACAAAATTTAGAAACAAACATAATAAATGTTTAACGTTGTTATCCATAAATAACTTCTTCGGCGATTCTGTACTTAAAACGTCATAACAGAAAGCTAAAAAAGAATTACGACAAACATCAGTAACGAAATAGTCACGCAACATTTTGTATTTTGCAATGGTCGCCGTATTGTGGTTTGGTGGGTTAAAATACCTTTCTCTCAATATGTTCCCAGCGGTTCGTACATATATGGTTTTAGTTACGTATTCTCGGGATACTAATGACCATGTTATCGAAGTGATCTAAAGCCAGAACTATAACAACGAGTATTTTGAATTTGTATTTACAACAACTGAATAATATATTTCTTAAAAAAAACGACACAGATAAAAAAAAAACCTCAGAGACACCGAGCGTGGTGGGTGAGCGTCAAAGCTCTGACCTCGCATTCGGGAGGACGCGGGTTTGAATCCTCTTTCAGCCATCCAGATTTGTGTTCAATAGTTTCCATCACTCCCGGCGAATGCCGAGACGCTTCCTTCTAAAAGGAATGGCCGATTTACTTCCCGTTTCTTGCCCCCAACCCTTTCCCGCCTCTAATGACTACGACGTTGACGAGGCATAAAGCCACAAGGAATAATAAGCAAAAACCTTTGAAACTTAGTGAATCTCGAGAATATTTGTTTTATTGTCGTGAAATTGCGTATGAATCAATACAATCACTTAAA
The DNA here is from genome assembly GCA_031002005.1 of Vandiemenella viatica. Taxonomy (NCBI): domain Eukaryota; kingdom Metazoa; phylum Arthropoda; class Insecta; order Orthoptera; family Morabidae; genus Vandiemenella; species Vandiemenella viatica. The sequence goes on along the minus strand of CM061914.1, from coordinate 54,988,742 downwards.
GTATCTTTTACACCTCGAAGGCTTCACCCATTATGCTGGACAAAGGTAAATCCTTCAGGCACGGCTTCTATTCCTGTCCCTGGCGTTCCAATCATTTTGATTACGGGATATAGGCTGTTTTTCGTCATATTTTAGGCCAGCGCTGGAGATTGACACATTTCGCAAACTGAATAAAACAAACCATCCAGAACGGATCTTACGTAATTCGCTGACAGATGCCAACACTTACTCGATTTCCCGTCGATCATCCATAATGACGAACAGTCAGTTAGCTCAGTTGGTTGTGCCACGTGACTGGGCATCGAGAGGTCACAGGTTTTAATACGAGTCTCGGCCAGAAGATTTACAGGCACTGAAACAGATCTTCATCTGTGGCTAAGTTTGTATTTATTAAGGTGAAGTTTCCCAAATCACTCCAGGCAAATGCCGGGATGCTTCCTTCAAAAGGCCATGGCCGAATTCCTTCCCATCCCTTGCCCCCCATCCTTTCCCGTCTCTAAAGACCTAGCTGTTATAGAGACGTTAAGCAGATAAAAAAAAATCAAGATTCTCCGTGGGTCGGGTTCCACGTTAAGCTGTAGGCAGGGTTACCGAATTAGGTTACGAAAAAGATTACGCAGCTGAAAACATACTAAGCGAAATTATTATTAATATCTTTAATGAGGCCAGAGGTTTTAGTATTCCCAGAAAAAAATAATGTGAAGCAATATTACGGGAGAGTTATATTACTAGTAGTTTGAAGAGGTAATTAAAATCGCGGCTAACGTGGGTGTAGTGTCAACTAGAGTTTAACGGAAGTCATCTCTGCGGATGCGGATGTCCAGTGTTTGACATCCACGGATGCGGATGTTATGTGGAAGCGGATGCGGACGAAGAAAAATAAATTTATAATTATTTAGATTTTAATGTTTTACCAAAAATAAATTTAAAATTACAGTACGTATATTTTTGATGCCAAATTCCACATTTTTTCATAAGTAAAGCCTATTTCCATAAAATACCGATAAACTGATTTATTTTTTGCCTCATTTTTCAACAAAAAAAAACTTGGGATGATTTTTCAAGTGGATTATATAACTAAGCAGGATTCTAAAAAAAAAAAAATAATAATAAAAAAAAACAATTTTCTTATGAACTTTGCGGAGCTCGCAGATCGACTGATTCAAGTGTCGAGCACAAGGCCACGCCACCGCACATCTCTGTGCCCTCCACCCCCCTTTCCACCACTCTAGTGGTCCATTCACAGTCCAACTTGTAGGACCTACGATGATCCTATTTTCTATAAAGAACTCTTGACGGGCCGTGAAAGGGGTTATAGGATTACGTGTAGGACGTGTTGGATGTTGTTGGACTCCCAGACAACCAATAAGGTTCCTTGCTGTCCAACAAGCTAACGCGTTGGATCGTGATTGGAGGGAACATCCTACGAGTGTGCGATCAGGACACAAGGTGTGCCACCAGCAAGTAGGAGTGGAAATGACTGCTTGGAATATTTTTGTACCCCTTCAAGTAGCGTGAATGGGTGAGCGCATCCTACGGTAGTTGTACATGCATGTCCTAAAAGTTGGAACATGAATAGGTCGCTTTACTTAACATGCAAACTTAAACTTAAGTAATAACACCGTTCAGTTCATTTTTACTTTTATTGTAAGATATTCAGAAAAAAAAAACAACCACGCTGTTAGCAAAGCGACGTTGGGCAAAATCTCTTATAAAGAGAAAAGAATAATATTGCAATGTAAACAAAACATTAGTTATAAATCCGCATTAAAAATCGCTGATGCAAAAGCGGATGAAGCATTTAACTCGGAAGTTCCGCATTTGCAGATGCGGATGCAGAGCTCTGTTACATCCCTAGTGTCAAGTAGGGTTGTAACGGAAGTCATATTTGCGGATGCGGATGTTTTGCGGGTGCGGAAGTGGAACATAAATTTATAATTATTTAGGTTTTAATATTTTAACAAAATATGTATATTTTGTTGGACTCCTTTTACTAGCGTGAATGGGTGAGCGTATCCTATTGTAGTTCTACACGGATGTCCTGTAAGTTGAACCATGAAGAAGGCCCTTTAGTTTACAAGCAGGTTTAAACTTGTAAATTCGTCGTTTAGGTAAAAACATCATTTAGTTCATTGTTATTTGTATTGCAAGATCGTCAGAAAAAAAACACATTGTTGCTAGCTAAGAGACGATGGACAGAATCTGGTATAGAGAGAAAAGAATAATATATATTGTAATGTAAACAAAACATCCGATATACATCCGCAATAAATATTACGGATGCGAAAGCGGATGTGGGATTTCACGTGAAATTTTCGCACTTGCGGATGCACAGATCCGTTACATCCCTAGAGTCAACCATGCCTCAAAATGACATTTAGCTCCAGGTCTTTTCTTAATAAGTGGTATAAGGAATGTTTAGGGAACTACAGGCGTCGTTCACCAGCTAGTAAGGTACAGACGGAGACAGTGGACGCATTTGTGATGCGCATGCGCGAGCGGAAGGAAGGATACGTTGCGCCTCGCGGATCTCATTGAAAAGTACGTAGCGGACGAGGATGGTGAATGTACGGTCGCTACGGCGTACGGGCGTTGTGTCGCGTCGCCCGTTGCCTTTTCTGCGCCACTGCACCTGTGAGACAACTGCTATTCAAGAGGAGACGTGAACACCTGGGGAAGCAATCTAAATGCTTCCCTCTCGTACCTAATATAAAATACGGATGCAGAGATTATTCCAATGTATCACTACAAAACGCATCACCTGTAATCGGACCAGTCGCTAGTGAAACGTGACGAAGCTGAATAGAAAACAATTCACGCCACAAAAAAATTTAGAAATATTTGTAATTCTTTAAAGTACGAAACTGGTTATTTAAGCTGTGGAAATAATTATAAGTACAAAATTATAGTTATTCTGTATCAGAAATCCAGTCGGAGCACAAAAACATCTGTCCGAGCGTTATCATTTAGGATAACGTTAGGGCCTGCAAATCGAGAGGATGCAGATTCAAATCCTTGCCCGGCCATCAAGATTTTGGTTTTCTATGGTTTCTCGAGATCTCTACAGGCAGTTAGAGGGATGATTCCTTAAAAAAAACCATCGCCAAATTCCTTCCCGTTCCTTGCTCCCAATTTTCTCCCACTTCTAATTACTTCGAAATCGATGTGGCTAAAGCCCGCATAAAACTGTAAAAATAATCCAGGCCACGTAATATGTTTCTCTCGACTTCAATCGCTGTCCTGAGGTAATAATTAATTTTGTAAATGTCCGCTCTACAGTCTTTGTAATTCTGGTTTATAATGAAGCAATTTACAGCGAACTTCAATACCTGGTTTACCATAAATAAGACTAAAAATAATGGTTTTCGACGGGTTAGATAGTTGCCCATGTGCTTGATGACAGAAAAGATAGATACACTTACCACTACCGTCAAACGTTTTCATTCACGCTGCTGCGATTTTTTTGTCTTTCTTTAAGTCATGCCAAAATTAATTGTTTAAACTGATTCAACTTAATAACCTCATACACTCTCTTTTGTTTACAACACCTAATAGTTCCACTGTATTCAGCTACAGCAGAATTATTCCCTATTCTCTTGTTTTGGCTGAAGCAATAAGTATTGAAAAGAAGTATAGATTCTTCATTCTTAGAAACGAAATCGAGAAGACTGACATTTTCAATCACAAAAGCAATCTGAACAATTGTTAACGGCCAATGAATTCGTATTGACATGGGATTTTTATGAGTGTGAATGGAAAACCCGTAAGGTCCTATTTAAATTTTTGATTTTTAATGGCTTTGCCAAATTTTGTTTTATGAGTTGCTACCTGTCCCTAGAAACAAAAGTAAATCGTTTTTAACCATTTTAGAACGGGGTTGATTCAGTCGTGAAAAGGAGAGCATGGTCGAAAACATGTGTCAAGGTTTAGAACATATTTTCATCACAATGAATGTCAAAGATATGTGAACAATGTTTTCCATCCGCAAGCGCATTGCTGAGAAACATTCAGAGGTGTTATTCACCGTTCTGAACCATTCGTCGTCTGCATGTCCAGCTTTAGAATTCTTTGAGATCCTCCTTTTAAGATGAGTCACTGGCAATTGTAGAATTTCGCAGTCATAAGAGAATTCATATATATAACCTCTATTTCATTTTACTTAAATAATAAATTTGTACATTGTTTCAAGTACAAAACACCCAGATAATTGTTATTGTCAGTTTAGTTAGCAATTTATTACTCAAACCAAAAATTAAAAATTTAATGCCATAAAAGAGTGCATATTAAAATAATTAAAGTCACTCATGTGTCTCTTAGCATTAGACCCATCGTCTTTTGCAAAGAGAAGACATTAAGCATTCCGTTACGCTACTAGAAAACAACAAGAGTGAATACCATACTATCACTGTAGCTATTACACAAGAGTGTAAATAAACAGCTGGGCTTGTTGCATAGTAGCAAGACGTTACGAATGAAATTATAGCTACAATCGGTTTTTAGCACAACAGATTTAAGGTCTGTAGTGCTTAGTTTAAGAAGTCCTTGTGAGGAGCTGAAAGTATGGCAGGAATTCTACAGTATCGATGGAAAATACACATTTAAGAAAAAATTAACTTTTAATTATTCCGTGATCAAAAATGCACCATCCTCCCTTCAACTATCGACAAGAAGTGTTTTCTGATCTCTGAAAACACAATATATTCCTGTTATCCAGGGCACTATCTGTCTCTTCCCCTATGATCTTAGCTATGGAGGCTATTGATCTGGTACAGAAGTGCTGAAACCGATTTTTACGTTATTGTGTAAGACGAGAAGGCATAAGAGCTGTATCTGCAGAGTAAGTGTTGATCATTCGTAGGGTTTATCGTAGAGAGGTGGAGTGGTTTCCCACACTGGCCCGTGGCGTGTGGCACGGAGATGGTCCATAATTAATGACCGTCTAGCTGGCTTCAGTCCGGTTTATGCTTTCTGAAGAGCATTTTGAAATACCAAAACATGTATCAACACGTATGTTGTCACGCACTTAATGGGAGTATATGTGGAAAGCGAGAAAATCATTCCATTACCTGACCTAACAGATAGACGATACCACAAGTTTCTGATTTAAAGATATCTGCTATCACACACTTCTTCATTATATATATATATATTTACTTGTGGCTTTACGCCTCGTTGACGTCGAGATCATTAGAGGTGGGATGGGACTGAGGACAAGGAACGGGAAGGAATTCGGCCATGGCCTTTCCACGGAACAATCCAGGAATGTCTTTAAGCAATTTGTTACACCTCGACGTTAACAACAAAATCCGCCGATCACGGCATCGTAAGTATTGACGGGGTAGTTCCGAGTTTCGGGTGTCTCCGGTTGGAATCCAGCCTTGAATATGCGCGTTTCAAATTGTCGGCAGGCTAGATGGACTGAATGGCTGCAGGCTGCTATTGATGACGGCATGATCCGAGACAGTAGGTCCCAGCTGTCGGCTACCCCTAAATTATAAACTTCTTGAAAACTTGTTATCAGCATATAATGACGCTATTGCAGCCGTTTACTTACTTGATCGCCCAAAAAGCAGAAGACTGCCTGTTGACATAACTGCAGTTACAGAAAAGTAATCCCAGCTCTTCAATATACCACTGGCTTCTCCTACGGGCATGGTTTGACGTTATGATAGTTGGTGGGTAAGCGGCAACATTCTGGCCTCACATTTGGAGTGATGCTGATTAGAATCCACTTCCAACCATCCATATTTGGGTTTTATCACTCCAAGCAAATCCATGGATGGTTCCTTCAAAAGGCCAAGGCCGAATTACTACCCGTTCCTTGTACACGCCTCTAATGAATTCCACGCAGACGAGGTATAAAGCCAGAAACAAAATAATAATAATAATGAGAGATAATTTGATAGGCATCCCACCTTTGACTTCGAGATTCCAAAGTGCGCTTCAGTATCGAAAGTGACAGCGTAGTTCGAGTACATCATGATCACCTAACCTAATCGAGTATTGGATAAAGACGACCGATTGATGGTTGAATGTGGAATCCAAACTATGAAGTATCGTCAATACTTCGCGTGATGGGAGCAAACTTCTATCAGAGGTGAAGGTCAGTTCTGAGGGACGTCAAGTGTCATCACACAGCACTTTGAAAAACAAGTGCTTACCAGAGTGGCCAATGAACCTTCGACAACTACTGATACCAAAGCCTGGGCCACGGATGCTAATCACCAATTACTACGACGCGTGTCACAAAGCCGTCATCTCCAGACACTACAGGACACGCAACCAATTGATTTCTGTGCTTGTCGTTAAGCATGTCCAAATCATGCTTTTCAGTGAATAATGAGTGGTTCTTTGAATGTATAGCGTAGAGAATTAAAGAAGACATTTTTAAAATTTTATTATTATCTCAGTTCTGTGATTTTCAAAACTAGGTGCCGAATAAAGGGCACTGTGGTTTCAATGCTCAAATTTACGCGGAACCCATAATATGACACAGACCTTCAATTACATTTGATTCCTTCAGTGGGTTGTATCACATCTCGAAATGTTTGACGTGTGTCTTGTATCAACATACATGGTGATATCTATCACACCATTGTCTACACACCAGTTAGTTTGGGCGATCATGTGAATCATCTGACATGATTGATGCGGGGAATTACGACAGGCTCTACAAACAGTATGCACAATTTCTTAGAAATTTTAAAGAGTCGCAGAATCTAGGCAGTAGTTGACTATCATGCCATCGGCTAGATGATGCTTTCAGGGTTGATAAAACATAAATTATCGAAAGAAATAAAAAATTGTTTCAGTTATTGTTATGAACCTCATAGGCTGTAAGAATATGGCTAAGTACAGAATTATAAGACATTTAGTAACATCCCCAAGTCAGTACTACTAAATCAACAGTTCATGAAACTGGTGTTAGTTTGACAGAGAGAACTTTTCACGAAAGAAAATGTCATTATATCGCTTCCCTGTCGCCTGACGGGATGAAGAATCAAGGAATTATCGCAACATATTCGCAGGCAATCCGCTCTAATGGCACAAAAGAAACAGGTTACCCTGACTACTACTTTGGTTTAACCCCAAAATAACTTTATTATTCATAAACCTATCTGTCAGGTAGACTGTTTCGTCTTAGACTGTGAATCAAATATTTGACGCTCCTTGCTGAAGAAACGTGTGCCAAGATAAGTATTACGTTGTTATTTATTTAATTTAAAAATTAAGCACTAACGTTAATACTTCTTTATCCAAATAGTCAGTGAAATAACAAATATTGTTTATAATTTAACATTTTATTTAGATACTCGAGACAAACTCATAAACTATACTTAACTGCTACAAGATCTGTTTCAGAGAAAGTTTACAGAGGTAAAAAAGCATAGGCTGATCGACTGTGGAATCATTGTGTTTCTTTGGGCTGTCCATGCCCATCGCTCCTTCCCCCGCACCGCAAGGTTCTTTTACACCCAGTTTTTTCTTCAGTCGGCAGAACCAACACATTTCTGCAGTTCCAAGGGGGTTCGCTTCAGTTCTTCCTGAGTTCCACTGGTTTGGCTTCCACTTTCTTACCATGTAGCCAACCGTGACACCTTCACTTTCAAAGTGGCACAACTTTTAGCAGTTTACTACTCGTATTATCGGTCTTGAAATGGCCTTACATTTTCCGACGTACGTGTTTCACACAAAATTATACTATTTTACTGCAATTCACGAGACAAACAAGCTCGGCCTGCTCCGTTACTCGACCAATACCTTCCACACTTCGTGCGGGGGATAGAGGGGATACTTTACTCTGTCAAGCTTTTTCTGTCAAACGCTTTGTACCGCGATATTCTTTCGTTCAGTAGTCCTTGACTACTAATCGTTGCAAACTGAAGAGATTCTGTGATAGCACCCATTACTGGACTTGAGAGACGTATTCAGGTCAAAACAAAATCGTTTATCGTGTGCAAACGCTACTACTATATATGTCAACCAACTCTTTGCTGTCTTTCTTCCCGGCATAGTCATTTCCTTACAATGGCGGCTACAAGCTTATCCCTCTTCAGATAACCTCCCTATATCACTATATCCACTACAGATTTCCGGTTGTGTCCTACCGCCTTCTAAGAACAGTCGCAGAAGGCAACAGTACCCTGTTCACTCGCAACTGGCGACTCAAGGCCACTTACCCCGGGCCCGCTCCTCACCTCACCACCTCCTCCCTTACCTCTCAAAGCTTGTGCTGTGTCCATGTAGGCGAGTGCCCAATTCACCCTTCCCTTGGAGGGGTGATAGCAGCGGAGTAGGGATAGAGCTGTTAACTATAGATACTTCTATCTCCATTTCCTTCTAGCAGAGTATGATTTTGCGGGAGAGGTCTGTTTTGTCAGTGATCCAAGTCACTGACGGGCAAAGTACAGTGAGAAACCCTCCATACTTGTAGCACGATAGCCGCTACGTTATCAGGGCTGGGAACGAACCAACTTGTTTACTGTCGGGAGAGGAAGATTCGAAAGCCAGCTGGTTGTCCCTACATGCCACGGTCAAGATTGCAACTTTCAGAACTGCACAATGTGCTTATACTATTTGTTGTGAAGATACTGATATATGATACTGGACAAAAGGTTTTTAGTCTTAACCTTTCTGATTTATTCTCCGTTCATTGTAGACATTGCCTCCAACAAATTTCCAGTTTAACCTGCCATTCCTTATGCTTATTTGAAGTAACATCGCGTTCAAGGTTTTAAGTTAAGCAGTTTCTCTGAAGAATAAATCACTGGACACGGTGCTTGCCTAGCAAACGCGACCTTAACTACTGGCTATGAGTTGTATAACTCGTGAAGCAACACTAACGTGGCGACAGCAAGATACAGTGACAACTACGGTACGGGATAAGTCACGTATCAAGAATGAGTAAATGCTACGGGCCATGATGTACCTTCGGACGAGCACGCACCTATTCCTAAAAAGTCTCAAATATTGACGGTCAACATTGCAGCGGAGAACGTTCTTTTTCAACACTAAGCCGAATTAAAAATGAGCTAAGTAACACGATGGGGCATGAACGTCTAAATGGTCTGGCTTTAACGAATATATTAAATGATTTACATCCTGGCTAAACCTACCCTACAGTACCGCAGCGAGACCTGGACACTCAGCAAAGGTGACTAGCGGAGACTAACGGCGGCTGAGATGCGATTCATGACGAGAACAGCTGGATACACATTACAAGACAGAAAGAGATCTGATGAAATCCTTAAAGAACTGAAAGTCAAACCAGTCCTCCATACTGTGCCAGGGCCGGATTAATACAGCGTGGGGCCCGTAGCAAATGTGAACAAGAGGCCCTTGATTTTTTGCCGTCCGAGGGAAAATTGTAGAGCTAAAAAAAAAAAGGCGCCCATCTGGGATAGGTGCGGGCCCCCCTAGGAAGCGCCGCGAGGCCCCCTAGAAGGCGCGAGGCCCGTAGCATTTACTACCTCCTGCTACGTGGTTAATCCGGTACTGTACTGAGCAAACCTACAGAACATCTTGGATAAACCATGTACTAAGGATCAAGACTGACCGGATCTCACGAAAAATTTTCAAATACCATCCCAGAGGCAGGAGAGATGTAGGAAGACCACCAAGAAGATGGAATGAGACCGTAAGAAGCCATCAGGCCTAACACTGGTTAGGAAGAGAAATAAGAAGAAGATTTACTTAGAAATATTGAGTTGGTTACTGTTATCTCTAAATTTTCCCACATTATATCACGAAAGGTAAGTTCGGATATGTGATATTTCATATTATATCCTAAGCTTTAATACCTGAAGCAAACCAAGAGCCGTTTCTTCGTATTTGCTACAGACTCCACGCTATTTTAATCCGGCTCTGCTACTTCCCCAACATATTCTAGTAACAGACATGGGTGCTGAGTAACAAGCAGGTACAAATTTTACAGTCATTTAAATTACCCACGAGTGTGGGTGTGCGCGATGAGGCACCAGTACATCGGATAGGGAAGGTATAACGGGAGCACGTCAGACCCAGTATCGGCTGATTACGGTTTATAGGCGGTTTCACGCAATTATCTAGGTGGATACTGGAACGGTTCTCAATCTCTGTCTCATAAATTACACGTTTCACGAACAAAAATACACTTATCAGGCAGAACACAATTTACACTTTCGCAGACAGATGGCAGCATTCCACTTTTAGAATAAACTAGATGACCCATGCGAAATTATCGCATATGAAGTGAATGGAAATGTTTGTAACAAGATGAAAGAAGAACCACCTCATTTGTTTCAATTGTTTATTTGTTTAGTGTAATAAGTACATAACAAAATTCGATGCCAGTGAGACAGTTTATTATCTCTGTCATATGTGGTGCTGCTATCTAGCGGCTTGGCTCTGAACTGTGTCATACGCGCGAGTTTCACAGCTATTATTTTTACCCTTTTAAAGGTCAAATTCCGAAAAATTTCGTTCTTTGGAAATTATGTGATCAAAGCAGAGGATATTAATCGTTAATGTGATAACTCATTTATCAATTTCGGTTAAGTATTAACAGAGATAAATGGCTCATGATAAAAAAAAGGGAATACGTTACGAAAATAATGATAATTTTGCCATTTAAGGGTAGAATTCCGGAAAATTCCTGACTTAAAATATAATGTGACCACGGCGGAGACCTTAATCTTTAAAACGATATCACATTTATCGATATCGCTTAGAAATAAAAGGAGAAAAATGGCTCGTGACACAAAAACGCGTTTTAGTAATATTGATACTTTTGCTATTTAAGGGTCGAATTCGGAAAAATTCTTGACTTAAAATATAATGTGACCACGGCGGAGATCTTAATCTCTAAAACGATACCACATTTATCTATATCGGTTAGATATAAAAGGACAAAAATGGCTCGTGACACAAAAACGCATTTCAGTAATATTGATACTTTTGCTCTTTAAGGGTCGAATTCGGAAAAATTCCTATCTTATAATATAATTTGACCAAAGTGTAGACCTTAAACTATAAAATAATATCTCATTTATCGATTTCAGTTAGATGCCAATGGAGAACAATTTCTAGTGAAAAAAATATGTTATGGAAATAATGATAATTTTGCTTTTTCGGGGTCGAATTAAAAAAAAAAAAGTTCTTAAATTATGATGTGACCACAGCGGAGACATTTCTTTTTAAATTGTACCTCATTATTTCATGTTGGTTCGATGCTAATGGAAATAAATGGTTCATGACACAAAAAACATGTTGCAGAAATATTGATGTTTTTGCCCCTTAAGGGTCGAATTGCAAACAATTTCATTTTAATATATGCTTAAATCTGAGATATTGATCTTTAAAATGATACTTCAAATATCGATTTCGGTTATGAATGCAGCGAGATAAATGGTTTGTGGTACATAAAATCGTATTTTAGAAATATTGACATTTATGCCACTTAAAGGTTGAATTCCGAAAAATTTCTATCTTAGCATATGATGTGATCAAAGCGGAGACCTTAAGCTTTAAAATGATATCTCATTTCATGCGTAAGGAAGGTGGCAACCGTGTCTGGGATTGGAATGAATTACCAAGGAAAGTGAGACATAACTAATTAAAAACTCTTAAAGGGTTTAAAATTAAAATTTGTAAATGGTGAATGAAGATGGGTGAGGGAATTTACATTGAAAGTATATGAGATAAAATAATAATAAAGGGGTAAATATATGACTTGGGAAATTATGATCGGAGCATGCCCACCATCGCAATTGATTTTAGTTCAATTCAAAGTTCCAGATTTAACAAACTTGGTTCTAAGTATGGTCGGTAATTTGTTCGTTAAGCCCAGTGGCTGTAACGAGACAAAAAAAAATCATTAAAATTAATTATTTTCAAAAATATCAGGATTACGTAGTATGTAATTGTATTTATGAACATTTAAAAATTTATTGAGTTTAAAATCAACTATAATCCATTTTCCAATAATTATTAAGCAGAATTAGGTTTTGTATGGAACTATAGCTTCGTAAAAAGAAATTACGGATCACGTTGTTCTAATTTCAGTTGAAAATTCTGTCGCAAGATGTACTCTTGAGTGATTAACTTTTGAACTTTGTTCAAACTGCAACGTTTCATGAAAGACGGATTAGTTAAGAACCGACGGACACAGAAAGATTATTTTCGCAAAATATGACTCATTACGTGATGACAAATTACCTGCCATCCAGATTTCATTTCTCAATGTTTTTCCAAAACCACTCCAAGCGATAGCTGGGATGGTTCCTTGAAAACACTATGACCGAATTCCTTGATATTTTGCAAGCTCATAACATTTACTGTCGAACAGTGTTAGACGGATTCTGGTCCGACAATTACTGACCGAAGAATTCGTACCTGAAATTAAAAAATTGTTTTATAATTGGTATTGCGACACACAAACCTACAGTTCTTATCAGATCACGAAGGAGCTTTGCTCACATTTGCTTTAAATTAATACAAAAGTAATCTTTACATTTGGTTGACAAAACCGCAACCAAGTTATAGAGATTGTTTACGACACTATGATTAATCGCGATAGAACATAAGAACATTCATACACAGCTCCCGAGCAACATGGTTTGCAAGTCTGATATATTCGATGGAACGTAAGTTATTTTTTAATTATTTTCAGTGGCTAATTATTGGATTGATAAACACAGCAAAACAGATATCGGTGCATTGTTACTCTCAGGAAGAATACTGTTACAACTTTATTTAATTATAAGCGGGTAAATGTGTATGTGTATTATTCTGGATGACGTTGGTTCCACTCCTGATCTGGCTATTCAAATTCCGGATTTTTCCCGAAATCTCTTCAATTGAAAGCCGAAATGGTTCAATAGACCATCTCTGATTTCCTGCCAGTTGGTTATTAACGGTTTTCTTTGGGCTCTAAAAAACATGGAACCAACGAGCCGTAAAAATCTAACAGAAACAGCTTTGTGGTACAGTTGCAACACTTGGGATCTGCATACACAAATTAAAGTGTCACTGCAGAGTACGGTGATATCTGGCAGGAAGCTCTTTCTGCCTAAAGTGTCTGTAATGTGTTTACGAGCCCACACGCTCGGGACCGTTGGTGAGCCGTCAGTTGGTGGTCGCCACGGCTCAGCGGTCGGCGGCTCTTTGATCCTCTATCACGCAGCCACGGGTCAGCGCAGATAGAAGTTCCTTTTGGCCTGCAACCGATAGCCGGGCTACCAGATAGACCAACGAAAGAACATGACTTACTCGCTAGGCTACGAGAATGGACGCACCTACAACTGGTTCCGTAGGTTAGGTCAAGTTAAAAGCAGTAAATGTAGTCCTTTCCGATGATGACGAAGCCAGTGGGTCGAACTGTTCGGCTTTTGCGTGTTTTCAGTTCCTACCTCTCCCATTCATGGTAGTCATTTGAGGGTGATTCTACGCTAACCATGGTGTCGCGATTTGCTGATGGATTCTTATGTATCTCGATGAGTCAAACCGAAAGGCAAGAATAATTTTTTTTTCTTTTCAAATCTCGCTTAGTTCACGAGGTATTGTATCTCAGAATTGAGGCGGATAGATTGAAAAGCTGTCTGGAGAAGAAAAAAGAATTTCACCAAAGCTAAAAGGAACCTTTCGCTGGACATGCACAACAGGTGTTTCGTTTTCTTCCTAACGGTTGTGGCTTGGTTGAAATGTAACCTGGACCAGAAGATAAACGTAGTCGAAGGCACAAGGAACTATACCTACACTAATTTATAGCATTCGATATCTCGAAAACTAGGCGAGATGTAAAAAAAAAAATTTCACTTTGCCACTTCGAGTTACATAAGAACCGATCATCAAGTTGCTGAGCAACGGTGGTCGTAGAAAAGCCATTTTGCTTAAGGCTGAATGGGCAGTGGAAGATGTTACGCTTCAGACCTTAGTCGGTCACTATAACAACAAAGCTTGTCCATGGAAGTTGTGGATCATTTTCTTCAATTGCTGATAATATTGATAAATAAATACTGCCAAAGAAATTGAATGCTTGTTCGTTTATTCACTTTCCGAACACGTTTCACTTTTTTTGCAGAAGCATCTTCAGTGGATTTGGATTTTTCGATGAGCTTAAATATAGGCAATAGCCACCGTAACCTTCCAGTGCTTTGTGAATCTCACGGATCTCAGTTTCGTGTTGCCTAATTCGCTCACAGGAATCACGTCACTCATAAATCGTAAACATTACTACACACTTGTTGGTAATTTAATCATATACTGCGTGCTTAACGTGTGAGAGATAAGTGACCTCACTATTTACAGAAATTATAGTTAAAATAATATTTGTATATACGTCAAACATTTTCAATAAAACCTGATTACGCTATTTGAGTTTAAAGTTGAAAAAAGCGTCGAACAAAGGAAGAAGGAGAATCTTTGGTTTGCTGTTTCATACAGATAGTTAGAGAAAGAGAAGTGAACAAGTATCAATGTTTGTTGGAAGAATACCAGAAAATTGATCGTTTTTTTTTAGGGCTGGAATTACCTGTTGAAATATTTGAAAGTACATGCCTCAGATCATGAAGAAGTACGAGTGTATTAATAAATTGTTATTAATGTTTTAATGAATATAAATACATTGATATCAGACAAAACATAAGTAATCAGTGATGGTTACTGATTATTGAGGATTAGTGAGAAAACATAGAAATGTAGAATATATATTTGTCTCATTAACGGTCAACTAAAATATTAATATTAGTATTTACACTGTAAATTTTACAGTATTGGTGGTGAACTTGGAACCGTAGGTATAGGCGATTGATGCAGATCTTTGGAAGAAATCCGGTACCGGGAAAAGGAAAATAAATGTCAAGTTAAATCTGTAGATGCCTGCCTTGGAGATTTAATGCAGTGTTGTAGAGAATCAATAGTCGCGGGATACACAGTTCGACTCCTGTTTCGCAAATATAGACGTTCAACTGACCGTCACGGTGGTGGAGAGTTGACGCAGTCCCCGAATCATATTAACAGGTATCGATTACAGAGGTCATTATATCGATTTGGCTGTGGACAGTGGTAATCGATACGTTTTGGCAGTTGACAGACGCCCCTCTCAGCATAAACACGACGCACGTGTCTATTGCCGTTTTTGTGGACACACCTGGCCCTAGCATTTCAGTTTGACGTCTGAGATCGAAAAGACATTGACATCCGCCCTCTTTGTCACCGCCTTTGTTTAACGAATCGCAGCGAATCGATACCGACTGCGGTGCGACCTGAGACCAGTCAAGGAGTCGATCATTTCCGGCGCCTTTTATTTCAGGGTCTCTTTCTCCCGGTGTCTGCCATTGAAGTCGTCCTGCAGCTGTCGACGACGGATCCACAAAAACCCATCTGCCGCTCCGCCCGGCACGCGAACCTGGCTCAAACGATATCACCAGTTCGCTGCTTCAGAGCCTGTCATTAAAATTGCATCAAGCGATTAATGCATTTCGAAACTATAGGTCGAATAGCAGCCTTAATCTTGTAGGAGACTTATTCAGTGCACTAGTCAGTAATGGGATTGGAATGAACTTAATTTCAATAGCGGTGAAGTGACAAAGTCCCTACCCACCCACCTTCCCATGTCATGACTTTTCACCACCGATCTACCCCTGCTCTTTACGAATTCCAACTTTAAACTCCTTCAGTGTTTTTTGAAAACTGTCTATTATTTCTCTTGGTAATTTATTCCATTCCTCGATCCACTTAAATACAAAAAACAAATAAAAAAACAATAAAAAACAAAAACACAAAAACAAGAAAACACAAAAACAAGAAAACAAAAAACAACAACACAAAAACTAACAAAAAACAAGAAAAAACAAAGAAAGTACACTCTCTCCAGAATTTAAATGTTACCTTATGATTGTTGTCATCTCTTCTTTTCCATGAATAACTCCTAATCCTTTTACTAATATCAATCCGTCTATTATCGCGATTATAAGCTGTGAACAATCTAATCACAATTTTCACCCGCCTTCTCTCTTCCAATGACTCCCAACCCTGCTCCTTCATCATATCAGTTACTTATTCTATTCTCCGGTAATTTCCGCAAGCAAATCTGGTTCCTCTTCTAGCATCCTGTATTTGATACCCATAATGTGGGCCCCACGCAACTCCACTATATCAAGCAGTGGTCTGACATATAATTTGTAATCCAATTCTCTTACTTTCTTGAGACGTCCCTTCATCACCCTTTCCAATATATGAAGGATTCTGAAACCTTGTCCTACCACAAGCCCATCTGAATTTACTATCAAAATTTATCACTCGAAAGGTATAGAAATATCTGTCTTGAAACCAGTGTTGAACGTGGTATTGACGTATATGTATGTTCGATCATTCTTTCCTGCGTATTTAAGTCAACACAGTTACAGGACGACTTGAGGTCAAAGCTCTCAGATATTTTAGCGTAGTTAAAAGGTTATAATCAATCTCACCCATCTAATGTCCTGAGCTTACGTCAAACAAGTGCCTATTCATTTTTAACCAAGGCAGCATTTCAACGTTTTGAAGGCAAAGTGGTTCTTTGCTATTGGCATACCAGTTCTATTGAACTTCATGGCCTCTATGGAGACAATATTTATTGTTTTTCTTCTATCCGAACCTGCGACCTGTGTCCTACAGAATGCAAGGTCAGGGTGATACCACTCACCGACGAGGTTCGGTATATAATGTCGACATAGAGCTAAATTTCTAAACAATCAGCGGAACTCCTTACTTCCTCATATATAATTACAAATTCAGTAAACTATATTAAACTGCCATTTCCCAACTGTATGTAACGATCTACTTCATTGGAAGCTTTGCTTTCTACGACGACGTAGTGCACCCAAACAGTTACCGAATCACAAATCCATTCACATTGTCATTTTCCGCAAGATAAACTTTTTGCTAAAAGCGGTTTTTTGGTGCAGGATGGATTGCTTTCTGTAAATAAAAAATAAGAATTAATTAATTTCAGACACTGGATTAGAACTTTTGTTTCTACAACAGTTACATCTAGCTTCTCGAGAACTTCTGGTATATCATAATGACTAATAAATAGTTTTCACATATTATATAACAGATTCGGTCTACCGCACTATAATACATGCCTAAATATATGAACCAGACGTCCACCTGCACTATGTGCCTAATACTGCTCTTAAGAATTATCACAAAACGTTGAACAAAGCAACCATCCAGAAACTATGAGTTCCATTGAAAGGAGCATACTTAACTTACTATTGAATCAACTTTTTGCTCTATGATTTATTTCGGTTTTTATGGCTTTACGCCTAGTCGACATCGAGGTCATGGGAATGGACTAGGAATAAGGAACGGACAGGAAATTGGCCATTGTATTTTAAAATAACCATCCTGTCATTCTCCTAGAGTGATCTCAGGAAACCATGCAAAATCGAAATCCGAATTACCAGACGGAGAGTCGAATGTGTGTCCTGCAAATGCGAGGACATAGGTTACGACATTTGATTTTACTTCAGTATCGTTTGGGACACCAAGAGAGTGATACAGTGGAAGATTCAGAGCTCCCGTTGGCCCGTGCGTGATTCTCGTCAGGAGGGTTGTAGCAAAGCTTTCCAATCGTTTGCCGGCAGCTCGATGCGACCGGAGGACGACGAGTTCTTTATTAAAGTCTGTGCGGCAGATGCCAGCAGGCGAGGGCACATTCCGGCACAGTGATTGGTTCCTTTTTTTGCAAGCTTTATTCGGAACTGGCCGGAGCAATCAGTTGGGAAATGGACGGACTTGCTCTCGATTAATTAAAACACACACAATCCTTGGAGTTCGGTGGGGGGTGGGGGCGGGGTGCAGGGTCTCCGTTTGAGTCTCCCGTGCGGGCGCCACTTCATTCTGGCCAGACCAGCGCCGGGCAGCTTGAGATGTGGCGTGGAGCGGCGCTCAGGGCGCAGATTAAATTGCGAACCAGCTGGCTCGCACAGTGGCCCGGCGCGGGAAATGAAATGTGCCGAGGACAGAGCACAAAAAGAGGAAAGCAAACACGGCAGCCACGGACATGTCTAGGGTAAAACGAAAAAACACCTTGCCTCCTGGAAAAAAAAAAATCTAGTTCTTCTTTCTGGATTCAAATTTTACGGTTGTGTGTGAGAACGAATTCTTTCCTGCATTGTAATTACGTAACATCTTCACTGGCATTACGTTTCGATCGCTTTCCTATGCGGTTATCGTCAGGTGATGAGGATGTCAATGCGTCACGTACCGATCGCCATCATCACCGTAGAGGATGTGATTGAAACGCTTAATTGGAGGGAAAAAATGCTGTTTATCTGCGAAGACATACGACAGTTTATTGGTAATAAACAAAATCTTTATTTTAATCTATTTATTTGTTCCTGAGTTGACTTAAACTGATTTGGCTACCGTTTGTACAGTGGTTTCTGTGTAAGTGAGGAGGGAAGAGAGAGAAAAAGAGGGAACTTTCTGTGACGAATTATTTAAGCACTGTAAGTCGGTCCCAGACATCACTAAGATCAACCATCCAAAATACGTTTTCAATACCTCCGAAATACTGCTCCAAGATTACTTAATAAATGCCTTGACTGATTTTCTTCAAGTTTACTAAGTGTAATATAGCTGCAATTTTATGGCAGAAATAAATATCATTTTCGTAGTCACTAGAATTCCTCTTATGGTGCAGAGGTAAAGATCCTTGTTCATTTCTGAACTACGTAGAATAGCATTGGTGTCTTCAACATTTCACTCCTTTTGCTTCAACCCTCAGACTTGCGTCCTCCATACCACATTGTACAGAATGTTGAATTGTTGCTAACTAGGGGTCTGTAAGTATTCTAGAATTTAAAGTCTTTCGTTGAATAACAATCCTCAAAAGTTACAAGTACCATGAAATACAGATGAAAAGCAACCTTAATAAATGTGAATAGCACAGGTTTTCGTATTTACTACTTTCGTCTTATGTTTTTTGACCATGGATCGCTTTGTGTGATAGGTTACTGCTACAATTCATATTGATTTGGTAAAAAAAATCTGAAAACCTTGTTGAAGTTTATGAAGTGTAATGATCTGCGCAATAATTAATTAGATTATAAATAACATAAAAAAGAAATTGAGTAATAACTTTTGCTGTAATGGACCAACCAGCAACCGAAGTTTAAATAATGAGACATATGTAATTAAATATGTAGCTTGTTAAGTATAGAATATTGCATCGAGCCATAGTCTGTATATTGTATTCAGAACTTTTATATCGGAGAATAGCTTTGGCAAAATTTTCTGATAACTGCTCTCAAAATCAACTTTCGTTATTAAACAACATCTAACCCCATCAAAGTGATGGGTTTAACACAGAGTAGTGGCTCATAATTAATATAATTTTTTATTAGCTAAAATAACTAGTTCCTAGAATGCTAGTTCTATTTCTACTCGAAAATGAAAGCTTCTTTTGTACGCTCATTAGTAAATTCACTCTAAAGCATAAAAATAATTCCATATTTCTTTTCTTACTGTAATAGCAATCTGAGAATATAATGAAACCATCTACACCGAACGGATATAAATAAACGAAAAGCAACTGATAAGCAAAGTATTTACACTTATACATAGCAAACGTAACGCGTGACGGGAACCAATTCAAAACGATGTAGCGAACAATCACTGTTTAACATGAGCTTAAATGACAGCTGACAATACCCGTAACTGTGTCGCCGGAAAAGCGTACATAGTTATCTATTATCGTACTTTCTAGCATCAAAGTATCGTTAAGTAAGCATGCGCAGAACGTTGTAACGCGTGCGTACTTAATGCGTAACTAGTAATCGTTAATCTTAACACGTAACTCGTAAAGAGTAAATCGTAACGCGTAACTTAACTCGTAACGCGTAACTCGTAACTAGCAACGCGTAACTCGTGACGCGTAAATCGTAACGTGTAACTCGTAATGCGTAACTCGTAAGGTGTAATTCGTGACGCGTAAATCTTAACGCGTAACTCGTAACGCGTAACTCATAAGGTGTAACTCGTGACGCGTAAATCGTAACGCATAACTCGTAACGCGTAACTCGTAAGGTGTAACTCGTAACGCATAACTCGTAAGGTGTAACTCGTGACGCGCAATTCTTAACGCGTAACTCGTAAGGTGTAACTCCTGACGCGTAATTCTTAACGCGTAAATCTTAACGTGTAACGTGTAAATCGTATCTTGTAACGCGTAAAGCGTAACTCTTAAAGCGTAGCTAGTAACGCGTAACTCGTAACATGTAACCTATAACTCGTAACGCCTAACGCTAATAAACTTTTCCCTATTGCGCCAAAAGAAGTTTAACTTCCATAAATAAATAAAAATTGCGCAATATATCGCTGAAGCTCCGCCACACTTGTCGTCGATGGGTGTTGCATCCTAAGACGCGACCGCCTGGGCGGGCGCCGTCTCCGCCACTGTGCGTGTCCGCGTGACAGCGTGCGTGCAAGGCGCTTTGTCCGTCGCGGCGCCACATGGCTCGCCCGCGCCTTTGTCGACTAGCGGACCGCAGCACAATTACGGTCGCTAATGAAAACACGCCGTCCAGGAAGCGAGCGCCACACTGTGGCTGTTATTTCGCCCGCTGGACTCGCTCATTATGCGCCGGTTCCCATATGCGAGGGCGGGGGACGGCGCAATTACGGTCCAAATTGACCCGCGGCGGCCACTCTAATTCAATACGTGGCGTCGCGTGTGACTCGCCGGAGCTGCGTGTCGAGGAGTCCCGCAGGGCACCGGGGTCGTCTTACGGGGAAACCGCACTCAAACAAAACGAGGCCCACGTCCTCAGACAATACGTATCCCCTTATCATATCATATATATTATTTCTGAAAGGTGTGACGAGCCATCTTTCTCCCTTAATAAAAATTGATAAAGGAAGTACCATTTTAAAAGACTAACTTCTCCGCTTTGGTAAGGAACTTTTCGAATTTCAACCAGTAAATGGCAAAATTATTAACGATCAAGGTCACGGGTATGCGATAGTTAAGAGTCAAGCTGCTAGGCTTCTCTGGCGTCGATAAAGAGTGATCGCGATACCACTACATAGCAGCACCCCATATCACGGAAATATTGATAAAATGTGTGTGTTTTCTAGAAGCTTTCCGAACATTTTTGTTTCTGCTAGGGAAACATTTCATCATTAGTAATTGATTCGTGAGACGTTCTAAGTGTTTTGCTGTTTAACTGTTTCGCTCACTTATAAACAACTGCTACAAATTGAGATCATTTAGAATATTTATCGACGTTGGCTGCGCCTCCACTGGCAGTGGAAAAAATAAACCATTACTTGTAAATTCCAATGTAGGCCTAAATTAATATTTTGTGTTGGAAATTACGACGGGTTTGCGCCAAACGTATGTTTAACTTGTCCGAAAGTGTTTCATAATTATTTCTTAAGAAGTTTTAAGTGTTTTGCTATATACCTGTTTCGGTTAGCAAAGAAACAATTGCTGCAAATGAGCAGCATCTTCTTTCACTCTACCACAATCTATAAACACCGCTGTTCATCATATACCACTGCCAAATTTTCGCACTTGTCACCTAGTTATATCCATAATGCGATGTATGGATCTCTTAAAATTTTGCGTGAAGAACAATACGGTCTCAATCTCTTCCTGATTAAATCTTTGCTTGAATAAGTTGTTTCTGGATCAACCCAAGCCATTGCTTCTGTGACAATTTTTTTCTTCTTGTTATTCTCAATTGGAATTTCTACATTTATTTCTGCCAATGTTTGTCTCTAGAGCTGTGGAATAGCTTGATGAATCTTCAGAGATACGTTGGAAATTACTAATGAAGACTAGAGATGAATGGAAGCATTTGAAATATGGTACCATAGACGAATATATATATTGCAAAAATAAAGTGACAAATAAAGACACGTTGAGATGTCATAGAAAAGAAGTTATTAAGGGCATCTGGAGTTGTCTATGTTTCCCACGTAAAAATTATTGACTTCGAGGAACATTTGTGGGGAAACTATTCAATATACTCACTTGAAATTTTGTCAACATATACAGTGGTTCAGTTTTCAAGTTAGAATGGAGGGATATCTTTCTTAGTTTCTTTTGAATAATTACTTATTAGACAACATCATTTTTTGTAAAAAAAAAAATTGATATTTTATTAAATTTCATATTAGCTAAAGGACTTATTACAATAGTCTTCTGTTAAAATGTAATATCAATATTACATATTACATCAGGGAGTAACATTTAAAAAAATTATCTCCCTATCTTGAGTACTATTTGAGAAAATGTTCCTTGCATTTAAAAAATCTAATTGAATTGTCAAATACAATACAGCGCGTATAAAAGTAGTAATAACTACACTTCTAGGAATATTATAATGCTAAAACAAAGTTTTTCTTGGAGAGAGACATTAAAATTAATTTTCGGTAAAAAAAAAATAATTATTTGACCGTCTCCGGTTTCCCTTACGAACACTGAGTCTTTACCTACAAAAAGAAACGTTTACACTCCATCCAGCCTGAAATAAAGTCTTAATTTTTATTCGTCGTTCTGTCTATCCTTCACCACACTACATCAAACGATTAATGTAATGTCTACTCTGACCTCATCACCAACATATGTCTGATACACAACCACTTCTCTCTTCCCACTTTCCCGACCTATACGATTCATGATGTGTGGTACTTCCACAGAAATTTCTCCAGACAAGTTTATCAAATCTACCTGTTTATGTACTGTCCCCTTTAGTTCCTTGTATAATGTACCCGTAACGAAGGTCCCATATCATCGACTCGTACCAATTAAAGTGATTAAATAAATTTTGTACCACAAATCAATTACTACCTGCGTATGCTTCCTCGGTACCCTGTGTAAACTATCTGAGACAGTACTTGGTAGCAATGCTTGAAATTCTGGAGTCAGAAGGGGAAAAACTTAAACATTTGAAATTTCGTGTCAGAAAAGGAAATTGAATAGACCCAACAAATATGAAATGAACCCATTTTCGGTATTTAGAATAAAGGGGCTAGTTTGTAATAAAATCTTACACGAAAACTAATCTAAATGTGCTTCACTTTAATCAGTTTACGAGAGTACAGCTCAAGAGATGAACAGTAAACGATTAAAAATAAATTTTAATGTGTGAATCAGATAAATTTTAATAAATAAGCAAAATATAGAAAGAGGTTGATACTTATGTTAAATAAACAAGGTAATGCTGATTAGAATCGTCGCAAATCTCTTCAGATATTCAAATTGTTAAATAATAAGAAGCCGATTTTACTGTTTTCGTTTTTCTATGCCTCTAAAGAACTCAAAGTTTCACCTTCCATTGCTCTCATGAGTTTCATTTTAGTATAATCAAGTGTTAGAAAAGAACACTATGAAGCAAAACATGTTATATTACGCTTGACACCATCTTTTTACCAAGAGTTTATTTAATTCCGTATACATTAAGACGGTTTTAGTCCATTCAACACAAAATCAAAACCAAATCGTGTGTAATTAACACATAAACTGATAAAAAAATATGAAACGAACTTTAAAAAATTCTTCAGCTAATGTACCAACGCTTATCTATTCTGAGAAGTATCACATTAAAGACGCTGCCCAGCATGATCATGCAGTAATTCCCAGATCGTATTTTCGGCTACCCCTTGCGAGGAAAATACATCCCTTTTTATGTTTAATATGGCCCGTTAAACATTCTGGGTTGAAACCATAAATGACAAACGATAGCCGCCTGCTGCTGTTTATAACAATCCGTTATGTTATGTTATAACGATTCATCCATTTCACATTAATATACCTTCTCTCGTTTCTTCAAATACTGAATGTTTATTATACACTTAGCATTAAAACTTTTACAAACTTAAATTATTTAATCAAATGATCTGCATTTCGACATTTTTCTGTGTCAACCAGTCTCTCTTATTTACAGTCAGCGATGATCTTTGCGTAATTATTTTGTATTACAGGTCAGTCAACTTAATCATTAAGGTTGAAACCGTTCCACCATATAATTTTAGTATTATTTACATAACTGATTTTATGATTCACTTTCCCTATGTTTGTTACCTCGCACCGTTCATTTTGTTCTGTATGTCCACATGGCTGAGGGTTTTGGTGTATCATCTCTGAGCTAGCAGGTTGAGTCATCGCTGGTGTGGTGTGCAGTGGGCAGCTCCCTTTACGAGCGGGCGCGGTGGCTGTAAACTCGGAACAGGCCTAATCTGCTGATTATACTCAAATATTAATTTTTAGCGTCGGGGAGGGCGTGTGCAGGGTCCTTTTACGATCTGCAGGTCGCGCGCGTGGGAAAGGCAAGCGGAGTTCACAGTGCGCCTCAGCAACTACGAACCTGCGGGCTTCACAAACCGAGACAAAGCATTTATAGGTAGCACTTCTGCACACCATGAAAATTCAGTGACTAATTTATTTATCTCATGACCAGAGCACATAATTAATAATAAAATTATATACAATTGTTTCACACTTATTTATTTACTAGCCCGTACCCGCGACTTCGTACGCGTGGATTAAGAATTTTTTTTGCGATAATTAAATATAGAAAGTTGCTAACGAAGGATTGGTCCCAAACAACATCGAGTAGGAATAATATGACAGGAAAGCTATCACTATATCATTCTACCGTCGAACCAGTCTCTTGAAGAGAGTCAATTTCCAACATATTTCTGTCACCATTCGATAAGGTCTCAAAATTTCGTGACTACATCTGTTAATCATACTGGAAAAAATATCCTGTGCATTTCAAACAGATTTTCTTATCAAATTGCATCACAACGATATATCCATTTAGTCGTCAAAACGTAACAAAAAGACAGAGACTTACTTCCGTATTTATAACAATATTACTGTGGTTCACACTCACACAATGACTGCGAACAACAACTGAGGGATCATTATAACGTAAAAAAGTGTAGACCTACAACATTGCAACACTACCTACCATTTGCCTCGCATTGCACCACTAACTTTCTAATAACTACAGTTTAACATTCAATCCGAATAACCTACGGCCCAGGCCTGACTCTTACGATAAAAAACAATTTTGAAAAATCTTAGCCTCCACGGAGATTTGAACCGGACCACGACATTCGTAAGCAAGCACTTTAACCACTAAGCTGCCAGTCCACTACGCAGAAGCACGCTACGGAGACGACCATATCCAAAGGGCCCGGCTATCGCCGTATTTCGAAGTTATGAGACAACATGTGTTATTTATACAGATAATTTTTCAACCAAATGTAGACAGTATTTTTCGCCTTGTTTCAAAGGATAAGTGTGCAAAGTTTCATCGAGATCGGATGAAAACTGTGGATTTGAATGAAGAACAAACAAACCAACAAACAAACATACATTCATCTTTATATATAAAGATTTGTCGTATGGCTAAGCAACTAATATAATACATATAAATATATACAATGTCAAGAACGTTGGCAGCCTTCACAAATAAAATGTAATATTAAATTATAGTTAAAATTCAAAATCGACATAATGCAGCCAATTTAAAGCTTCTTTTGAAATATCTATGATGTCTTTCGGCGATCCTCTGAAGGCTCGAAATGGGCAATCAAAGGTCACGTGACGGATGGTTTGTTCTTCTTCAACATAGTCGAAATTCGGCGAATCACTCATTCCCCATTTGTACAGAGCTGCCCAGGCCTTGCGAGGAAGACCGAGTCCCTTTAGTGCCTGTTGATTGTCAAACAGGAAGTGCCATTCCAATCTCCATGCTTCTCTCCCGTTAGAATTGCTAGATATAATCTGTTTTGCAGTTTTTATGCTTGGACTTCTTGATTTAAGTCTGTGAAATTGGGTTTCCATGTCGCCGTGGATGGAGAGATCTTATTACGATATTTGACAATTGGGCGATTGCTTCGTCTTATCGTAGGCGGTTCGAAGTTATACAAAACGGGTAGCCAGTACAGTGGCATGAAAATGATACAACCACTAATTATCCGCATTGTCTGGTTCAAAACTAAGTCGATATTATTGGTGTGATTAAACACTTGTAATACAAGCAATCAACGTAATGTAAACCAAAGACAAATCTCACTACAATTGTGGAGAAACGAGATAACAATTTCTTACGAATGAATATGTAACATTTTTTACCCAAAGCACCATAAAACAACGAAGTAGATTTATCCATTTAACTCCTGCTTGCAACCATTTCTACCTGACAACTCATTTTCTTAATAAAGTAAATGTTATTCGTTTGCAGGTTACAAAGTTTTTTTTTTTTTGACATGATCGTTTCTTTTGGCTTCTAATAAACGCAGTTTGGAATTAGTTATTCAACTCTGAATATGAGAAAGAAAGAGACAATGAGACTACAATAAACTACAAGGAAAATGGTGCTGTATACTGGTATTTTGTGGGAAAACTTTTTAAGGAATTTGCTACACAGTTGTCCGGGGTGCATATACAAAATTCACTTTTACCGGAAACCAATTCATTCAGTTATTTCCCAGCATTGGAGGCGTGGTAGAATTGAGAACAAGAAATCGGAAAGAACCATCCCGGCACTTGCCTGGAGTGATTCCGTAAATGTGTGGTTAAATCGAAATCTGGATGGCCCGATCTGGAATCAATTCCGCGTCCTCCCAAAGACAGGTCGGAGCTCTCTTCCCCACCCATCGGGATCCAGAACAATTTCCTGAAAATTTTGTAGTCAAAAAATTTCCGCTAAAAATTATATCATAAATATGATATTTGACCACAGGAAAATTAGGTTTATTTTGCCAGTTTCTTTAAGTCAAACAACGTGTAGCAAAATTTCTGACAAGGCATTCATATAAAATAAACCTGCTTTTAGGTCAACATTTGCGGTAGGGACATTGGGCAGATATCGTTTCAGAAAGTTAGGTATATCAACTATATATGCATAAATTCTCAAAATTAACCTTTGTAATTTTTTGTCTAGACCACAATGTTGGTGCTTGTGAATGTAGGCATATCAACAGGTATCAATATAAGATTCAGCAAGGAGAAAATCCTGTTATAAACTGTACCGACAAAACTAAGGTTTTCTGCTGTTTATGTATTAATCATACCTACACAAAACTCAAAAAAGCACAATGCAAAATTCAGACCGTTTTAAAACTGGACTGAGTGGTTTTATAATTTGTGCATCCAATTTTCGTGAAGAAAAGAGTTTTGAAATCTTGTTACGGAAATTTAACAAGAATGAAAAAATACTGAATATCTTGTATAACAAAAAAAGGTAGAAGTACACTTACTGTATATACTTTTGTGCATGACTTTTTTTCCAAAAAATAATAGCACTAAAAGTTAGTTAAGAAATACTAACTGTTTTTGTATATACCAACAAATAATAAGTCCATTATACTTACAGCAACTGGCTATTAGATCCGTAATTAGAAAATTAATCTTTTACATCAGCCGTCTTGTTCTCATATACATACATAAAGTAGCAAGTATTTCCATTTAATTGTACTATTATGTTCTAGTCTTCATTTATATACTTCTAGATTCGTTTATTTCGCCGTAAGTAAAGAAACTGAAGTAGACTCAATTTCGTATGGTGTAGGGGATTAAAAGTAATGGGCTGTAAGGATTTTGGAACTGTTAGAATTCACCGTTTACTAGTCACTGAAGAGAGATTTTACCGTTTACATTAGCCGCTAGCCACACTCTGCCGAATTTTTGTGAATGTAAGAAACCTTCCATTTTTGCCTCGCAAGAAATTTGTTACACGGTTGTTTTCCTAAATATTTGCTATTGTATTCTTCATTTAACGCCTTTTTAATCACCTTTTCCGCCTAATAATTTAACTGATATTCGTCAGATTCAGACTGAAACATACAATAAAAAATACAGTAAAATATTTCGTATGGCAAAAATAACAATCTGTAGAAATAAAAGTAAAAAAATTAAGTCAGAAAACCACATAATTTTTTTTTTTTTTTTTTTTTTTTTTTAAAAAAAACGCTTACTCTCCAAGAACACGCCTGCTTTGCCGCTGACGCTGGGAACTTGAGTTGCGGTACAGTATAGCCATAAAGCGGCAGGCGCTCAGTTTTAGCAGCATATATTCTGTTGAACACAGGTTCTACTTCTTCCGGTTCCTATCCGTTCCGGATTTTAGCAATCATCTTGGCTGTCTTTTCTCTGCTAGTAGACGCTTGTGTTAGCTCCGTAGTTGTCTTGGAGATCTATGTTCTCAGATTTTTTTGCCAGGAAGTTCTTCTGGTATTTTCCACTGGAAAACAGACTGCAGGAATTCTTAAAGCCTACTGTTCCTCATGATACGGTCAAGGTACTGCAGCTTCCGTGTTTTTATGGTGGTCAATATTTCAACATTCTGTTCCATTTTTTGAAGCTTTTCAGCATTTGTGATGGAGTCTGTCCATGATATCCTCAACATTCTTCGATACAGCCAAATTTCGAAAGCTTCTAGCCTTTTTCTGATTGATTCCGTAAATTTACACGTTTCAACGCCATACAGGAAGACAGAAAACACAAAGCAGCTTAGTGGTCTTATCTTCCTGGTAACGGATAAATTATTAGTTTTGAAAAGATTGTTCATTTTGTTGAAAGTTGCGCTGGCTTTAGTAATACGTGATTTTACTTCATCAGATTACTATTTACTGTGGTACCAAGATACCTTGATACACATTCAATAGTCTTCTGGTTGATCATAATATTGCTTTGAGAATGGTTGTTTTTGCCAATGAGCATTACTTTTGTTTTATTTATATTAATATCAAGTCTTTACTCTTGACTGCTTTGCGGCACACTATACACAAGATATTGCAAACTTTCCTAACTGTCTGCAAAAGTTACTGTCATCCGCTTATCGAATGTTATTTATCCACTTTCCATTCAACAGAACTCCCATCTCCACATCGCTCCATAAAGATATATTCTGAGTAGATGCTAAATAGTAAAGAGGACAGTATACAACCTTGTCCTACAACACGAAGAATTTTTACTTCATCCATATTTTCTCCCTTCAGTCTCACATTAGCAGACTGGTTCCAAAACAGACTAATAATTATTTTCAGGTCTTTATCATTCAAGCCAGTAATTTTAATTTTTTTAAAATCATTTTCTGGTGCTTTACCCTGTCAAAGGCCTTCTGATAATCAATAAAACAAGCATAGACATCACAATTTATATCTCTGCAGCGTTGAAATAGTACTTGGATGCTGAACAGAGCTTCTCGTGTTCCAAATCTGAACCGTGTATGTGATACATATGCTTCACAGAGCGTATATATCCTTCTGTGAATAACCTTCAAATAGAGTTTCAATGTGTGGCCCACACGGCTTATCGTCCTGTAGTCACCACATGACTTAGCTCAGGTTTTTTTTTGAGTAGGGTAATAAAATCTGATTTGAGCCAGTCTGGAGGAATACTGCTAGATTTGTAGGTATCATTGAACACTGAGATCAAACATATCGTATTGTGTTCTTTAAGGGGTTTTAAAAATTCTACATTTATCTTGTCAGGGCCTGGAGTTTTATCATCTTTCATTCCTTTTATTGCAGCTTGTACTTCAGTCAGTAAGATGCTTCGACCTGTTTCGCATTCAAATTGTGGAGGTTTCGGTCTGCTATCTGAGAACAGTTGTTCTACATGTCTCTTCCATGCATCTCTGATACCTTGAGAATCACCAATGACGTTTCCCTCACTGTCCACTAGTTTATGCACTGTATTAGGCATGTATCTGCCTGTTGCCACTCTAACTTTCCTATTAATGTTGAAATTATCATGTTTCAATTGCAGAGTCTCTATTTCAGAACACCTCACCCATATTTCCTTTTATTATGCTTCTCTGATTATCTTATTGGATCTTCTATACTCATCGGGACTACTTTTTTCAGCCCTTCTTCTCTCCATCATGTCAAGAATCTCTTTGGTCATCCATGTCTTCATTTTGGTAAAATATGATATCACGTGTTCATTTTTAACAGATAATACTATCGAATTTAGATTATTAGTTTTTTCTTCGGCGTGTAAAGAACAAGCCATGTTTTTCAGTTCATTATTGATACGTTCTATAACCTGACTTCTTAAGGAGGGCTCTTTTAATTTACGAATATCAGTGTTCATGAGCGTCTTTTTTGTAACTTTCTTTATCCTAATTTTGAAGTCACCGACTAGTAGACTGTGATCGGATGAATGTCAGCACCTGAATGCAGCTGTACCTGTATCTTTTGTTGACTAGGATGTAATAAATCTGATTTCTGATGGTTTTTTCAGATTAATCTCTGGGAGACTTTCAAGTCTACAGACGTCTAAGTAGTAGTTTGAAAACTGTATTGATTAATACCAATTCCTGTTCTCCTGCAAACGTAGCAAGTTGTTCACCTCTTTCGTTCGTTTCACCAAGTGCATAAGGGCCTATAAAATTCCTCTCAGATCCTCTTCCAACTTTCGCCTTGAATTCTCCCATTAATATAGTGATATCTTTCCTTGGTACTTCAATACTTTTGTGATTTTCGCGCATAACTTTACTACTTCTTCATCGCTCTCATCTGTGGTTCATCTACATATATACTATGCAATTCACAAAATTGTGGGTGGCAGAGGGTGCTCAGCACCAAAGCTAATCTCTTTGCTGTGCATTCCAATCCCTAATGGTACGAGGGAAAAAAGAATTCATATAAGAATCAGTCCGGCACCTGATTTCTCTAATTTTATCTTTCCTGTCCTTCCGACTCAAATAGGTTGGTGGAAGAAGTATTTCACTACACTCAAAAGTGAAAGTGGAAGTACGCATGTTTTCCAATAAGTTTAAACGAAACGTGTGTCGTCTATCTACCAGAGACTCCCAACCTAATCAACTAATCAGTTCTGTGACGCTTTCATAAGGACTGTAGCAAGCGGTCACGAATCGAGCGGCTCTTTTCTGTACTTTCTCTATACTTTCGATCAGTCCCTTACGAAACGGGTCCCAAATGGCACAACAATAATCCAAATGTGGACGCACAAGAGATTTGTACGCTATCTCCTTTGTTTGTTCATTACAATTTTTCAAGATTCGACCTATGAATCGCAGCCTAGAATTAGTTCTACCTACTAACGAATTAATGTGTATGTCCCATTTCATGTTCCTTTGTACTGTTACTCCCAAATATTTCATAGAATCGACCATATCAATAACTGAACTGTTTACCTCGTATTTCTGAACAATCGGATTCTTTTTGTTAGTTATGCTCGATGTCTTGCACTTTTTACAATTTAGAGTAAGTTGCCACTCAGCGCACCAAGCCAAAATAACATCCAGATCGCGCTGAATTTCTAAGCAATCGGCCAAATTTCTTACTTCCCTATAAATCATCATCAGCAAACAATCTAAAAATGCTTTTCACTTTGTCTCCGAGATCGTTTATAAAAATTAAAAAAAGAAGTGGTCCTATTACACTTCTTTCAGGTAAACCCGATGTAACATCTAGATTAGAAGAACTTTCTCCTTCAACGACAACATACTGCGACCAACCAGTTAGAAAATCCTTTATCCATTCACAAAGCTGATCCGATATACCGTAGGCTCGAAGCTTCACTAAAAGGCGGTTGTGTGGCACAGAGTCAAAGGCTTTCTGGAAATCTAAAAAAATTGCATCTACTAGTGAACCTGCATCGATAACTTTCATTACGTGGTTGGGGCACACACCTGGATTGTATCCATCCGTGTTGGACTGGCATTTATTTGTGATAACAACAGTCTCTCCGAAATTGGCACAAAGTTAGTGACACCCTCAGCAATTTGTTTACATATTATGAGTCCTACGTCAAACTGAAACTGACCATTGGACGTACCTGAATAGTACACTCGGTATTTACAGATGTCACAAAAACCTGAACTTGGCCATCGCATTTCACTCACTCCTAAGATTTTGATTTCCATTCTCTCAATTTCATGAATTGCATTGTTATTTTTTCTAGTCTGTTCCATGGTTCTTACATTCCATGTGTTTATCCTTACACTAGCATTCATTGAACACAGATTCAATTCACTTTGTTACCGTCGAAAAGTTTCCGAAACATATATTGTTGCCGGATCTGATATTTGACTATATAAGGTCACTTATCATAACCGGTCGAAGAAAGCATGTAACTGGGATGTACGAACGTAGCTTTTCACGACGTTGTGTATTAATAAACCCTTCTGGGTCCTCCTTTTATACACGGCTGTGTAGTTTATATACTTTTTTTTAATTTTGAGGTTAATCCAGAAATGTCATATGACATTATCTACAAATTACAATGAGTTAGAATTTGACCTTACTAATAATTCAGCGCAGTATTTCTACGTTCAGTTTGTATGCTATGATAAGTTTCGGTTATTTTCCAGTCCGCAGTTATATTCCAATTCAGTATGAATATCAGCTACACTACAGTTATAATATAAATTATCCTGCCACAATAACCGAAAGTTGGGTAACAGTGGAAGTTCGTCCGACTGAGGGCCCACTACAATATTAAGATATGATGAATGAGACGAAAAGAACTGTGTTACTTAACTGAAAACGTTTGAAATGGTGGTCTCTCCCGTAGTCACTAACAACAAATATTTCATTTAAAATTACAGTTCCTCGTTGAATAAACTTTATTTGTTCTAATGATTTACATAATATTATAAAAGTCCTACTAAAGAACAACACTCTGTTAGTTCTACACAATATCTTAATTTTAATCTAATGGAATTTATAGATTTTAGGTGATCAAGGGATTACATTAAAGGGGTATAAAAACATAATGATTGCTTCTACATTTTTTTATTTATAATTTCAAGTTGTTAATATAACTGCGAGAACGGAAGCTATGAATCACTACTGTGCGTCGTTTATACGCAGTTTCAGGTAGTTGAATCAGAGACATATAAAATATTGACTACTACACAATACCCGCAATTGCAAGACAGAAAGCAAGCACACAGTTACGAATATATTTTACGGGGACAAGGAAATTAATTTCAAAGCTGAGTGCCGTTATATATTCCACTTGATTTGCGCTTTGTGTCCTAGAGAAAAACAGGTTTATGTGTAGTAAAACGCAACCTACGATTTTATAACTGATTATTAAAAGTGTCTCTTTCGGGCCCATTAATTCGCTGTAAAACTGTTTGAAACAATTTTTTTATGTTTTTCTTCAAACTTCTTTGCGGAAACTTTACCTTAATCTTTACGGTGTTATAAACCATTGTTCCTCAACCTGTGGTCCACCAGGATATTACTGTTGGTCCACAGTGAAAATATTATAAAGTTAAATATCGTATTCGTACTGTGTAAGGGTATAAGCCATTTTAAACCTTATTTCAATTTTTTTTTTTTTTTTTTTTTTTTTTTTTTTTTTTTTTTTTTAATAGTTAGAAATCTGGTATTCCAGTTATAGGAAGATACAACATCATTGTTCCTACAATAATCTACTAATTTCCAGTTGGCATTAAAAAGAGTTCTGTTCTTTTAAGTGTTAAGTCACTGATCGCTTTCTAAGTATCTTGTTTAGTGAGTGTAAGAGATCGAGGTACCTGGTGAAGATGGTAACATAAGTGCCGTACAAAAAAAAAAAAAAAAAACAACAACAACAATTGTAATGTTTAGTATCTTCTATTTTATTTTGTATATATAGATTGGTGATATGATATACCATCCAGCCTACATTCATTTGGATACTGCATACAGTGTTAAGAGTTGGTCAATAATTAAATAATTTTTGATAATTCAAATCTAGTTTCATAACTGTTTTTCCGCTGGAATTCAAAACATGATTTTAGATTTATTATGGTAGAATAAAATATGCCTTAAATTTAATAATACTCCCGTAAGTAAAAAAAAGTAGGCCCATATAAGTTACTAAGCAGCATTATTGTTTTTGACAAATTGTTGGTCCTCGGGT
The DNA here is from genome assembly GCA_031002005.1 of Vandiemenella viatica. Taxonomy (NCBI): domain Eukaryota; kingdom Metazoa; phylum Arthropoda; class Insecta; order Orthoptera; family Morabidae; genus Vandiemenella; species Vandiemenella viatica. Next base: position 54,954,865 of record CM061914.1, on the reverse strand, counting down.
TAAAAAACAAACCAATTTTGGTGCGTTTATTGTCTATAAATCCCCACAAGATATATTGTTACCGTTCGTGTCTTGGCTCATAAATTAGAGCACTAACTATTTTTTGTGAATTGTAAAATAACCTTCTGTGTATGAACAAGTTTTTTTTTCCCATTAGATTTTATGAAAGTTTCTTTCTTTTTTGGTTTTACAACTCGGTGACGTTGAGCTCATTAGAGACGGGAATGTACCGGAGACAAGGAACAGGAAGGAATTCGGCTACGGAATTTTGAAGGAACCATCCCAGCATTCTCTTGAATGGATTTGGGCAAACCGTGGAAAGATCCAAATCTGTATCGAATCCGCGTCCTCCAGAATGTGAGGCCAGAGCGTTACCGCTCACCACCACGCTCAATTTGAATATTGCCCCCTCTTCCTGTATTTCTGAAAGTACTTCCAGTTAATTTTTTATTTATTAATATTTCAACAGTGAGATTTCTTTTACGCAGTTGAGAAGGTACGATACTGTGAATATTGCTGTTGTCTAATTTAAGAAATGAAATAATAACATTATTTGGGTACTATCGATAATCTTATTTATAACATACATTTACTTTCGCGAGAGTGCAACATGTTTTCAGGTTTCTATCGGAAAACGTCGTATTCACTTTGAATCAATAATAAGTTATGTTAGTTCGATACCCCTCTTAACTTGCGATCTTTGGTTTAACTGCATCCTATGCGGCTGCTAAAAGGTGATTAATATATTCCATTTTGAGATGTACTCCGGAAATCTAACATTATGTGCCACCTCCCACGAGAATTTAATAAAACAATAGTTTAATTCGTCGAAAGCTAAAATGTGCCAATTAGTAACGCAACGTATAGATACAGAAATGACTCGGCAGACATCTTGAAGAAAGAACAGTCACTAGATATATTTAAATAGGACGGACTTACTATTATTATGGGATACATTCATTTTTGTTATTTACTGCATAAAAGAAAACTACTTGTTGTGGTACTCTGAAGGAAGGCGAGAATTTAAAGTTATAAGGAAACTTGTGCAAGAACTATAGATCGTATTCCGTTGTTATTCACAGGTGGAGTATTTAGTGAGGGGTTTAAGATAGTGAATGAAATTCAAGACAGCGATAATACAGGTAATTCTGAGGGCAAGTTCCAATTTACACGGTTTCTGGTATGTGGGACAATACGGCACCTTAAACAGAGTTCTCTTCGTGAGAAAGTAAGCAATTTGTAGCACACACTGTAAAGTGATTAAATACACTGTCAGGTAATATGAACTGTTATACGAGTAGGATATTATGTTTTTTTTATGTATGAGTTGGATCCCTTTTTAGAGGCGGGAAAGAACCTGGGGTAAGGAACGGGAAAGAATTACACAATGGCCTTTTGAAGGAACCATACCGGCAATTGCCTGGAGTGATTTGGGGAAACATGGAAAACCCCAGTCCGGATGGCCGGACGGGGATTCGAACCAGTGTCCTTCCTAACGAGAAGCGAGAGCGTTATCGCTCACCCACCACACACAGTTTGTGCCTATATGCCTATTCCAGGTAATCACGGCCGGAAAACATGATCTATAATGAACGGGAAGGAATTTGGCTGTCACATTTATTACAGAACCATCCCGGCATAGAACTGTAATGATTTAGGAGAAACAAGGAAAACTGAATTCATAATGAACGAGTATGGGTTTTAACCCACATCCTGCGAATGGCAGGCCTGAATGTTGACCTTTCAATCACCAAACTCTGTCACAGTAACAAAAAATGTTTCTGATTTAGTGGTAAGCATGATTATACAGGGTGATTCCGTGACTGTGGTATAAACTTTCATCCCTGATGAAGAAGGATAATTATACCAATTTGTGATACGAAACACCGTCTGTGAAACGGCTGAGTTGCAGGTTATAAGGCAAATTTGTTTGGTGATACCTGTAAAAATAGAATAAGGAAACTTACGAATCTTTGTTTGTAGAAGTAATAAATACTCAATGTGTTTGCTCTACTTTCACAAGCTGCGAATACGCTTACAACAGTCACTGAAGTCGGTGTAAAAACTCGTCATAGGCAGTCACACGTATTGGTCAAATAAGTCACTCACAATTAAAGTATATGCATCGTTTAAGCGATGTACTTTTTACATATTGTCTGAATGTAATCAAACTGGTGACTGTACTATCCCTTAATTTTCTTTAAAAAAAAATACGATCAGAGCTATGATATGAAACGAAAATTTTTACTAGCGTACTACAAACAGAGCTACCGTATGCCGACATAAACTAGAGTAAGAAATGGACTACACGAAATCTCATAACAAATGAAACACTGTGAGTCTAATTCGCCTCCACAATTTACGAACAGTGTAGCTCCTTCTGTCAATTAGAAACATACTACTGATTATTTTAGCTTCCGAACAGATCTTGAAAATGATAAAGCAATGCCAAATTCTAACTAATAACTATGAACTTAAGGTTTCATTTGAACGCTGTTCTATTATTTATCATGCAAATTACGGGTTTCACCTAAGTTTTTCACTGACAAAAGGAATATTGGCAAAAATTAATAAATAAGTTTCGGGATATCCTGAAAGGGAAACACATCTCCAAATCATTGATCCGAAGTTCTCGGCTAGTAAAGTATTGCAAATGAACTACTGAGGTCTGACAAAAATAGGTGAAAATATTTTTCAGTTCTCCTCTCTATATTGGCCCAGTATTGGACATTTACTTACGTGCGCTAAAATAGAAGGTGCAACAGTATGCTTGGTGTTTCTATGTAGGTAAGCCATCGTCATCTGCAATAAAATCCATTCCCTTTGCATCTTATAATTCTCAATTCGTATCTCAAGGCTGTAGCTGTTATCTTTGGTCGTGGTCCTTATTTTCACAACTGGCATAGATTTATTTTTAAATCAAATACACTGGAGACATTAGTATTCGAACACAACAGCCCTTACACACCGAGCCGATGGGTGAGTGGTAACGCACGGGCTAGCATACGGGAGAACGCAGTATCGAATCACCGCCCATAGTTTCCCAAAATTACTACAAATTCAGAGATGGTTCCTGCAAAAGGCCATAACTGAATTCCTTCCCGTTCCTGGCACACCATCCTTCCCCACTTCTAATCATATCGAAGTCGACAAGGCGAAAAAATTTGAAGAAAAAAAGGCTATTATTGTGATCCCTTGAGTGATTGATCACCAGTGGCCTTATTTTTGTATTCCATTATACCTTCTCAAGGTTTGTGAATTAAAGATTTCTTACAGCACATCGAAATAAAGACACAAAATTTATATTTAAAGTAATGTAACCTCTCCAGTGATCTACTGCTAGCCTCTCATGACAGAGTTTTTAATATATGAGCTTGTAGCCGCAATGATATATACCTTTACTGCTAGGAATCTGTATTCGTTGACGTAATACCGGATTCCGTGGCTCTTAAACAATTCTTGTGGAGGCAGATGTGTCACGTGTATAATTTTCTGACTCTCACATCCACATTAAAAGTTCTGAAGCAGTGAGTTTACAAGATCCAAGATTCAGTGCAGATTTTAAAACACGAACTAAACTGGCAGTCACTCATATTGACGGATCCGTTATTACCTTAAGTTTATTAAGGAAATAAGGTAATCAATATGGAGATTTTGTAGTTTAATTGAACACAGATCAGAATAAAAACAGATACCTAGAAATATATTTCACACTTTTTCCATTTCTGTTCTGCTAAGTTTTGAAAATCTTTCTGAATTTCTTCTAAAGTAAATCACCATTTTTTCACTTTTATTTTAGTTTCATACCCGCCGATCTCTAATCCATCCACATACAAAATCAACGTGTCGAGTCTGACATACAAGTTTTAATCGTGAGACCTTCTATAGGTGTGGAACTCAGAACTATAGCAGCAACATCACGTACTTGGATTATGACTTCGTGCTAAAGCGTCGTTTAGTTTATAATCATTACCTTCTTCCAAGAAAGCGTAACCAACTGTCAACCTATTAACGCTAAAAGATACAATTTTGAGAGGTAGACGTTAATTACAACCTCACTAATTTTATTCGAGCAGTATTGCATTTATTTGCATTTTACATGTTGTGTTTAAAAACAGTTACCTTCAATTGAAGTTAGGAATTATTATATTCCAGGTTCTGAGAACATACATAGAATCGTGTTCTTTGTTCCGGGAGATTCCTAACATCAAACCACGGAAACTGCTGTTGGAGAATTCAAAAAGGTAAGTTTGCGAAAAAAAATTTGTGTCACTATTTTCTTTCTCTAGCTGCTACCTCTATAACTTTTTTATCAGCCATTCTACCAGGAGTTATTTTTGAGATACTAAAATTAGTGAAGTCGACATTTGAAGTATGTGTGTATGCAAAAAGCGAAACAAAGGACAAAGTCTGATTCTTTAGCTACGAATATTTTCAAGTTCAGTGCCACAAAACAATTATTCAAATACATCATGAAACTTTGAGACAAATGATACTGTACGTGTTTTAATGATTTAAAAACGTTTTCAGGCTTGATTAGATATTTTCAAGATGCCCTTGATACGATATGTATGATATTTGTATTAATAAGTTCCTAAGTGATCTTGTAATACTTCAGTTGCTTTTGAATACGGGAAAGGTCTGAACTAATTAAAATGAGGCCACTTATTACAATGTTTACAGTTTTTTACAAATCAGTTGTTGCCAAATTTGTTTGAGACTTTCAGTGGAAGCAAAAGAACGTTTTGTGGTTGAATTAAACCCTATAATAAGCGTTATAATAAAGAGAAATAATAACCAAAATATTACATTGCGCCACCACGTAAATCTGAAGAAAAAAAACACCTCAACAGCATGTCAGGGGTCATGTAATATGGGTTACGTGCTGTACTGACCTTGCCATATATGGACGTGCTAGAACACAGGGCTCAAGAAACATTGCTCTGCATATTTTCAGGATAGGCAAATGACTCAATTCCAGTCCCCGGCTACCCAACAACTCACTGCGAAGGCAACCGTTAAACTACTACCAAAGATATTGTAGGCAGTATCTATTCCAACAATCACGATTCAATTCACTCTGAATTAACAACACTTTGAATAAAATAGTATTATTATGAGATAAACTTTCTTGTTTCGCTTGCAATTTACAAATTCACTTGATGGAAGTATTTTTAATGCATCGTTTTAATACAAGATATGATCTATAACGGATAGTGGTTGCAATAGCGTTTTGAGAAAGTCTTTTATCGAAACTAGTATAAATCGTGTACTTATTTCACAGCGAAAATTAGAAGATAATTGATTTAGTCTTCTACGTAATAAGTCTTAAAGCATGGTATACCACATGATGATTTTTTAAAAAAAATTTGATCTCTATACAACATGCTGATAGAATGTTTCGATTGCTTTACTTATATCGCCCCAACCCTAACTATAGAGTACGATCTCATAACAATTTTAAACATAACATTATATTTTGTGTCAAATAAGCATTTAATATGTGAAAACTTGAAGTCTGTAGCTTAATCCGTTTACAACCAAGACGCCTGTAACAGACGGAAAACTAAATAGTATACCTTCACTTCATCTGAATACTGTAACTGCAGTTGGAACGAGCATTATTTAATGAAATGTTGTGGGAGGTCGTCGGCTCGTACCTCTGTCTGCCCATACACTCTTTAGTTTTCTAATGTTCCCGAAATCACTTGGGTCGAATATCGGGATGGTTTCTTCAAAAGTGCTTCGACAATTTCCTATTCATTCCTTGCTTTCGTTCTAATGACCGCAGTTTCGATGTTAGTAGAAGAAGATTTGTTTGTCCAAATTTTCTCACTTTTTGTGTGGCCAAGAAGCCAAATTTTTTTTTTTTTTAAGAGGCCTGTTTACGAAAGCTAGATCAGGTTTTCGTACAGCTGTTTACATAAATATTACAGCTCATAACAACGTTAACTGGAAGATAGTAAGATTTTCGTGCGTTGCGGCAGTGAATAAGGTTGTCGGGGAGCTGTGTCACCAGATAGGGCTGCTATGAGAACCGGTAATTATAATATGAGGCGCCTTCCGATATGAGGCTTCATTATACCTGTGCCATCGGCCACCCAGCCTGTCTCGTAGCGCATAGCAGGGCCACAAAGATAGCCGCAGTAATGGAGTGTATTCTAATGATATGCTAAGCAAACGGCTTAATTCGGGGAGCGTTCGTGTAGCCCCTCTGGCAGCTTGGAGTGGGGTAGAGATCCTTCAACCCCCTCCCCCGCTATAATTCCACAGGCACCTCATAAGTACTTTTCGATGTGTTAGGGTTGTAGTGTACCAGTTTCCGAAACCAAATATGATTTTATCATGGCTTCTCAGTTGATAAGTGTACTACGTTATCAGACATACTTCTGCGGGTGGTATTTAGGCTTGCGAATTTCTGATTCCGCAAGGAGATTCGGAAATTGGTGAGTAAATTTTCGGTGTCTTACGAGTATAAAGATCTGTCAAGAAACATTGATTAGGATGTCCAGGCCTGGGATTTCAACTCAGTAAGATCCAAGCATTGGCATAATGCACCGATATTATTTATGGACTTCTACTCATATTTTGTTAGTAACTATTAAATAAAGCAGCAAAGCAAAATTATAATTTTACACACTCTTTTATCATCACTTATCGTATTAAAGTTGTTTAAATGTTCTGAAACAAATGAGAAGAAAATTACGTTAGCTGAAATGTGAAATATTAGAAGAGAAACAACGTAACTGATCCAAAACCATGTTTAGATTATTTCCGAAACATGAATTTAGAATACATGTATATGCTTGCTTCCTATCGTTGACCCACTACACAAACAATTATGTATAATACTATCAATCTAGGAACAATTCTGTGACGGTTCTACTAAACTGATTAACGTTTTGTGAAAATGAATAATTTGTTTGTACGAGTCTCAGTAAAATAATGGGAAAATGTCATGCATCAGTGAAGATAATATCAATAAAAATCGTTTACTTTTTTCTTACTCAATTCTAATTTTTCGTATTATGTTTATCACAAATTTATTTTTGTGTTCACGCAAGATAACAATTATAAATGTAAATGTGTTTGCTGCCTTACAAACGGCCGTAAACGTCATAACTGATATTAGTTGAAAATTTTTCGCTTGTCAAGCGTTTTATATAGAAAATAAGGTTTTTTCTTAATGTGTTAATTGCTCTTTAAGAACAATGGTAACCAAATAACTCCTGTACTTTAATGTATTTGGTTGCCTAAAACACGGAACGGAAGAAAGGTTAACGGTCAAAAAAGACATTGATCCTTAAATTAATATTAATATTCAGCAAGATCAAGCTATTGAATTCTAAATTTGTTGTATAGTTACTTGTATATTATAACCTGTTAAGATTAATGAAAATATAGCTTCCCCTTTTCGCCAAACAACAAGTATAACAGTCTTCACAGATTCAGCGATTTATAGGCATCGAATAACTCATGATTTGTGAAATTGCAAAATGGATATAGAAAAAATATTGTCCCCTATCAAGACAAGCAGAAAAACACATCAACATTAATTAAACAACTTTTGTAGTTATGTGACAACTTTTTTTTAGACCAATTTTAGTGACATTACAACTGCAACGATATCTGCCCACCATTGTAGCATTCGTCCATTATTGTGGTGAGGTAACAGGGGTATCAAACAGCCTCCCTGCAAAATATTAACCTTACACTCGTCCCGCTACACATTCCAGCAAGTTTTTTAAGCTCCTGGCAAAACTACAGTAATATTACAAATGCCAAAGTAACTCTGTTACGTTTTCACGATTAAACGGCTAAACTGATGATCTTGATGAGATTTGACAAAGAAATACTACGTATAATTATAATGGACATACAATTTTCTGGATAAATAACTATTCTGTCATGAAATAACACATGGTTTCCTCTTTCGGCTCTCGATACTGTCCATACAAAAAAATGAAATTCCCAACATATTAAATCTTCCTGAGAAGTGATAATTTTTTTGTGAATCTACGTAACTTAACAATTACAATAGACTGTGTGTGTAACCTGGGTTATGAGCTGAATATCAATACTTACAGAGAGAGACGAAATTATTAAAATAGTGCTGCATTTCTTTGGCATTGTTTTGATTATTTATTAATTTTCTTCTGCGCCCTAGGTAATATAACACAAAATTTAGGACAGCTCCTAAAGTTTACAGACTGTGAAAACCTCTTTAATATCTGTTCAATACTTTTAATTACAGGTAGGTAAAAAAAGTTTTCAGTTCAGAACAGAATATAATTTACTGCTCAGGCGCGATTGACATAACGTCATAGCACGTTTAACAGATTTTAAATTAGATCCTGGGCTTTCTATTTGTCAAAAGTACAAAATAATTCCGGATCAAACAGATTGAGCAGTCTTATCTACATCAAATATTATAAATGCGAAAGTAACTCTACCTATCTATTTTTTGTTTTCGTATATAAACAGTTAATCCGATTTTTAAGAAATTTGACAAGGAAATAATATGTATTGTTAGGAAGTATATATGATACTTTTTCGGAATAAATCTTTATTCTGTCATGAAATTTTCAAAACTAACCATACGGTGATAGACAGACAGGTAACTTGTGTAAGTATATGTAATGCAATATTGGTCGCTCAGGCTTTATTTTTCTTGTAGTCAATTTATGGAATTCCTGTTATGTAACTTACAGCTTTCTATATCAAATTCTACCAATAAACTTGTAAGTACACGCGTACGAAGTTGCTGTTAACAGCTAGTAAATGTATAGATTACTAAGGCGTTTAAGTGAGCTGTACGGCATTCGCAACATAAAGGAGAAAGTATGACACGATGTGTGTAAGAACTAATGTCCCTCGGACTCCGCAGAGATGGTACTTGTTCCCTTTCCGGCCAATTTTCCCTGTGTCTCAAGGCGTGTTCTCCACATTGTTTCGTTCCTTGCGGTGAGAGCGCTTCACGGACCGCATCGCCAGGTATCCGGGAAGTGGAGAATTTCGCGCCGAACACGGCACCCGGGTCTTCCTGTACGGGGGCGGACTTTCGCAGACATTGGGCAATACCAAAGGCGAGCACCGGAACGATGGAGTCTTCTGGATCCCGGGAAACTTCTCTGCCATCAACCTCGGTCCTTCCAGTAAGTCGTTCTGATGGTTAATGCTACCTTACGCTGTCATATACCTCTTATAGATCCTACAGTTTTGATCTTTGCATCGAAGGGGTGAATTCAAAATTATATCAATTGCTGGTAAACACCTATGTGTCGTCAATTTCTGCCATGTAATCCCAGTACGTGATGGATTTATAAATGAACGAGATACTCTTGTGGGTTAGCTTCAATTGGAATTCGAACCACAGAACATCTTAACTCACACCACTCAACAGAACAAAAATTTAACATTGAGTTGCATTGTCAAAAACTCGAATTTTGAAGAAATGGTTCCTGTTAGAGTGACCAATAAGTTTCACAACCACTTGTGTAATTGTCCTTGGTTTTGATGCTAATTACCAATTAACGCTGCACGCACAGCACAAACAATATCTCCACAGCTATAATATAATACTAGGCTTGGAATCTACTTAGTCTCATGCTCGTCAGCAGGCATATCACCAGTGTTGTGTATTCAATCGCTGTCGACACATCGAGCCTTGTAGATCAGCGATAAACGTGGGCCCGTTATTTCGAAGGTCCTGGATTCGGTCTTGCCATTCAGATTTTCCTTTTCCATTGTGTCTCGTAATAATTCCATTTGAATTCGGCGATGGTTCCTTCAAGATGATTGTCCATTCTTCCTCCTCTAATGACCTTAGAATCGACGTTAATAAAAAAAAAAGTATTGAAACAAAATGGGAACCGATTGAGAGAGTAAAGAGCACAACACGTATACGAAACAAATTTTGAGAGATAAAGGATAAATTAAGGACCAGTAAAACGTGTTGTTTAAACAGATATCGAAACATTTTTTTGATTACTTGACACTGAACTATTAAACCAATTGCTCACACCGTTCCGTGGATATGATTATCGTTCCAGTCGTTTAGGCCGTCCTTAATGCTGTTTTAGATGGTGTTTTCGTAACTGTCTGGACGAAACCGTGCATGGTTTCCCCTCTCCTCCTAAGAAACGAATAAAATAACACCACACATTATCATAACGCTTATACCGTCACGGACAGATGGAATCACTTATTTAGATCCATTCGGATATGTCGCGCGTATCGATTTCAGAGTTGTAGGCAGAATTTTAAGAGATAAAATTATTTTCAGCTAACTGTTTTCGAAAACGTTACCTTATTTAACAATTCATACACTCTACTCCTAACAACTGTGGTCAAAACGGAACATCAATTCTTGTTTCACAAAAAATGACAAACTTAGTTTCTGTTTACTTTTGCCAAGACCTCATCTTCTACATCTGCTTTACAAAATTAAATTCAAGTGATTTGATATTCCTGTTATACTCAGTCAAAGTTAACTCTACTCATTTGGGAATAATTGATTTCTGATTTTTAAAAAAGAATGGAACATTACTGATATATAAAAAGTACAGTTATGTAATATTTAAGTCTGGTTTTTGTTCATTAAACTCCATTTGTAATAACTGGAGGAAAATGAGAAATTCCATTCTTTAAATACGATGTTAAGTTACTGAAATCAGTTTGCTTGATAAAAAATTCATTAGTTAAGTTCCAACTTTGACGGGAAAGGAGGGAATGTGCTCTCACAGTTATTTCCAAAAGATGTATTATAATGAATACGTGTGTGGGTTTGGGGAAGATAATTAAGTTCTGTTATACAATTCCTAACGGATTCGTCGCTTTCAAGTTTTGTGCAAATCTGACCAATACAACCAAATTTCGTTCTTCCTTATTTGAAACTTGAAGCAAATACATTTCTTGCTGTGGAACCTTTGATATTTCAAGATTTTTGGACCTATTTTTTAAAAAATAGTCACTTGATACCATTAAGATACTTAAATCAGAAATTAATTTAATTTATTTCTCGTTTGGACCTCTTTTGCACATTTAATAACAGTTTATAGCACCGCAAGGGAGTACCATGTTAAAATGTTCTGGAATCGAAATCAGCAATTTTCGATTCATCGACACTGAATCGACTGCATAGCACGTATATCGATTACAGTTGCGACCTTGGCCAGAGAGGCTGCGCTGCAAGCAGTAAGGAGCGCGGGGCAGGTCGTGAGACGCGGCTGAGCCTCCACAAAGGCAGCGAGCGAGCCGGGCGCCTCGAATAAAATAAAAACCATTTACATGGCATATTTATTCACGAGCGCCGCGCGGTAGCGGCAGACCTCCAACGTCGCCGCTCCTCCCCTCCCCACCCCTCCCCTCCCCCCTCCTCGACGCGAGACGCCGGCAATAAAGTACAGCCACAAACAGAGCAGCGAGACGGCCCTGCCGCCCGATTAAATAAACCCATACTTCAAAAAGCGACCGCGACGTGGACTGACCAACATGGCGACCGCGCGCACGGGCTGACAACGAACGAACGGAGCGCGCAGCGAGATGAGTTATGTAGCATCGCTGGTTTTGCACTGGCGATGCCTATGTGAGTGGCATTTTAAGACTTTGCCGAGGAGCGGAGCAAACATTTCGGGAATATTTGACGATTCTATAGACATTACACTATTAATAACACATATTATGTAGAATAAAAATATTACCATGACTAGAAGATGGCATTCGATTTCAGACTCAAGGAGGTGTGGGAAGATTTTCTTTCGTTGGTAACGGGGTCGGGGATTGGATTAACTTACCAACAGAATTGATGAATAATTTACCAAAAATGTTGAAACAATTCAAAGTTGAAATTTGTATGGGGAAAAAGTAGGTAGGTGCAGGAAAGGGGGAAAATGGGTGAGTAGATAAATTTCCACCGGAGTGTGCGCTCCATCGCAATTAAATTAAATTGAAAATAAGACAACGTCATTCCGCAGGCTTCGAAATCTCCTGCGAAATTTATGTTACTGAATTTCGTTACTGAGAAACTTAACCGACATGAAAACTGTAGTCAAATGGTTTTTGACATATAAAAAGTTTAGGAACATTCGTGTTATTAATCCATATTAGTTTTGTACACTAACATGTTGATTATAAACATTTATAATTATGAATAACCATCATAGCACAAGTATATATTATATTTTTTCCTAAATTTCTTGACCAACATTGCTTCTAAGTTAAGAATTGTGCTGCAAATAATGTACACTAAAACGTGCTGAGAATTAGACATTTTACTGTAACCTTTAGTCTTCTAAACTGTTTGATCATTTGCTTTTTAACTCAAAAAAATGTCGCCATACATTACTGCTAACAAAGAACTCCTATTCTTGCAAAACAGATTTGGAATTTCATACAGCAGCGGTACTTCCAATTTCATACTGTTAAAAAGTCAAGAATATCAAGGCTATATTACTTTATAAATATCCTTCGACATTTTCGTTTCTTTTTTTTTTTGGGGGGGGGTGGGGTGTATAAAGCCTTAAGGGAAAAATGTATATATGTATAAAAATGGCTAAACATTTAGATGCAGAATATTTCATTCTCTTTTGCTAGCTAGCGCTGCTATATATATTAGAAGAGTTATGAGCATTATGTCGAATGGGGCAAATGACCATTACTATACACTAGCTATGCCAGTTAAGCATCCCAGTATAAGTTACAAGTTAAGTATCAGTTCTACAAATTGTTCAAATTCGTCTTTTGGGTATGGTTTAAAATATTATTATTGGCAAGGGTTTCTGAGCTACAGGAATCGATGGTTGGTACATTTTAGTTCAAGGATCTGTGATGTTAGAGTAGAGGTGGGAAGGAGTTTTCAGATCTACGAAGCTGCGAAGGAGACATATAGTGTAGATCGTCGACGATCGCAAGCACATAACCACTGTAAGCGATCGTAGGGAAGAGAGACATGGTCTTACAGTCGCAGGTCGGTGATGAACCTTACACATGAGTTCATAACAAGTTCAAGTTTTCTTATGTGTGCCGAAATTAAGCTTTGATGAACTACGTTGCAGTAAACTTCCCTATACATCCAGTTTTTCCCTTTCTTGTACACGCCAACTCTTACCTTCTGCAGTGTTAATTTTGAATTCTTTTGGCGTTTTTGATAAATTGATTTCCTTCATAATTTACTTGAATCACTGAAGCCGTTTGCTACGGAAGAAAAATTTCTTACTCCTTTATATCTAAAATCGAGTGCCAGCTTGTGGTTATGATCATCTTTTCGTTTCCATGCATCTCTCCTAATTCTTCAACCAATATCTTTCCACGCCTCATCACCAATAGGCCCTACACTACTGAAACTGTATTCACCCTCCTCCTGTCCTAAAATGAATCCCATTCCAGCTCTAACATTTCCGTTACTGATTGTATTCGGCAGCAATTTACAGAAAGACAAATCTAGCAGCTTTTCTTTGAACGCCCTCCAACGCAAAATATGGGTATCATACTGTAACGGCCCTCAAACCTAAAATTAAATGTAACTTTATTTTATGAAGCACTTATAGTAAGCAAGAGTTTTGTTGAATATGATCTGGTAGGTTTGTTTTGCAAATTCCTGTAAATCAGAGTATATAGACTTTGTTTTATGAAAAAAAAAATACTTAGAGGCCATTTAATATGTTAAAGAACAGTGCAAGAGAATTGCTTAAATGTTTGTAATTCCAAGTATTAAGGCAAGTTACGATGTCTAAAGGATAATTTGCTACAGTTTAAAATGATTTCTGTGAATAATTTTGTGTTTAAGTATCTTTAATTTCCATTCCAGACCATTTTGGATTGATTTTAAATGATTATGTACTAATTCTGATTGTTTTTAATATGTTTCAATTGTTTAAGTATTGTTAATGTTCAAGAAATATCTGGCGGAAGCTTTTGAAGTGTTCTAGAAATTTCGATGGAGTTTATATAAAGCTAACATACGAGACAGAGAGTTAGTTAGTTAGTTTATCGGAAATGTTTTCACCGACTAAATTTTACAACGGCCAACAACTGTATTAATTGTATGCAATCGCTGGATTCATGTAAACAGTATCGTTGACGAGTTTACTGAAAATAAATGCAAATTTAAAATGAACTTTATGGTGGACTGATTATTTATCATATTAATTAAACCACCAACAATCTTATAGTACTACACCACCATATTCAAGCAACGGTCTGACTTAAGCGTTGCCAAACCAGTTCCCTCACTTCTCTGGTACATCCCCTCATCACTGTCTTCAGCAAGTGAAGGATTTTTGAAACTTTTCCTTCTACCTGTCCAATGAGTTTATTATTGAAATATTTTGCCAAGGTATTTAGATATATAGCTACTTTCTCGTCAATCGTTCTCTTCCACATTTTCGTTCAACAGTGTTTGAGCACTAACATTTAAAGATTGACGTTTTTGACGTCACTCATAATAGCACCTAGTATCGAACTCAGTTTCGACGCGAATGCTTCTTCCGAGTGCCTTTGTAGCAGGATGGTTTCGGTGTAGCGCACACAATACGGTGTAGCTTGCTGTAAGAGGAGGTGGCGAGGGAAGCGCCTGCTGGAGCTACTGGTTGCCTCCCAGAGACGCCTGTTGGTGGAAGGCGTCGTAGCGTCGGTCTCGGACACGCTTCGCCGCGCCGCCCGCGCCGCCCCGCCGCCATCTTGCGACACGCAACGTTGGCGCCGTCGTCAAAAGGAGGAGCAAGACATACTGCTGGGCTGGCACCGAGCCAGCGAACAGGCAACAGATACAGTTGCAAAGCTTCTACTTGCTGTCATCACTGATAAAGCATCTATTTGCTGTCACAATTGGTACAGCATTTAGTTGCTGTCACCACTGGTACACCATCTACTTGCTATCACCAGAAGTACAGCATTTACCTGCTGTCACCACTAGTAAATCATCTGTTTCCTGTACCAGCGGTGCAAGTAGATCCTGTCACCCCTGGTACAGCATCTACTAGCTGTCTCCTATGGTACAGACTGTACTTTCTATCATCACTGATACAGCATCAACTTGCTGTCACCACTGGTACAACATGTAGTTGCTGCAATCATTGGTGCAGCATCTACTTGCTGTCACCAGTAGTACAGCATTTACCTGCTGTCACCACTGGAACAGCATCTACTAGCTGTCTCCGATGGTACAGACTCTACTTGCTGTCACCACTAGTACAGCATGTAGTTGCTGCAATCATTGGTGCAGCATCTACTTGCTATCACCAGTAGTACAGCATCTACTTGCTGTCACCCCTGGTACAGCATGTACTTGCTGTCACAGCTGGTACAGTATTTACTTGCTGTCACCACTGGTACAGCATCTGCTTGCTGTCACCACTAATACAGCATTTACTTGCTGTCACCACTGGTACAGCATCTACTAGCTGTCTCCTATGGTACAGACTCTACTTGCTATCATCACTTATACAGCATCTACTTGCTGTCACCACTGGTACAGCATGTAGTTGCTGCAATAATCATTGGTGTAGCATCTACTTGCTGTCACCAGTAGTACAGCATTTACTTGCTGTCACCACTGGTACAGCATCTGCTTGCTTTCACCACTAATACAGCATCTACTTGCTGTCACCTCTGGTACAGCATGTACTTGCTGTCACCTCTGGTACAGCATGTACTTGCTGTCACAGTTGGTACAGCAACTACTTGCTATCGTCACTTGTACAACATCTACATGATGTAACCACTGGTACAGCATTTGCTGTCACAGCTGGTACAGCATCTACTTGCTATCATCACTGGTACAGCATCTACTTGCTATCACCGCCAGTACAGCACCTACTTACTGTCGCCACTGGTACAACATTTACTTGCTGCCATCACGTAGAGAATCTACTTACTGTCACAACTGGTACAGTGTATGCTTTCTCTAATCACTGGTAGAGAATCTACTTGCTGTCATCATTAGTATAGTGTCTACGTCATGCCACCATCGTGAAATGGTTGATATGGTATACCTCCACCCCAGAAAATTGGTTAAGGGATCAGACTGGAGCACTTCTGAGAGATTAAAATTCACTGTCTGGAATCATATCCATAATTTTCTTGTGACTAGCCAATCTCGGTATATGAGGTATTATTTTAATCACTATGTTCTTCGTTTGGTAATTAAGACAAAATTTTCTGGTTCTTCTTTTTTTTAACTGCTTAACGTCTCTTAATAGCGAGGTCTTTAGAGACGGGAAAGGATGGAAGGCAAGGAATGGGAAGAAATTCGGCCATGTCCTTTTTGAAGGAAGCATCCCGTCATTCGCCTGGAGTGATCTGGGGAAAACATGGAAGACCCAAATCTGGATGCCCGTTCGGGAATTCTAACCGCCGTCCTCCCGAATGCGAGGCCAGAACGCTAGCCGTTACGCCACCACACTCGGTGGGTTCTTCTTCTATCCTACTACAAATCACCAACCTCACTGTTCATTGTATATCATTTACGAAATTTTCGCCCGGGCCTGTCAGTATTCTGTTAATAGAGACTACACCACTCAACAGATGCTGACAGTATCCGTAATTGCCAGCATCAAACATACAAGATGAATGTTTGTATGCAAAACATTTCCAGCACGGGTACCCGACGGACGAAACAATTAAGCTAATACACCATCAGATTGATGTAATAATAATATTGGCCACAGCATCTTCACAGATGATAGTTGTAGCGACTCAGCTATCACTTGGGTTGAGTGCATCGCATCTTCTTTTGTGGCTGAATAGTCCTCTGGGGGCGCGACAAATTTTGCCACATCTATCGCACACGAAAGAGGGATCCGGCGGATGTACTTCCCTGTTACGAAGCTTTTTCAGCTTTATTTTATCCAACCATGCTTTGTCATATTTGGACATGCCGGTGGTGATATGATGACGCCATAAGGGTCTCGTGCTGGCGCAAGCTTCCCAGTCAGAAGTGCGCATGCCGAAGCTCTCCAAATCACGTTTGCAGGTGTCCTTAAACCTTAGCATCGGGCGCCCTACAGGTCTCTTGATATTAGCAATCTGACTGAGCATGACTTTCCGTGGTAGTCTATCAGGGTCCATTCTATGGACGTGGCCAAGCCAGCGGAGTCGTCTTTGTTTTAGGGTGGCAGTAATACTGTGACACTTCGTGGTAGACAGAACACTCTCATTGCTCATTTTGTCCTGCCACGTGACTTCAAGTATTGTCCGCAGGCAGCGCATATGGAAAGCGTTCAGCTGTCTCTCTTGCCAGGCGTAAGTGGACCACGTCTCAGCTGCGTACAGTAAAATGCTCAGGACACACGTCTGGTATACTAGAATTTTGGTGGAGAGTGTTAGCTTGGGGTTTCTCCAGACACGTGTGGATAGCTTGCCAAAGGTCGTCGCGGCTTTGCCAATTCGTGCGTCAATCTCCTTTTGAATGGACTGGTTGGATGTGGTGATGGAGCCGAGATAATGGAAGTGTTCTACTACTTGAAGAGGGATGCCTTCCAATGTTATTTTTGGAAGACGGTCTGTGCCCTGAACCATGACAACCGTCTTCTTGGAATTGACACTCATCGAGAACAGATGACACGCATGACCAAATCTAGTGAGCGCCTCCTGAAGCTCTTCTTCGGTATTAGCGACAAAAGCCGCATCGTCAGCATATAGAAGTTCACGAACAATTAGTTCAATACGCTTTTTAGTAGATCCCAATAGACTTATATTAAAAAGTCTACCGTCACTCCTTGTATGCAGATGTACTCCAACGTGACAATTTTTAAAAGCTACTAAGAGCAGAAGAGAGAAGAAAATTCCAAAGAGTGTGGGCGCTAAGACACAGCCCTGTCGTACACCGCGGTTTACTTTGAAGGATGCAGAAGCTTCGCCATCAAATATCACAGAGCCTCTCATGTTATCGTGGAAGGCCTTTATTAAAGACTACAGCGTAGGTGGGCAGCCGATTTTGTGCAGGATGTCGTAAAGGCCGGTACGGCTAACAGTATCAAAGGCTTTATTTAGATCGACAAAAGCCATGTATAAAGGCACAAGATGTTCACGGCATTTTTCTTGAAGTTGGCTGACAGTGAAGATCATGTCACTCGTGGAGCGTCCGGCGCGAAATCCGCACTGAGATTCGGGGTAGACACGTGAGGCGAGGGTTTCCAGCCTTCCCAAAACGACTCGAGCGATAGCTTTTCCAGCAATGCTGAGGAAGGATATACCTCTATAATTGTTGCAATCGCCTCTATCACCTAGCTACAGTAATATCCCGCAATCTGACTAACCTTGCTATCCGAAAGATCCAAAGTGCATTCCAATACTACTAGGAAACTCGGAGAGCGCCTATGACTACAGTAAACGAGCCAATAAGATCGTTAATCTTAATATAAAGTATTATACAAGCCCTGATCTAATTGAAATATAAATATTTCCAATATCTTAATCATTAACACACCTCCTCTTCCAAAGATGGTCTATTGTTTTTGTATGAATAGTTTAAAAATTGCGCCGAGCCGAACTTGAGCTGTATATACTGCAGCAGTGTTACCGGATGATTGAACCATTACAGAACTTACGAGTGAGAGAGACCTAAAGTTTAATGTCGCAAATTCCATACTTTCAACAAAACTAAAGAAGTGGTAACAATTCTCTTAAAATAAGGATGAACAGAATTGAGTAACTGTTTCATCGATTTGGCTTCTCTACGATGGTGCAAATCTTAATCGAAACTCGACTAGTTTCCCTACGATATTTATTTACTCACATCCTTAGTTAACACTTAAATGGTGTACCTTAAATCCAATTTATAGTGATCAGATCCTTGACTATGTTCTAAGTTATTATCGACTCAACTTTCCGTACAATTAGAAATTTTCGGTTATAACATCGAATAATGAAAATCTATAAAGCACTGTAGGCAACTTTTATTTAATGCCCTAACTTGAAAATATGCTCATAAACCGGTAAACGTCTGAATTTCATGTTGATAGTATCCTAACATATTCAGCATAGCGATTTTTTTTATGGCTTTCCGCCTCTGCGACATCGACGTCATTAAAGGTGGGATGGAACTGTGGACAAGAAAGGGGAAGAAATTCCGCCATGGCCTTTTGAAGGAAGCATCCCAGCTTTCGCCTGTAGAGATCTGGGGAAACCATGGAAAACCCAAATATGGATGCCGGACGGGGATTCGAAACGGCGTCCTCCCGAATACGAGGCCAAAGCGTTAACTCTAACCACACTCGGTAGTGTTCTGATAAATCATAACATTCATTATCCTGGTTACAATCTAATTTTTTTGCATCTTTTAATTAACCTTTTAAGCTAAAAGCTACATTTCGCTTGTGAACAAATTTCCGAGGTACAAACGCAAGAATCAGAAAACAAGTGCCTCAATTGGAAGTCCTGGAACTGAAGTGGAAAACATTGAAACCACTAAATGTTTTGACAGCTACGATTTGAAGTGAACTGGCAGTGAAATGCCAAAAAGATTGAAAATTAACTGAAGGGAAAAAAAATATGCAGACACCCTACATTCTGTAAACTTAGCTATCATATGATTATTGGGGGGGGCAAAGAAGATAGTACACACAATGAATGGTGTATTCCTCCTGCGTTATTCGTAATCTGCAAGTAATTGTACATTCTCACTGTCGTAATGGAGAGAATTGTCTTTTTATTTATGACTACAACTACAAAATTCTAATTTTTAAATGTATCTGTTAGCCAGAGAAGATATAAAGAATCTCCAATTGTGAGTCTCAATATTTCTGATCAAAAAATTTTATGGATTCTTTTTTAAAAACTTTTTGGGACGGTTTTTATGTTCAAATTCTCTTAACAAAAATAAATTATGCAGCTCCTATTACTAATTAATCTAAGTTTTGCAGCATTTATATTTCTGTTTGGCTACTCCATAATTAATTATTTCTGACGTACATTTCTTACAAATCACTGCGGTAAGTAAGAAATTACGTAGTCTTCTGGTCTTAATCTGTGCTACCCAACCGTCAAGTGATCGGAATTAGGGATAGACATTTAAAAAAAAATATCGATAAATATCGAAACGATATTTACAAACACAATCGATATACATCGGGGAAAAATATCGATATTTCCATACATCGATATTTCGATATTTTTGGCTAAAGGGAGTAATTATATTAAAAAAATATCATAAAATACATCAAAATATTTAAGAAAATTATGAAAATTAAAAACACAGGTAGAAATTGTATAAAATTTTATTAATTTATTATTTTTTTCAATCAATCAAACCAGTTTGATATGGACATCAAAAGGACTCTCTGTTTTATGTGCTCCCCCGTCAATATACTCCTGTTGTTCGGTACAGCTAATGTCGTCACGAATGGATTGGATGACAATAAAATTTCTTAAATCAATGTCCAATTGTAAGGATGCAAAATAACAATGATATTTTACTGTTACGTGATTGCCAGGACAGTTTCAGAACTGACATTGGGGCAAAGCTAGAGAATTTTCCAAACCTCTGTACACCAAAACAAGGACAAACAAAGACAATAATAGAAGTCTATTCATTTTTTATTATTATCTAGAAGGAAATAATCCTTATATGCAAGTCTTAGTCATTTAAAATATTGCCGTTTTTTTAATTACAACTTGAATTAAAAATCTCTTTTAAGGCATCACTGCTACAGTCGCGTGAGTGTCACATGGTTGTACATTAGTTGCTCTGCTTTCTAATGCAACGGAGCCTGCTGGGTGAGCCGGGAACCCTCCCGCATGGTATTAGGAATTCCTGCCGGGACTCGCAAGTATCGGTTTCCTGCGTTTCCCGAAATCATTCCGAGCGAATGCCGGGATGAGTTCTTGAAAATGCCATTTCCGAATTCTTTCCCTCTCACTTTCCCAAATCCTCGTCTCCTCTCATGACCTTGACGAGGTTTGAGGGCTACAAAAACAAAAAACAAAAAAAAACATGGTAGTGAATATCTAAACATAAGGTACCATTTCTCTCATTTTTCCTACCCAGGTTTTACTAGATACACACAAAGGTGTGCCACATAAGTCAAGTCCTATCTCTAGGATATCTAATTTGTGAACATTTTTATCTTAAATTCCTCAGCTTTGTGACTTCAAATCCAAATGAAACATAACCTATTTAACCTCGCAAACCATAGACTAGACATTTTTGGGAATTCCGTTCAAAAAAAGTGACAGAACTCCTTCAACGAAGTTGCTTCTCGCAGTCAAACCATTTACTTATGACAATATAAGACGGACCAGGTATTGTTTTTCATTGCGTACAGATTAATGTAAACCACAGAAAGCATTTTTATTGACACGAAATGAAATAAAATCGACTTTTATATAATAAATAATAATACTGTGATCACTATTCGATATTTCAGTTGCTGCCCTTGTCGTAGGTTCTGAGGACAGTAAGCTGGTTAATGCACTACTTCAGCTAAGTTTTTGGTTGCTTTGTACAATTCCAGCTACAGACGGAAGAAACGTTAAGGATTTGCCCTTGGGGAAGCATGGTTTGTAGGCTGTCAAATTTATGCCACAATTTCGAATAATGCTTTTGGTTGTTTTTTTATATATACTGATCAGCCAGAACATTATGACCACCACCATCGATATAAACCCGTCCAGGCGATAGTAGCGCCACCTGACTAGCAATGACACACGCACGGTGCATGCCGTATCAGTGAGCGTGCTATCCGTGTTTAGAATGAGGAAGCCGCGCGATCTATCTGAGTTTGACCGAGGGCAGATTGTGATGGCCCGGGGGCTCGGAACGAGCATTTTGGAAACTGCAGGACTTTGTCGGGTAATGAAGGTGTGCTGTGATGAGTGTCTTCAAGAAGTGACGAATCCAAGATGAAACTACGTCCGAACGTCGAGTGGTTGGCGGCCACTCCTGATTGCAGATGTCGTACGTTGTATGCTTTGAGGACAGGCCGCGAACTGTGGCGGAACTAACATCAGACTTTAATGATGGACAGAGTACAAGTGTGTCTGAAGACACAGTGCACCGAACACTCCTAACGATGGGCCTCCGCAGCCGACGAACCAAGCATGTGCCCATGTTAGAAACAAGACATGGGCAACTACGATTGAAATGGGCACGTGACCATCGTCACTGGACGTTGGCGCAGTGGCAGAGCGTTGCATGGTCTGATGAATTCCTATACCTTCTTCATCATGCCGATGTGAAGGTGCGAATCCATCATTTTTCCAGTGGAACTGCTTCTTGACACCTGAACTGCGCGACGGAGACAAACTGGCGGTGGCTCATTTATGCTCTGGGGAACATTCATGTGGGCATCCATGGGTCCAGTGGAACTCGTGCAAGACAATAAGAATCGTACACTGGTTACAGATCACGTACATTCCTTGTTTCCCAACGGCAGTGTCATTTTTGAACAAAATAATGCGCCTTGACAGAAGGCGGATTTGGTGGAATGGTTCGAGGAACATAGTGGCGAGTTGCAATTGATGTGCTGGCCTCTCAACGCGCCGGATCTGAACCCGATGGAACGAATCTGGGATGTGATTGAATGTGGCGTCTCGAGCTCTTCCCCACCCTTCCACCGTTCCCAGAATTTACGTAGTTAGGTGACTTGTGTGTGTGCAGATGAGGTGCCAACTGCCTCCAGCGACCTACCAAGGTCTCGTTGCTTCCATGCGAAGACGCGTTGCCGCTGTTATCAGTCCCAAAGGCGAAAAAACTGATGGTGTCGACGTGTTGTCACCTCTAGTGCAGCATGTACTTCCTGTAGCCACTAATACAGTGTCTACTTGCTGTCGTCATTGATAATACATCTATTTGCTATCACAACTGTTACATTCTCTACTTGCTGTCGCCGCTAGTACAGCATTTACTTACTGCACTTCTGAGAGATTAAAGCTCATTCAGAGACACCCTCTGGAATCATATTTTTATTTGTAAAGACGTTTTTTGTAATGAGTCATCTTTATCGCTGCATAATTAACTGAACTCGTTAAATGAGATAACATTTTAAAGATTTATTTCTTCGTCTTGGTCACACCGTTAATAATAAGAGAACAGTTTTTGGAAATTCAACCTCTAAATGGCTAAATTATAAAGAATCAAAGTCGCGGGTATGCAACAGTTCACAGTCAAGCTGCTGGGCTGCGCCTGTGGCGATAATGACTGATGTCATTACCACTAGATAGCAGCACCACGTGTTGAAATTTTCGTACTAGGCATCGCATTATCGTTAATTGTTTCAATTGACAAAAAAAATAAAAAAAAAATAAAAAAAATATGTTACTCTGGCGGGTATCTGAGGCTGAATATTATTTATACAAAAAGTTTCATTGCTTCTTTTTAAATATGTTGTTGGGCAGGTTTCTAGTTTAAATGCATTATTTCACTTATTAACAAGAACTTTCTAGAAAAAGAAATATACCGATGGTGTTAGGTGAGCGGTTAACGCTCTGTCCTCGCATTCTGGAGGACGCCGGTTCGAATTTCCGTCCGGGCATCCTGATTTGAGTTTTCAATGGTTTCCCCAAATTACTCCAGGAGAATACCGGGATGCTTCCTTCAAATGCCATGGCCGAATACCTTTCCGTTCCTTGTCCTCAGTCCTATCCCGCCTCTAATGACCTCGACGTCGACGAGACTTAAAGCCAGAAGTAAAAATAAAAATAAAGCAGCTCCTAATAGACCTAATCTATGGTAATATTTTAATTTCTGTTTAACTGCTCCAAAATTAATTATTTCTGAGGTACGTTTCTTACAATTCACTGTGTGAAGTATGCTCTGCAACTTACTACATAAGCTCTCCCCGTAGGTTAGGTAGTTAGGGCACAATGACATCATATACTGAACGCACACTCATCACAGTCATAGAAACTTAGAATAACACTTACACAGTGAGGAAGGCGACGGGAAACAATTCTAGTACAGAGAGGTATTGCACAAACTTCAACTACATATGCCCACTATTTGCGTCTGTCCCCGCATACCAGTTGACGCCTTACTGCAAGATTAAATATTCGACCAAGCAAAATAATGTTCCTGGAAGTTGAACGCCTGTCCGCCAGACCCATTCAGCCTGTTGTCCAATGAGTACCAGAAGAAATCTCCTAAGGTTATAGACAGTGCAACCTCCACTTCTATTTTAATGTTCTGATCCCACCCCAGGTAAGCTAGCGTGATCGTATACCTCAGTGCAAGTCATACACTAAGCTTTTAAGCAGTGAAAATCTGTTCATGGGCGTTCAAGTGATGTGAGATTACAGTTAAATGTTCAGAATAGATCAGCGGTACTCAACCCGTAGCCCGCCAACCCTTTTCATGTCGCCAGAAGCCTAGTAATTATAAGCCGGGTTTATCGGAAATTGACAAATATTTGTAACAATCTCAACAGTTCCAATAATATTAAAATAAACGCTTACTTTTAAATGTGGAGTTTTATTGTATTTTATGTTATTGCGGCTCATCTTGATATAGCAGCAACGCTTATGGAGTTATGCAACCCAGGAAGAAATAAAACTTGAGTACCGCTGGAATAGATAGCTATTAATTTCCTACAGCTACACCAGTTGCCGTAGGGTAATCAGACATACTTCAGAATTATGAGTCACTACTGTAGAAACACTGTCATCTGTGTACAGCAAACTGAGCGTGGTGGATGAGCGTTAACGCTCTGGCCTCGCATTCGGGAGTACGCGGGTTCGAATCCCCGTTAGGGCATCCAAATTTGGGTTTTCGATGGTTTCCCTAAATCACTCCAGGCGAATGCCGGGATGCTTCCTTCAAAATGCCATGGCCGTATTCCTTCCGGTTCATTGCCACCAATCACTTCCCGCCTCTAATAACATGAGGCGTAAAGACATAAGAAAAAAAGAAGTACGTCAATTTTTTTGTCAGAAACTACAGAAAAATACAAAAGAAGCAAAAATTCTTAAAGAGACCTCCAGTAAGAAAATACCAATATTTCGCTCTGTTTTATAAAGCTGTAGATCAATGGTGCCCAATCTTTCAGCAGCCAAGACAAATTTTAGAATAGACATTTCTTCCGGGCCGCATACATTTCTATAGTAAATAATATTTTTATGAACGAAAAAAAACCACTAAAATATAACATTCATATTTATTTTAGTGCAACTTTTGGCTAATGCAACTTTTGAACTAAGTGGGTCATTGTTGATGTCGAAAAGAGTGATGGTTACTCGCTAAAACATCTCCAAATGAACATCAGGATTTGTTTTCTATGTTGCGTCATAATATTCTTCCTCCGACTGAAATGTGGTTCACACACAAGTTTTTCCAAATAGCAGAATCATCCCAAAGCATGTTTGTAAAACGTAGGAAATTTCTCCTGACACTGCTGAAATTTTTACCATATATGTCCAAATATTTTTTTTTTTTTTTTTTTTTTTTTTTTTTTTTTTGTAGAATTCTTCCAGACAACCTTTTTGGCAATGAAATTTCCTGTATGAAAAATGGTGCTGGAAATACAGATAAAAGATCACAATGTTTTTTGAAACCGAACTTCAAACTCAGCGTTTAAGTCTGATATCAATTAACCATATTTATTAGCCGATATCTGTCTCACGTCTGCTTGCAATAAGGTGAGTGAAATTTTTATTTTTGAACTGTTGTATCCATATCCATGGTTTCATTTGAAATGTGGCATCAAAATTATAGAAGTTATTAAACAATTTGTCTTTGCCTTGAAGAAAATTCTTCAGATGTTTTTGTGAGTTATGTGGATTAGAAACGCAGATTCACAAACCTTCTCCATGTCTCTAAACTCTGGGATACTTTTTGACTTGCTTGTATGAAAATACTGTATTTCTTGCTTCCAACTAAACACACTTTTTAACATTTTTGTTTGGGTTAGTCTTCTTACTTTACCATGAAATGTAAAGACGTTATACTTTGACTCCAAATGCTTGAGGAGTTCTTGGGATTGACGATGGTTCAACTCCTTCGATCTTGTTAAGATCACTATTTGATAACCATACTGCTAGGAGATCTATCATCGACGCAAGCGATCCAAGAATCAAATCGGCTTCATATATCAGCTGTATCTAAGTCGTGATAAGGCTGTGTTGCAAATAGGGATTGCAATCCAGCAAAGCGGGATCCCGCATCATTAGACAGTCTGGCAGATCCCGCTCAAAATTAAGCGGATTCGCAATCCGCAAAATGCGGCGAAAACGCTTGTCAGTCTGCGTTACTCGCTGCCCCATTCGGTCTCTATTGGATGTATTGCACTGTTTGCCTCTGCCCTTGCAGTTGGTATTTGACTCATGTGAATAAACTTTATTTTTGTCAACCTTCGTCATTCGTAAGTAAATAGATCCAATTTTATTTATTAATTAAAAATTACATTTGTTTTGAGTACACATTTCTGTAATTTGAGCTATTTTACGTATTCAGTACGATTTTCTAACTATATAATAAGAATTTTCTATGTGTCGCACATGTCATCTGAACTATACACTTAAAGTTTTTTATTCAAGGTTTCATTATTCCCATTTTCTGTATTTGCAGATAAAATAACTGTGACAGCTTCCTGTATCTGCGGCTGAAAATCTGATTATTTGTTGATACAAAACTAATGTTTTTCGTTATTTTAACTATCACATACCTATTTATTTAGCAGCTATCAAAAGGCAATTGTATATCGTTTGACTTAATGTTGTCTCGGCCGCCACCTCAATGCATTTGAAACATATGTTCTTGACGAAAACCACCTGCTTACATGTGACTCTCTGGCTTTCGATTAATCCCTCTTGGGAGGGTTGGCTCAATCGCCACAATAGCATGCGTCCTTTCAACTCCTTGTTATTATTTCGAATAAAGGCAAAAAAAAAAAAAAAAGTTATGATGAGGTTTTCACGGGTGTATCGCCGAATGGTGTAAAAATACCATACTTCCACGGCTGCCTTGGACCTCTTCCTCACGTCTAAAATTTCGCATTTTTACAACTAAATCCGGCAATACATCCGTGAGGACTTCACTGCAATCATACGCCGAGAAAGTCTCCTTTCTTACTTAAAAAAAAAAAAATAATTTCCACTCTAAAACAGTCGTTGCACCATTTAAAGCAAAACTGAAATACTTGATAGTTTACGTCTTGGTAAGTAGTTTCTTTTATTAATAATGAATCAACTATAAGATCAATCAAGGAATCAGAAGACATAATAACGAATCCCACAAAAACCATTCTTGTAAAAATAGTCCAAGTCTCTTCCTTGTGCAGCGACAAAAAGTTATGAGATCTTGTTCTGAGCCAAGTCTACACTTTACAGAGTATATTCACTTCACTTTGTGAAACAGAAAGCTTTCTCTCGATGTTATGGAATGTTCATCTAAAATAATAATTTTAAAAAAACTCTGGTGACCTGGCCATTATGCATACCATGTTTTATACTGATGTGATGTATAGTAAGGCACATTATATGACTTTGAATATTTTCTATTTTTGACTTTTTATTTAAAATTTTGTTTAAATATTTAAAAAAAATTAAAACCTCGAACTATTCTTAAGACATGATAAAATATTGTAATGTTATTTTGCCAATTAAAATATTGTTAACTGTTAATTTTTACCATTTAACATTATAATTGATTATTAATTTAATTAACAGATGTTTATTATTTAATTTATTAACGCTTTAAATAATTATGTTTTAAATATATGCTATAAAAACTGTTGGCGCCGATACCGCTGGATCCCGGTGCAAATCCGCAAAAATCCCGCGGGATTGAAAAAACTGCGGGATTGCAATCCTTAGTTGCAAACCCTTACAGTCTACTGTCCATCCCCTCAACATCAAGCGAGTCATTATATTGGTTTAAAGCAGCTTAACTTTGTGTTGCAGTGTTTGATACTACAGCTGAAAGTTAAAAGTATACGTATGTTATGATTTGCCTCCGCGGACCGCGGAATCGTCATCCGTGAGGTAGATATAAGAGGCGCAACAAATAAGATACAATTTTCAAAATGCCCAAACGTTTAATAATTTAAATCGGCATTATTAAATGGCATAGCTATCCCACTATCGGTTCTAGCCAATTGATTGAAGACTAAAAACTGACCATAGTGAAATGAAATGGAAATATTGGACTGGACCATCGGTCTATATTTATCAACCCTAGATTTTAAAATGTCAATGTCATCACTTAGCCAAAAGAAACAGATTATTGACTAAATCAAAAGTTTTCAGGGCAAATAGAATTTTCTCTCCCTTCATTTAAGTACAGTACATATTTTAAAATTTTATCGCTCCGCCGTTCACTACAAATTTAGTGTACCTATTGATGTATAAGATTTTTGAATGGGGATCGATTCAATGGATATGACAGGAGGAACCGATGGGCTCTCTTAAGGAAACATCCAAGGATTCTCTGGAACGATTTATCTTATTTCCTCTTTCATTCCAGGCTATGACTGTTGTTGGTAGTAAAATGTGTTTGCTATCATCCTGAAATAGATGAACTTTCAAGTTAACTTCTGATGACAGCAACATCTATGGTGCTCCACAACTTTCAGCCCAACTCCTCCATCTGAACTTGTCACGAATCGGGTGAACGTTCCTCGGACCTTCTGAATACCCTTTTTGATGAAAGCTCAACAAGGAGAACAATAAGCGAGGTCACACAAGTGCTTTGTATGCAATCGATTTAACTTCTGGTGTACATTGTTTTCAATTACGACCTTATAAACCGAACGTATAATTTGCTTTCCCAATATTTTCATTCCTCAAAAAATTATTATGAATTGTAACTCCTAGGTTTTTAAGAGGAATCTACAGCAGAAATATCGGTGTCTCTAGCTACATATTCTTACTGCACTCCCATTTTAGGTCCCCAACAAGCAGTGTCGGCGTACAGGTATTTCGGAATCATGTATGCACAGGGGATCATTAAGGTGAATTTTTTAGTTGAAGTGATCAGAAATGTGAATAAGAAAGTGCCTAGATGGTCAATGTTGATTCTATACTGTAGTCAATGGCTTTGTTGAAAACAAACTTCCATAAAGATAGACAGCAGGAATAACGTAATTCATAAATTGGAAATTTTTTTCGCAAGAACCGCCCAATTTCCCGTTATTGCCTCGTGCAATCGGTAAGTGACAATTGCTGCGTTTGGCTGGAATTTTTACGGTAAAAAATGACCTTTACCTCTGGTAAGGCATCACTGTTAATGTATGATGCTAAGACGTTCCGTGGTTAAGATTCCGCGTTAAACTGAAGGTCCCTTGCCACTTTGTAAGATTACAAACATAGATTAGGTGACTACGATAGATATGTATTGCACAGTCGAAGAGAAACCCGGTCACCAGGACTTTAAGACCACATGAAATAATACTGCGTTTCTTCTATATATTTATCAAACGAATTATTTGATTTTCATGAAACTTTGCAATTCGTAATATTTTGACCCTTACTCCCGTTTTTCAATTCTCAACAACAGCAGTGAACACACCCACACTATCAGTCATCTCTACATAAAGTGGCGACGCAAACGCGTTGAACCCAGGATAGGCAACGTCAGAAAACTTATATCTTTTCAGGTAGTTATTATGTACGGTTAACTACCTCCACGGTTAGCGTCTAATAGATTCATCTTATCCTTTACCATCTTGTAACATAATATTTTAGCTTTCATATTTCTTCATAAACTCATGAAGTGCCACAGTTTCCATTTCTGCTATTCTGTATGCAGATTATAAATGTCTAGTGTATGACATAATTATATAAAGCAGTTTAGTAATATATATTGCCTACCTGCAAGTGATTCGGTCGGTATGCCTAAGCTGTATTTAAACCTAAGATTGTCCTAATCCCTCTTCTACGTTCAGTATAGCTTTGCTTTAACACTTGCAGCCAAACTTCAGACAGAAGTAAGTAATTGTCTACTTAACAACACACTATTTCGATACAGAATGAATGGTTCAGATTTCTCTGTTATTATGAAATAACTTTACGCAGATGTCTGTTTGACAGCAATCGATGATAAATCGAGTTTTGCCTCAAATACAATGGAAGAACAATTTTCAAATGTCAGAAGATGATTTTTTTTTTTGTTTTTTGTTTTTTTTTTTTTTTTTTTTACGTTAGTGTTAGGTTAATTTTCGTCGGAAACAGAAAGTTATGCGGCTGAGTGCCATAACATGAACAAATATCAGCAGTCATTGCATTGCAGTTCATAACAGTAATTCCCCGACGTTGTTATGAAATGTCGTTTTTATAAAATCAACTTTCATTGAAAGTGGTGGCAGTAAGATTCATATCTCCGATGGCGGTCTAGTAACTTACGTCAACAGGCTCTTGATCTAACAAGGCAGCTGACGCAACTAGAGGCAATCCATCGCGTAATAGTTGCTATCAACTCACATTAACATATACCTACCCGACACTGTCAGCGATATTCCGGGCATTAAATGCAAATCAAGTTTTTCGCTCTTATGTGAACACAGATTCGAAGGAATTTCAAATGCTAATCACCATATTGGATCGATGGCCTTAATGGGAGGTTTTATAGACATCTCCCGCAACTATCCATCTGCACTGACCATGTATCACTGACCCAAATATTGTTCTGGAGCCGACAACTGCGTCGAAATGTCAGAGGCCCAATTTAACATGAGGTCAACTACATGCTTCTTAAAAGATACCTATTAAATGGATGTACCAAGTTTATTCAGCCGACACCGGCAGCGTAGGGGTAGCGTGCTTGCTTCTCGTTGCAGGGATCACCGGTTCGAGTCCGGCCTAGGGCATGGGTGGTTTTAATTAAGTGTTGTGTTCGTCTTGTGTCGTCCTTACACATTAGAGAAATTAATCATACTCATAAGAAATCTGTACATTGTAAGAGAAACAAACACATTGAGCTGGCTGAATGGATAACACGGCCGAATGCCATTAAAAAAAAAAGTTTATTCATGCCTGAAGAAGTCAAGTGTGTATTCTAGCAGAGAATGGACATGTTTAGATGTTATATGTAACATTCGAATAGTAATATGGAATCTATTGTGGTTATACTTGCTGTTGCCACAAGTGAATAAATCAAAAAAGTTTTATTTTATTACTGTTTATTTCACTTCAGTCGTTAATGCCTGTTGACTTTAATAGCTTTATTTTACGTTAATGTGAATAAAAACTAACACCTAACACCAATTTTCAATAGACACATCAAATGTAAAGGTAACAATCACAGTCAATACTTTTCACTTTCTGATAATAATCAGATTTGACGACAAATAGAAAATAATCGTTACGTGTTGTTCGTAACGTAAAATATTTAAATTCCAAACAGTTTGCCAACTGTATACTATTCTGCAACAACAAGTTAAAAGCATCGCAAAGCAAAAAAAAAAATTGAATTTATTTCTTCCGAACGTTAAGTAACTGAAAATTGAAAATAAATTAAGATAATACATTAAAATTTTCTAGTGTACAAATAATTTAATGAACAAAAAATGGATTAAATATTTGATGTTTTAGCAGTGTTTTCTTCAACATCCTAGATAACACCATTTCCGATATGTAGCTCAAAACAATTTACCACGGAAAAGTAAAGGAATATCTTTTAAAATAAAATAAAAAATCCTAGAGAATGAAGAATTAATAGAAAATTTTGGTAAAAATAATGATCAACAGCGTCCGGAAGAAGTTACTTGCGATGATTCTGTATCCCGAGTTTCTTTTTCTCATTCATATACATCTTCACTGCAGAATAAACCGTTTCCCTCTGTATGGGCTTAAATATTTTCATGGACCAACTTCAGAGCTGACATGAACATTATATCCGTACGAAAGATCACAAATGATACATAGAGATCTTCTTCCATTTAACAGAACAATAATTTGTGTTGGCATCAATCTGTGAACACTTCCTTGACAAAATGTTCTGACCTATGAAGGTACAGCCAAGTTGCTTAAAGATTTCATAGCCCAAGATCCGGCATTAATTCTACGTCCATCTGTTATTTGATTGAAATTGAATTTTTATGTATAACTATTCTGTCGGGTTGCATATCAAAATAAGGACACAAATAAGTCTATTTTTAATTAAATTAAAAAAAAAACTAAAAAAGTTTCGTCCACTTTTTTTTAAAAAGTAAATTTCAATTCATTCAAAGAGACACATCTAAAGAACACAAAAAGTTTCTTTTGCCTATGCAAAACCAAGTAGGGGTTTCTAGCTGTTAAAGATATGTAAGAGCAAGACAGTGTGGTACGCTAACTTCAACAGTTGGCAACCCATAATTACAGCCACTTTTGCATGTGCAACCAGAACTTTGTATGTTCTTGACATTTCTCACTTTTAAATGAGTTATACTTTAGTTGAAAAACAATTGAATAAAAAAATTAATTAAAAATTCTTTATTCTCCTAGAAGTAATTAATTCTACGTAAAAATTGCATTTCAATCAAATAAGAGTCATGCAGTCAGATCTTAGGCTATCAGCTGTGCTCTTAAAATATATTAATCTATGCTTAACAGTAAAAGCGATTGTTGATTGTCCACTGCATGCAACCTTCAAGACCATATTAACGTGATGCAACTTGTTAAACAAAAAGCAAAAAACTGCTCGTTAAACGCAAATGATGACATTTAACTCGATCTTTCGCGCTGAATTCGAGTCCCATAAATATTTTTCATGCAGATCAAACACGTTATCGGAATATTATTCAACTCATTTCGTTTACTGTGTTATTTTTCAAAATGTTTACGTATCAAATATTTGAATCTATCCATCGTTAGACTAAGTAAATGAACATAATTTTTTTTAATAAAGCGGCTTTTAGATGGAGCTTTATATCCTGTAATTCATTAATATTCTAGGTGTGATCACATCTGAATGAATTGGATGACAGTAAGATCACCCAAAACATTGTTAATTTGTAGGGATGTAATGTAGCAATATTACATTGACTCAATGTTGGCTGCCTGTCATCACTAACACTTCGACTCATTCGTCGCCGATTGGTTCCTTCAGATGGCTATTGTCTAATTCCTCAACGTTCCTTTTACATAGTCCTAACCCTTATTTAATGACATCAACATAGATGATGCTAACATATTACCAGGGAGAGAAAAATATACGATGTTCCTCGTCCGCTGAAATCAGGATAATAATTACGACTCCCGAAATAAATAAATCCCATAAGTAGTTTTGTCGTGAATCGCAATCAGCGAACAATATATAGCAATTTGTTGATATGTTTATGCTAAATTTATATAGCTTTACTAATTAATGTCATAATAAAACATATCCCACTTTTTTTTATTATTCTCGTGTCAAAAACATAAAAATACACAGTTAAATAGATTTTGTAAATCAACAACTTTAAACACACTTGGCCCAGTACTTCGCAACCTCAATCGCATTGTGTGTTGCTTGAAACAGGTCTTCGTTGTTGCAGGATGATGGGCACATAGGGCACTCGAGCATATGATTCATAGTTTGGTCTTCTCCGCATTCGCATTTAATACTGGTAGTATCAGTATAACCCCATCTCATTAGGTTTTCCTTGGACCTGCCCACTCCTGTTTGCAATCGATTTAAAGACCACCAGACGTTCCAGTCTTCTTTATGACCAGGTGGCAAGCGCTCTGCAACTGTCAGTGGTCCCGAGATGTTGGGAAACCTCATTTTCCATAACTGTACTCTTGCCTTTTCAGGTGACCCAATTAGTTCCCGTGATGTTCTGAGGAAGCTTTTCCTGGATTTGAGTCTCTGGGCTGGTGGTATATGGCCGTGCAGTGGATGAGCGCTTTCCCGTTCTACTTTGGTCCTCTCCTTGTTCGCAGCCACTTCTTTCCGGATACTGGGTGGTGCAATGCCCGAAAGCTGGTAAAGCCTATCAACTGGGGTAGGCTTTAAGCAACCTGTCACTAGCCTACAGGTGTTATTGAGGGCTACATCCACCTGTTTGGTATGAGATGATGAGTACCAAACTGGGCATGCATATTCTGCAACAGAATAACAAAGGGCCATTGCCGATATACGTATAGTTTGTGGTTGACTGCCCCACTGTGATCCAACTAGTTTGCGCAGTAAGTTGTTTCTTGTAGAGATCTTCATTTTGCAATTCATGCAGTGCTTCTTATATGTGAGGGTTCTGTCCAGCGTCACTCCCAGATATTTTGGGGTGTTACATGTCTGCAGTTCGATACCTGACCACATTACTTTTAACTTACGCTGTGCTTTCCTATTTTTTAGGTGAAAGGCACACACTTCAGTTTTTGATGGGTTAGGTCTTAAGTGGTTTTCCTTATAATAGCTTGATAGGCCATCAAGGGCAGCAGACAAATTTCTTTCTACAACTTCAAGTTTTGTGCTCTGTGAAGCTAGAGCTAGGTCATCAGCGTACACAAAGCTCCTGGTAGCTGGATGTAATGGCTGATCGTTTGTATAAATGTTGAAAAGTATTGGGGCCAGTACACTACCTTGAGGTAGGCCATTCTTTTGTACCCTCCATCGACTGCGCTGTCCTTGAAAATCAACGAAAAACCTACGATTCTGAAGAAGAGTAGCAATGAGTTTGGTTAATCCAGTGACCTTTGTCAGACTGTAGACCGTGTCAAGTAATAGTCGTCGAATGTACATTTTTCATGAGACCATGAGAATCCGAGGGATAGATTTAAACTCGTTCATCCATCGAGATGAAAAGACAGAATCATTTTCAACGAAACGTGGAATAAGACTGGGTTACAAAAAGAAGATCTAAAAATCAGTTGCATTGCCTTTGCGGATGATATGGCCCTGTTCGCTGTAACAATGGAGGAAGCAAATGAACAAATCCTTGAATTAGAGAAACAAATAGCTAAAATAGGTATTACAATTTCCTTTGAAAAAACAAAAATCTTGACACACAACAAATACCAAAATAAATACTGTATTTAAATGTTCAAGAACAAAAAATAGGAAAAGCAAAAGAATTTAAATATCCGGGGGGATGGATTAGTTGGAATGCAACAGAACACAGGGCAATAGAATCCAGAAAAAATAAATTTGAATTGGTCATCCAATTGACAAGAGAGATATACAACAAGAAATCCGTTTCGTGGGGGTGCAAGACTAAGCATTTCAAAACAGTAGTAAAGCTGGAAGCATTGTACACAGCAGAAACTCTAACATGAATCGCATAGCACAGATAGAACTTCTAGAACTAAAAGAAAGAAAATCAGAAAAATTGTAGGAACAAAATTTGAAGGTAATATAATAGTATATATCAAGAATAAAAGTCTCTACAAAAAAATGAGAAACTTTCAGATACTATGCGCAAAAGGACACTAAATTTCTACGGACATCTTCTCAGCATGAACTCTGTTAGAATAATCAGACATTTTTTTTTTAATTTCTTCCATAACCGAATAACGAAGCCTAATTAATTCACAGAAATTGGATAAGATCTAAGAGAATTAAAAATTGCGGATTACTCGTTCCTTGACATAACAGTGCAGATAAAATTTAAAGATGAAGGGATAAGGTTCCAAGAAAAATCTAAAATAAAATCAAAACCCATCTTCTTGAAGAGGAGAGAAGAAGAAGGTCTGAGAGAAAGAAGATTTACTGGGCGCAAAGGAAGGAACAACATGGATATAAGTGACTGATTCATCGTACACCAAAGAGGGTGAAACGAAATAAGAAGAAGAAGATACGTAAATTGATTCTCGCAGTCGAAGATAATACAAATTAAGATATGTAGAAACCAAGTAATGTATCGGATGAAAGACAAATCTTTAGTATCTGTTGTTCCCGCAAAAATAAAAAATATATATTTATAGTTAGTAAGTTTCTCACAGACAGACTATATCTCAAATTATGATAAAAACAGATATCCATTTTCAAAGCCTAGACCCAGACATCCTGGTGTAAAGACATCACTGCAGACAGAAGTCTGCGCTAATTATGGATGGATGGACTGAAAGAAAGATAGGCCATTTGTATCATTCGTTCCAGCATGGACTATCGTAGTGAAACTGACAAAAATTTAACGAATATAAGAATAAGAATTTTTAATTAGTTTTTGATAGTGAGGGTGTCGTAGGTTTCGAATACAATCAAGTGGTCGTGCGTTACATCAGCTAAGTTTGTTCTTGCTTTATTCAAAACCAGCCACAGATGCTAGAAACATTAAGAATTTGCGATTGGGGAAGAATGAATGGTAGCACTGTCAAATTATGCGACAGACTCCACTTCGTAGTAATAATGTTGGTTGTTTTATATACATCAGCAATGGAAATATTGAAACCACACCACGATTCCAAGAGATACTTCTGCACTGCACGTCACCATCTCATCGATTGGTCGCCAACTTCTGTTCTTGGACTTTCGTTCCTCTGTAATACAATCCCAGTTTCGTCCTCTATGTTCAGCGTCCCATTTCCTCGTATACAACGAGGTGTCAAAAGTCATAGGATACGTGCTAATATCCTGTGGAACCCCCATTTTTCCGCAGCAATTCTATTTGGCCTTGACATTTTAACTCGTCGGAAGTTCTCTCAAGACATATTCAGCCATGCCTCCTAAATAGTCTTGAATGTAAAAGTATTACTGGCGCAGTAAGTCGTACACTAACTGACCTTCACATATTAGATATGTTAGATTAGATTCATTTCTGGAGATCTATGTGGCCAAATAATTCACTAGAATTGTCCAAATTGTTTCTCAAATCATTCCTAACCAATTTCGGGCAGGGGATATAGCGCTATATAGAACTGAAAAGGTCCATCGTTGTTTGGGAATATGAAGACCATGACTAGTTTCAAATGGTCCCCAAGTAGCTGAGCCAATTACAGTCAAACATCAGATCAGTTTGGATTTACTCGAGGTACCAACCAACGACAACTAAGCAGAGCCTATAGAAGGATGGAGCCATCAACAGTTTGCACAGTTCCTTCCTGACAACCTACGTGTATGGCTCGAGGGATGCGCGCCACAATCTAACCTTACCATCAGCTCATAACAACTGTAATCGTGACTCATCTGACGACACAACCTTTTTCCAATT
Source organism: Vandiemenella viatica (assembly GCA_031002005.1). NCBI lineage: Eukaryota > Metazoa > Arthropoda > Insecta > Orthoptera > Morabidae > Vandiemenella > Vandiemenella viatica. The sequence continues at coordinate 54,917,888 of CM061914.1, read as the reverse complement.
ACCTAAAGTCTTCATAACAACAGACGAGGCGCTGCGGCCAGTGGTTTTTTGTTAGCAGAGACTCGTGTCGGTCTTCTGCTGCCATGTCCCCCCTCCCTACTCCCTATTGCGATATTTACTTGCACTGACAGTGACACCTAGACGCTGACGTCACTGGTCTCGGTCATTACTGTGTTGTCCATGGCAGAATATAATGCCATAAATTATATAGTCACAACACACCTTTGGCACTATCGATCCTCGGATATTTAATTCACGAACAATTTTTAAAATTAAATGCTCTATTTGCTCACGGCAATTACCAATCCACGATTAAAGACTGTTGAGGCCATAATCTCGTAAGAAACTTATTCACACAACACACCAGAGTACAAATGAAAACCGCGAAAGGTGCACGGCACATTTATATTTTATGTCAGAACAAACACACACACACAAAATGTTAGTTCTCTCTCACAGGTTGCTTCCAAAGGGAGTTAGAATCTTGAGCGCTTATCGGAATTCATACTTTCAGCTTTCAAATCATTTATGTGTATTATTTTTTTTATTATTTATTTTTTTACTAAAACACCTCTAATTTTACATAGTGACGTAGAATCAGAATCGGTCAGAACACTTCCTTTGTTTGAATACCAGATACCCGATCTCAGACAACAAGGTCCTAAAAAGACCACACGAAATTATTATAATACTTCTAGCTTAGCAACATGAACAGCTAAATCTGCTGATTTCACTTGGGCAGAAGGAGCACACTGTCTCTGAGTTTTGATTTCACGACAGTAACTCCGAGACAGTGAAAATGAACAGTATACGAGTATGCCAATATACTTCCTGCAACATGATTCTCTATCATTAACGCTCTGAGTTTAGTGTTTTTTCTACCGAGCATGGTGGGTGAACGATTATGCTTGGCCTAGCATTCGAGAGGACGTGGGTTCGAATTAATGAGCGGCCATCCAGATTTGACTTCTACATGGTTTACACAAATCAGACCTGGTTATTTATTTATCATATGGCAGTTTAGACACTTTTAAGAACATTGATAAAATATATACACTGCAATTTTACAAGATTAAATACTTATATCTAGTTGATTAATATAGTTTATCGATTCCTGAGTTGCCAGCAGAAAGTCCACAGGGTCACCACTGTAAGATCTTATAGGACATTTTTCAATATGACCAATGGTCTGAATCTCTCCGCATTCGCATAAGGGGGATGGCTGCTTGCCCCACTTGTACTGGGTGTGTGCGAATCTGCAATGCCGAGTTCTGATTCTGTTGAGTGTGGACCAAGTTTTACGAGGTAAATCAAAACCTGGTGGCTTTTGTGTTATGCAAGGTAAGCTGCTATTTTGGTGTACAGTCCACTCCTGGATCCAAGCTTTGGTGATGTTAAAATCTTCACGAATAACATCCCTTGCCGATTTCACTGGCGGTTTTCTTGAGCAAAGCCTGTTGATGTTGGCATCCTTAATATCTTGGTGGATCGGAAAGTTTCTGTTGTCCACCAGGTTAGGTGGTGGTATGTGGCTCAGTATCGAGAGCCATCTTGTGAGAGTTGTCTTGATCACGCCTGGAATCATACGCATAGCGTTATTAAGGGCCGGCCTCGGTAGCGCAGGGGCTAGAGTGCTAGCTCCGCGTGCCGAAGGCCGCCGGTTGGAATCCGGCCACGGGCATGGATGTTTAAGTGTTGTGTGTCTGTGTGAATGTCCTGTCCGTCCTGTGGCGTCCATACACTGAAAGGAATTATAATTACACTGAGCTGGCTGTATGGCCTCCGTTGCCAAATGCCATTAAAAAAAAAAATAGCGTTATTAAGTTGGGTGTCCACTTTTCTCACGTGCGGGCTATTCAACCAGACCGGGGCACAGTACTCGGCAGCCGAAAAGACAAGACCCAGAGCAGAGGAGCGGAGAGTGGAGGCAGATGCACCCCAGGAGGTACCACATAGTTTTTGAATGATATTGTCTTTTGTTTTTAGCTTCTCAGCCATTTTCGTTATATGTGCATTAAAGGATAATGTTCGATCAAGGGTAACACCCAGGTACTTTGGTGTCTTATTGGGGTAAGAATGGTTTCTTCGAACCGTATTTTAAGTTCCCTTCTAGCGAGTTTGCTATTTAGATGGAAGAAGGTAACCTCTGTTTTAGAAGCATTGGGGTGGAGTCGCCACCTACGAAAATATTTTACCATTGTTTCCAGGTCTTCTGTTCCGATTTCGTCAAACGTTTCGATTGATCTGCACCTCGTGGCGAGAACCCAGTCATCGGCATAACCAAACTTCTTTGATCTTGTTTTTGGCATGTCTTCGATATATAGGCTGAAAAGGAGTGGAGCAAGCACTGATCCCTGCGGTAGGCCGATCATAAGTTTCCTCTGACAACTGATATCGGTGCCCATGACAACCTGGAACACCCGGTCATTAAGCATTTTGTCTACAATGGTGGGATGAGTGTTTCATAAGGCCATTGCCGAATTCCTTCATGTTCCTTGTCCTAAGTGCTTTCCCGCATTTAAACAGTTCCAGGGCGATCTGAACAGAATATCTAGTTGGGTTGGTAAACGTGAGATGAAGATAAATGAAAAAAAGAGTCAACTTATTAGATAAAAAAATACAAAACTAAAGATTGCTTATAAGGTGGGGAAAAACCTGCTTTTTGAAGACTTAAAATGTAAATATCCTGGTACTACATTTGAAAACAAGCTTAACTGGGCAGGACACAACGGACAAGTAATAGGAAAAGGTTTCAAAATTCTGCACTTGGAGTGCTGATGGGATGTACGAGAGAAGTAAAGGAACAGGGTTACAAAACTTTGGTCAGACAATTGCTCGAATATGGTAGTGTAGTATGGGACCCACATTTTGCGTATCAAATACAGGAGTTGGAAAGAGTACAAAAGAAGGCTGCTAGATTTTTTTCTGGAAATTATTTCAGAATGCAATCAGTAACAGATATGATAAAAGAGCTGGAGTGGGATTCATAGGAAGACAGGAGGAGGATGAGGAGGGTAGTGGGAGTGTACAAGGCGTATATTGGTGATGTAGCGTGGAAAGATATTGGTGTAAGAATTGAAAGTAATGCATGGAAGTTAAAAGATGACCATGACTACAAGCTGGCACTCGATTTCAGGGACAAGGGTGTAGGAAGATTTCCTCTTTTAGGTAAGGGTGTCACGGATTGGAATAAATTACCAAGAGAAATGATGAATAATTTACCAAAAACGTTGAAAGAATGTAAACTTAAAATTTGTAGATGTCAAATGTAGGTGGGTGCAGGAAAGGGGGAAGATGGGAAAATTGCCACCAGAGCGTGGGCTCAATTGCAGTTTTAATTAAATATTATTGATATCTCCCATGACGAGAGGCGTGAATCCAAAAAAAAGGTTTTTTTTTTCGATTAATCATCGAGTGTAGGTTGTACCTTTACCTGAACAACACAATGAATTTGCAGAATGACGTCAGATACAATGGATATTGTATGGCAAAAAAATTCATTTCGTATGAATATTTGACGCAACAGTAATGGCTGTCACAGAGCACGAAAATTTACCTTTTGATGTAAAACTTGAGCTTTTTATAGTATATGAATCTCAGTCGGAATGTATAAGTTGTTTGCATGAATTTATACAGATTTCCAAAGTGGAAAATTTTTGCGTGATGTACTCTGTGTATTATGCCTGACTTCCACGTATACACATATCCTAGATAAACCCTGTTGTTACAGCTATGAGGGATTTTCTTCTTGCATGTATGTAGAAGTTTAATTTCCTCAATCCTTTAGATTTCAGGATCAAGTGAAATACCCGTTTAAATTACAATTAAAACGCATAAAGCAAAACACTAAAGATATTACAGAACGTTTTCTGCTTTCCAATATGTTTTAAATAATTATTTTCCATAGCATGTGTTTCCGCCACACATATTGTCAGTATTGTATTTGATTCATAGGGATTTATTTTATAATAATCATAGATTTTAATAAAAGTAATCTTCGATGCAGTTAGAGGCAGCCAAGCCAGGTTGTAAGCGCTACCTCAGCGTGGACTTGTTATTCACAAAACCTGCTGATGCGCTGAGTAATCATCAGCACCGATTTGAACTGGTTAATGACGTCAATAGGGTCTACCTCCGAAGTAAAGATATATTTCTCGCTCTCAGTCCGCGGGTAGCTTTCATCGAATCATCATGGGTAACTAACAGTTAGGCCAACTCTCTTAAGCTTCAGTCTGTACACCATGTAGGCCTTCGTAACATCCTGGGGCCAGGCATTCCATCTAACCATTCAGTGTCCATTCAACCAGTCTAACTTCAATTACATGCAGAAGCATCATTCATAGGCGTAGCCGGACAGATCTTTGCAGGTCATATTATCAACTGTATTGTCTACAGTCTTTACTGGTCATTAAATTGGATTCTGTGAACTGTTATCCGCCTGTTATCATTTATCAGGATAGATTCTCAACTAGCCACTTAACACGAACTAGTCTTCCTTATCCTGGGTTGCTGAACCTATTAATCAGCTGGTGACAAACTAATCCTGACTTAACATCATATTTAATACCCCACTAGACTGGATAGAAGAGCTTCGTATCAAGATACAAGAGATTTCTTCAGCTACACAATCGCCACGAGGTTAGTAAACTCTCCTCTAGATTCCCGCCACATCAGACGTCCACAAATCTACCACTCGGCTACCCTTTCAGTTCTGTCTCTTAGACCGGACTCTCACAATATAATTGCTCGCTTGTTATCAAGAATATGGACTAGTGGCTATGAATCTTTACGGGCCTTTTAGAATGCTGCGTAGTTCAGATTACACATTAAACTGTAGGTCCCGGAGGAAAGAAACTGGCCATCCTACCACTTACACCACTATACTCTGTTCACTCTCATCTGGCGGCTCAAGGTCACGTTACCCTTACCCCGCTCCTTGCCTCACCCCCCCTCTCTTGCCTACCCCTCCATGCAATCGATTGCGTCCACGCAGGCCAGCGGTAAACTTGTCAGCGGGCACTCTTTCCCCCTCGCACATAGGGTAAGGGCAGTGGAGTGGGGATAGAGAACAGTGACCTTGAGCCGCCTGTGTTAACTAAACGCTCTATAGTACGTCTCCTTATGGACGATCCAACCATCCTTCCGGTTGCGCATTAAGTTGATACACAGTATTGTAGCGGACACTAAATATTCAAACATATTTGACTCACATTCCAAACCAGTCAGCCAGATACTAGTAGTCTTTTATCACTGACTTCTCATGCGTGCTATCAGCAGTGATAGCTGTGTTTAGCTCTTTGTGTTGTGAGGTATTCAAGATTTCTTGCACTGATCTCTGTCACCAAAGAACTTAAAAGTAAATATACGATATAACATGCATGAGAAGGGAAACAGACACATATCAATAAAGTGTGGTGAGTGATCCTTTGACTTTAATTTTAAATGCTAATCTCCATCTTGGATCGATAGTCTTACCGAACGTTTACTAGGAATCTCACACAACTATCCTTCTGTACTGACCATGAGCCAAATATGAAACAGACAACTGCGTTGATATGTCAGACACTCAATTCAACACGACATCAACTGGATTCATCCTGAGAAAATTGGTCTGTTCGTATAATGTAGTACTTATTACACGCTTTATATTAGCTTGACTTGTATGTATGTATGTATGTATGTATGTATGTATGTATGTATGTATGTATGAATGTAACGGAATTTTACAACTCCATTTTGACCCACTTCCCGATGTCCGAGCTGTTTGAAATTTGGCACACATATTAAGAACCGGTGACAATACAATAATTTCATAGCTATATCCTGCTATGCTCATTACTTTGACAGTAACGACAGAAAAATGGTTGAATGTCGTGGAATTTTGCAATATAATTTTAACCCAATTCCAGATGTCCGAGTTGTTTGAAATTTTGCTCATGTATTGATAACTGATTACAATACAATAATTTCATAGCTATGTCTTGATATTCTGATTAGGTTGACAGTAAAAACATAAAAATTTTGTACACGTTTTCAGAACCGTTGACAATACAGTAGTCTCTTAGCAACGTCCTACTATTCTCGTTACTCTGACGGTAACAATAGAAAAATGGTTGCCATGTAATGGAATCTTTCATTTCAGTGTTTACCCGCTTCCTGGCGTCCGAATCGTTTTAAATTTTGCACACTTATTAAGAACCGATAAAAATTCAATACTTTCACTCTCACCACGTTGTCAGTGTATCCTATACTAGATGGGATTACTGAGTTAGGCAAATGCAGCCGCGACATTAGTGCACAGGTGCGATTCGAGAAATCTTCGTCATTTGGCGGCCACACCCTTCGGAGATTTCCCACCCAATATAGCAATCATCATCATCATCGTTCTCCAGTTTCCCGGGTGTGATTTACGAGCCTTGGTTGCTGTAGACGATCGTCTTCTGCTGTCTCCTATCCAGAAAGGTTTCTCTGTCTGAAGTCGCTTAACGTGATGTTGGATAGTAAGTATTCGAAATATTACTTCGTACTATTATAGAAAAGTAGCCTTCCTCGTTTACCGTGCTATTGGATCTCTTGTTGAGTTGACCATTTAATTGTATTTTACTCGTGGGAATAATAATTAATAATGAAACTACAACTCAAAGAAAAAGAGAGATTGGCGAAGAAAAGCCAACAGTAAGAAACATACTTTTTAACCTATCTGAACTAAAAAGTTAAAAATAAAATTGTAGTTTAAAAAACTAAAATCACGCTTTCGTAGTAATGTGAACTAAAAGGTTAAAAATAATATTTAAATATAAACATTTTGTTTAACAGTGATAGGACGTCCCACAATTCAAGATAATTTTTTTTTTTAATATGCTTTAAGTATAAAGTCACTGATTACAAAATTAACTTTAATGTTAATAAAGCGTGGGGTGCGCTCTACACAACTTTTGACAATGACTCTGTCTTTACAAACAGCCAACGACAAAAAATATGACAACTGAAATAGCACCCCATGCTTTTTTACATTAAAGTTAATTTTGTAATCAGTGACTTTATACTTAAAGCATATTAAAAAAAAAAAAATTTATCTTGAATTGTGGGACGTCCTATCACTGTTAAACAAAATGTTTATATTTAAATATTATTTTTAACCTTTTAGTTCACATTACTACGAAAGCGTGATTTTAGTTTTTTAAACTACAATTTTTTTAAGCTGAAAGGTTTCTAATGCCCCAAGTCGATAAAGAAAAAAAAGTTGTATTTTATTGTTGTTTATTTCTCCTAAATAATTAAGTTGTGGAGACTAGCGTCGTATATAACAGTTTTATTGCACACTAATTTGAATGAAAAATAAACACAATTTTTCAAAGTACACATTACTAACAAGTGTATTTATTAACCTCGGGTAACAATAATAGTAACTACATTTAACTTATCCAAAATACCTGATTAGAAAATAGATAAAAAAAACTTTACGTTTAGTTCATAAAGTAAAATATTCAAATTCTACACAGCTTGTAAAAAGCACACTTTCAGTAACGAAAAGTGTAACGGAAAATATGATCAATGTAAAACAACAATAATTTCTTTCTTCCAGACATTAAGTAAGTTAAAATGCTAAATAGATTAAAAAATACGTTTTTATATTAAAACTTTTTATTCTAAAAACGTAATTGAAAGAACAGCAAATAGTTTAATGATTTAATAGTTTTTTCTCCAGTCTTACATGTAACACCAATTCCGAAATCTAACTTTATATACGAAACTCAAACCACTGTGATACTCTAAAAATTGGAGCATCGCTTTAAATAAAATTATTTTTTGGGAAAAGAAAGAATTAATAAAATTTTCCATTACAATTAATGACCAATATCGTTCGGGAGAAATTCCAAGCAATGATTCTGTCAGCAGAGCTAATTTTCTTCATTTACATCCATCTTCGATACAGAATAAAGTACACAAGACCAGTCGTAAGCTCAATTTCATTTCATTTTCTCTTACTGTATTTTACTATACAGTAAACTTCAAGATGCTGTCTGACTATTTCTTAATATTACATCTTAATTATAAACTAGCTTACTGATAGAGCACGAGCAGTAATGTTCGAGAAGTGGCGGGTTCGAAAACCCGTCCGTTCATCCGGATTTCGGTTTAACATGGTTTACTGGAATCATTCCCGGGGATCATCGGGATTGTTCCTTCAGAAGACCATCGCCGAATTTCTGCCCGTTCCTCACCTCCGGTCCTTTCCCGCCTTTAATGACCTCGACATCACCTAGGCGTAAAGGCATAAGCAAAAAATATACTGTACACACAAAACATATATTGTCCGCAAGATCGGTCATGTGGAGTATTAAATTACGGGCAACTCTTTAAGCCTATAACATCACAGTTATCACGCCACTTGTCAGAAAAAGTATATAATTTCGTTAGTAGGCTCAAATTTCGACTGCCAAAATTAAATACATCCGACCAGAAACTTTTGCTTTAATCATGTTCAATGAAAAATGTTTACTGCTGTGTAGAAAATATCAGCTGAAACTTCTCTGGTTTCACACTTAGCATCAAAATGAAGCATACTCTACATTATCCGCGAGACTACGGGCTGCAGGTTTTCCGAAAGCTCATCAAAATCCGACGGGTGATTTTTCCATTAATCCCGCTCATCCAAACAGATGGAGAGGCAGAATCGCTGTCAACGAAAAACAGCTTGTTTCTCGCAGTCAAAGAGTTAACGGCTTAAAATATAAAAGAAATCACACAATCAAAAAAAAAAAAATCAATTTCTGATTTATGGATTTAAGTGCTGCTGGAACACCCGTGCTAATCCATCACATTTTTTTCTTCAATAATTATTTATTGATCACAAGAAAGAATGATGTTACTTCTACACTCCCTACTTTTCCACGTAACCTCCTTCCCGTTCTATGGCCTTCTTCCAGCGAAATACCAGAGCGGTACCACTCCTTGTTCTGATACAAATTCTTCGCGGGTTTGCCGCTGGATTACATTTTCTAATGACAAGCTTTCGGCGACTTGCACTGCCGCCTTCATCGGGTCCGTTGTATCTTTGTTCCTTTAGATACAACGGACCCGATGATGGCGGCAGTGCAAGTCGCTGAAAGCTTGTCATTAGAAAATGTAATCCGGCGGCAAACCCGCGAAGAATTTGTATCAAAGATACGCAGGGAAAGACTTATCTTTCATACTCCTTGTTCTGTTCACGAAGCCATTTCTTCATTGTGCGGATCACCTCTTCGTAATCCTCAAAATGTCTTTCACGAAAGGCATTCTTCAATGGCCCAAACAAGTGAAAGTCTTAGGGATCTAGGTCAGGGTTATATGGTGGATGGGGGAACACTGTTCAACCCTGTTTGGTGAAGTGTTCGAACGTCCTCAAACTTGTGTGAGGGCATGCGTTATCACGTTGAAGAAAACAATTACCTGGGTTGTTATGGCGTCCAAGTCGCTGGAAGCGCTTCTTGAGTTTGGTTAATGAGCTCATATATGCTTCAAAATTAATGATAGTGCCTCTCGGCATCACATCGATGAGTATGACACAACCACAGCCTGAAAGCACAGTGATAATCTTCATCAGCGGAAGCAGTTGCTTTAAATATTTTATTCTGTGGAGTCAGGATGGCGCCATTCCATCGATTGTCATTTTGTTTCAGGCTCAAAATTGTGAACCCAGGATTCATCACTTGCTACAATTCAGGACAAGAAGGCTTCCTCTTCAGATTCGAGACGATGCAGCAACTCATAAGAAACGGTTCTTCTGAGAGTTTTGTGCTCTTCTGTAAGATGGCGTGGAATCAATCGTGAACACTTTTTTGCGTAATCAAGAGCCCTGACGATTACACCCACACTTCCTTTGCTGATTGACAGCTCCCGCGCCTACTGTCCAGTCATTATGCGTCGGTCTTAGCGAATGAGCACATCAGCACGCTGCATCTTGTCAGGTGTTACAGCCGTGGGTGGCCTTCCCGACCGCTGCAAATTTTAGAGCTCTACAGAACCGCTTTCAGATGGCCTCATCCATTGTGTCCAGCGACTAACCGTACTTCTGTCGACTGCTGATGCTCCATGAACGTTTGTGAATGTTTCCAACCGTTTATTTTTGCACAGTGAGAAATTCTAAATTTTTTTTCCGCAGCCTCAATGGCTATTCTGTACAGTCCCATTGTCATTTGCAATTTTACTGTTATTTTCAGGTTGGGTGGTTTTTGGGGACACATTTTATTTCACGTTGGGGGAAAAATGGTTGTGGACGCCATCGGCGCCCTTATCTTAAAAAAAACCTTAAGGGTTCGTGTGGACAGTTGGGGATCATCGTCGTAATCAGCTGCGTTAGGAGCTGGATGATTCGTGTGGTGGACCTCCGCTTGTCTCCGTGGTTGTGGTCTGTGGCAGCTTGGATGACCGAGGGTTGATTTTCTGATGTTCTTTTCTCGGCGATTTTCTTCTTTTGAAGTCTGAGAGTGATTAGGTTGGTGTCGTCTTCTGTTGGCAGAGGCTTGCAGTTTCTTCCTGACCGCGCATCATCCGTAGCACGCCGCATGATCACCCCCACAGTTTGGACATGTCGGCGTGGCTTCACGCGCAAGCGTGCAGACCACAACGCTGTGGGTTCCCCCGCAGCGGACACACCGCACTTGGTTGTTGCACTCCCTCGCCTGATGCCAGAACCCTTGACAACGGAAGCATTGACTGATAGTGGTTGAAACCTTCTGAACATTCCTGGATGTTCAATCTTTTCTTTGTTGTCTGTGACGACACGCTGCTTATAACTTACATCACTTACAGACCCCATATTGAACTATTGCTGGAAGTACGCTACCTGTCGGAAGAAACGGAAACTTTGCGCGTGCACTCTGAAAACTTCGAAGAATAATCTAAAATTTTGCATTCGTACCATTGTTTGGGGCTGAGGAAAAAAAACTGTGGTGCATTAATTTCTGGGCCACCCTCGTATCTCTTAGTTAACTGACATAGGTATCGAAATCGATTAAAACCTGTTCTATATAAAAAGTTTTCAGATAGTTTTCTGATTAGTTTGATCTATGTGTGTGCTGTATATTCTAAGTGCAGGCTGGTTGATATCCACTACTACAGACAAGTTTTTGGTTGTTTCGAAAGAGACTAACCTGAGGCGGATTCGCTCAAAATATTAAGGATCTGCTATTTGAGGAAACGTTGTTGGTGGCGCTGTCATATTATGCCATAGAACGCACTTCCGAATAATGGTTTTAGTTTATTTATTTGGTATCAGAAACTTCCACTGTTACTCAATTACAATCATCAAATTCCACTAGACCAAAACTTGGTTACTTCCACTTCGAGGTCTCATATTGATCATCTTTCGAGCATGATGCTGGACACAGTCGGCACTAAAAGCATGTGATAAACAGTGTGATCTCCGCAGTCGCATCGACCACATCATAACCCCCATCTTGCTATACTGACTTTGGATCTACCTACTTCCGATCTCAGGCTATTCAGAGACTTCCATATCAACCACTGCTTGTCATAGTCAGGTGGTAAAGGCTCACACAGTCATCCCCACCGTGGGGAAGGAATTGTAACCTGGCTTTCTCAATTGTAGTTTATGGTTTTAGCTGTTTTTTGTACGTCATCTATGGAAATATTGAAATCGTAGAGATATATCTACATTGCACGTGACTCAATCTCTATTGATCAGCAGATAAAGCCTGTCCGCAGATTTACGTCCTTGGACATTGCTTCCTCTGCAATAATTCCTCGGCTTTGACCTCTCTCTTCAGTTTATGTACCCAACATGTGCTTGCATGTATGAAGTTGTAAAAGTCACATCCTTTTAGCCCCGACGAAGTGCAGTAACCAGACGTGGCGGTGACTCAACAACTCGTCAAAAGTTTCCCGAACAAATATTCGGCCATTCTTCCTCTACACCCGACCATAACTGCGAAAGAGATGCTGTTGCAGACGTTGTGCAGTAACTAATATTTTGATCATCTCCTAGATATGTTAACTTGGAGTCATGTCTGGAGATCTAGGTGGACTAATCATCCGCTTGGAGTCCATAATTTCCCTCAGACCAGTCGTTAGCGATTTTGTGCTGCTGACATAACGCATTCCCGTCTTTAACAAGTCCACCGATCTTTGGGATCATGAAGCATATGATCTACATGTAGCCGAATACAACAGTATCCAGTCTAAAGTCAGTTCACTTTGATTTGACTAGAGGTCCCAGTCGACACCATGTAAACACAGCTCATACCAGAATAGAGCCACAAACAGGTTGCATAGTTCCTTTCTGACAACCTGTGTGAGTTGCTTCGTTGTGTCCGCCCCAAATCTGAACATTACCATCAACTCTCAACAACTGTAATCGTGCCTCATCTTACCACACAACCTACTTCCATTCATGATCGATATGTTTATGAGAGCAGTAAAGGAGTTGCAACCGATGGCGTTTCGTTAGCCAAGAAACTTACTTCGATTTTCTGCTGTCATATTCCTCAAAAACAATTCTTGTAAAAATAGGCCACGTCCCGTGCTCGTGTAGTGACAGAAAGGTAAGAGACCTTCTTCTAAGTAAAGTCTAGACTTTACAATGTGTATTACTTCACTTTGAGAAACAGAATGGTTTCTCTCGGTGTCATAGGTCGCATATTTAGAATTTATATTAAAAATAATAATCTGTTGACTATGTCATTATGCGCGCCATGTTTTAGTTAACCTATATAAATACCTTAAATTTGATGCTTTATCAAACTTACAAATACATAAAAGCCAAAATTTTCCTAGCTCTTTTTCAAATTTGACAAGTATATACCGTTCCTTCAATTTCAGTAAAAATTATGACGTGCCTAATAGCCAAGTCACCAGATTTCCTTTAAAGTATACGCTCTATGACACTGAGAAAAACCATTCTGTTTCACAAAGTGAAGTGAATACATATTGTAAAGTCTTGACTTGGCTCAGGAAAACATCTAAAACTTTTTGTCACTACACGAGCACGAGAGTTGGTCTATTTTTACAAGAATTGTTTTTGAGGGATCTCATTTATTTTTGTTAGTTTATGGCCTATTCTGAATCGCCACTCAGATGTAATGATTCCATTTGGAAATTGGTGAATAAAAACATTTCTGAATTGAATACATCAAATATGTTACCAACAATACCCCACTCTCTGAAAACAATTGGTGTTCGCCATAGCCGAGCAATGCAGATTGCAGCTGGTTTAGCTGTCACCACGAATAAATAAGTAGTAACTTACAAACTAAGCATAGGAACATAGTAAGATTTAAGATATTAGTGAAACTTGCTGATTTATATGCATTAAAATATTCTCAGCTATCTAGCTTCATCCGAAGCAAAGCAATTAAGCCCCCAAAATGTGCCAGAAGTATTATCTTTTTAATTGCTGATATCTACGCATAACTGGATATTGTGGGCCATTACCTCAAATGCGAGTTAATCAATTTTTATAAAGGTTAATAATACACCAATTAATTAATTTGAATTACAGTATCATTTAAAGTGTCATTTCCTTAGTGACGTTGAATGTAATTAGGTCAAAACAGGATTCGGATTCCTCGTTAAACTTCTTTTTTTTTTTGCTCCACAACATTAACACCTTGGAGTTAGAGACTTACGTAATTAAAGATCGAGCACACGTAGGCAAGTAGGATCTTTAACTGAAAACCTTACGTCATATAACGTCCGATATAAAGGCTTCAGGTTTTGAATTTAAAAAAATCGTTTTTAAAAGGACAACAGCAACGGCTATTACAACGTGCTTTAGTGACACTCTGATGTAAAAATTGAGATAAAAAAAAATGAAAGTTGGATGAATTCCGTAAGTTATTTGCATTAATTTCCACATGCTTTCGAAGCATCCTGTATTTATAGTTTTTTTCTGACTTTCGTATATAACATCGGAAACATAAATTCCTTGCTAGTCTCAGATAAACCAAGTTTTCTTCTTACATGTAATCCACTTGAATTAGTACTAAACAGCACAACGCTCAAAAACAAAAGATATCACAAAACATATTCACCTCTCCAATGAGCTGTCAAAATTATATGTCTGTACTTTCGTGGTTTACTTAAAATGTTCAATCATCAATATCAGTTCACGTACCTAATGGTTTAATACTTTAGCTGTAATATTTTACACAACCCACGCCAAGATCTTATCCCAATAGGCACATAATTTCGTATTTGCTGTCACAATCGATGGATATCTCATTCCATTTGTTACCGGAGATTCAGTGAAAATAAAGTAACGTTAATTAGTAGTAACTAGTATATTTGAGCAAATATTTCAAGCCCAACATATATTTCTTGCTCGCTTTAATTATTACATGTTGTTGTGGGTGAGCGCTAGTAATACTCTGGCCTCACGTTCTGGACAGGCGGGTGCGAAACCGCGGTCCGATGTCCATGGTTTTCCAAAATCATTCCAGGTGAATATCGGGATTGTTCCCTCAGAAAGTCATGCCCGAATTCGTTCCCGTTCCTTGCCTCCTGTCCTCTCAGGTCTTCAATAACATCGACATCAACGAGGCGTAAAGCCGTACCAAAAAAGATTTACATGTAAGCTAGGTATTACCCGCTAGTACGCTTACGTGCATTCTTAAATTACCGTCATCTCTTAAGGGGATACGGAATCACCTGTCCCTACAATGTTAAATTATGCCTACTATAGGGAACATTTACTCACAAACTGCTCGAGATAGAGAGATAAAATTTTTACTGTATGTGCATTGATATGTTGTAACAATATTGAAACAACAGTTTTTTGACAAAATATTTACTTACAGAGATGTTTTATATTAACTTTAAAGTAAATTTTTTCCAACACTTTTCACTAGATTATCACCTCTAAATCTTTTGTGGACCGAGCGGCTAGCGTTCTGGCCTCGCATTTGGAAGGACGGTGGTTCGAATCCCCGTCCGGGCATCCAGATTTGGGTTTTCCATGGTTTCCTAATTCACTCCAGGCAAATGCCGGGATGCTTCCTTCAAAAGGCCATGGCCGAATTTCTTCCCATTCCTTGCCCCCCATCCTTTCCCGTCTCTAAAGACCTCGCTGTTAGAGAGACGTTAAGCAGATAAAAAAAAAATCTTTTGTAAACCAAGTAATAAAAAAATTATTGTTTCAGTATGTAAAAGAAATCCATGTGACTGTATCATAAAAATTTCAGATTTCTAGGTCACCGGTACCTGATATAATGTTCCTAGAAGAAGTAAAAAGTAAACTTAAGGGAAACGGAGAAAGAAGATTAAAAGATCATTGATCCATAGGTAATAAGTGTATAACAAAAGCGCAATACCCGATCTAACAAATCTATAAAAATAAAATAATAATTCTAGGAGAGCCATTTTAAAGAAGAAATTTGGCGGAATATAATAAGCCAATAAAACGAAAATCGATTTTTTTTCACCCAAAATCCGATTCCGTATCCCCTTAAGACAATTATGTCACAGTTAACCAGACAAGCCATACTTCAAGGTTTACAACTGCACCTGAAGATGGCGACGGAGTCTTATGTCACCGAAATATTTTGCATCAATAATAATATTACTCGGTTTGTTTCCCGAGAAACGTTGATAAATAAACAACTCCGAGAAAAATTGTATTCCTCTACTCCTATAATATTCGATGTTGTTATTACGCGCAAATAGTGATAAAAATTTCAACTTCGAGCAGTAAATGAATTCGACCGGAGCTTTGGCGTGAAACTTGTTCAATGAAAAATGGATACTAATTTGAAGAAACTTTCCTCTGGAACTTCTTGACTTTCCGACTTCGCGTACATACCCTGTATAAACCGAGAGGCTGCGGGAACCATATGATTCGAATGTGCCCCCCCTCCCCCCCCAAAAAAACTACCAACAGTTCTTTGACGAATCACGTTCAACAAACACTAATTTTTGAGCCAGCTTATCCTAAAATTCATGGCTTTGAGACTTCACATCAAAATGAAACACCCTGTTTAACATCCCAGACTATGGACAGTACCTAATAGGGTAATATTAATGCTTGTAGTACCAGAGGTGACTTTTTGTGTTAAGCAGAATCGCTGAAAATTTCATTCAATTATCATTGATCGTTTCTGACAAAATGGGGCATATGTACTGAAAATTTTAGTTTGCGGGAAATTAACTTTAAAGAAAATCTTTTGAAATTTATTGCTTACAGTTAATTGGAACTGTCCTGATGCATATGATGGCCCTTCTTTGGCCTCTAGCAGGTCTTACTGCTTCTTTTTCACCTTCGTGGATGTCTGTTTCTCTTTTTTGGCCATATTAGATGCAGACCTGTCTGTACTCGTTATCCTCAGCTTATTACAATATTGCAGCCCAGTGACCATATTTTCCCCAAGATTAATTCCCAGCTTTTTCAGAACCCAATATTATCACAATTGAATGTAATAACAGGATCATGAGCCCCTATTTTCATTGTATAAATGCCTAAAAATACAGTTTTAGGACGACAGTTCCAAATTATGCTGTTGAAACATTCATTTTGGTTCTGAGTCTGCCCATGCAGACATTTTCTTAGAAGGTCGGGATGAGCTAAGTCTCTAAAAATAGGTTTAGTTGCAGTAATAATAGCAGCAGGAAGAGAATGCTGGTGAGAATAAGACTCTCGAGTTATCTCAGCCCTATTGTATTTGCACCAATAATTTTCCCCCAATGCACACGATCCTTGACATGGTGTATCATCAGTATAGGACTTATGGAAGTATATGGCCCAAACCTCTATCTTCATTGCCTGCAGATTTTCTTTATTTCTTCTAATTGCCTGTCCATAGTATACCTGCAAATTTTCTATTTCAGTTTTAGTTAACCGAACCTGTCCGATCAACAATTTTCCATCTTCTAATTTTTTACCTCTAAACAGTTAGTTTTCTCAGCCTTGTTCCCAAACATTTTTGAACATGACCCAGACATTCTATTTTGTTAATAATGGCATCTCCATTTGGATTAGAGTTCACCACAATGTTGTATGTCTTACTGTCACCATCTCCCAGATTTTTTGTGTAACGTACGCCTCTTGTTTCCATGGACCGATGAAAAGTGGGCATGGCACAGAGGCACGTGGTAGGAAAATGCTATTTAAATGTCCGACTTTTTTTTCAGCGAAATCCTTTTCAGGATACTTAAAGAATACCTTAATCCATCGAAATATGATGAAAACCGAAAGTCGAATTTTTTTCGTGGGGTGGTCCCCTTAACAAACAAAATCACTGTCAACAAAAAGTAAACTTTTCTCGCAGTCAAAAGGTTGACCGCCTGTTATATAAAGTATCCAATCAAAAGTAAGTCCTTTACTCCACGTTCGTTAATCTATTAGTTGCTATCAAAGTGCTAAGAACACGACAAACCAATAGAAATCTGTATGAGAATTGTTCTTTTTATATTTGTTTCTTTCCTGATAACCCGAGCACTTAAGGTGGCTACGCAATAAATCAGTCATGGTTTTGGTTGCTTTGAACAAGACCAGCCACAAACTTTTTCTCTCAAAATATTAAGGATGTGCTCTTGGGGTAAGATCGTTGATGTGTTGTCGAATAATGCCACAGACTACACTTCCAAATAATGGTTTTAATTGTTTTTTCCAATTCATCTACTAAAATTTACAAAGTTATAAGTTGCCTAGAAATATATCTGCACTGAAGGTCGCTCCATATTCTGGACTGTTCAGCAGTTGTAACCGATCTTCCAACGGTTTACCTTCCTGTTTGATACTGTAAAGATCCGAATGGAAAACATATGTGCGTGTTTCTTTTCTTGTCGCGAGTGTGTCGGTCCCAGGGGAGGTTCTGCTTGTGTTTGGAGGACGCCAGCCCTTGAGTGTTGCCATTGGATGTGACGGATGGCAGAAAACAGTCCCGTGACAGGACCACAGCTCAAGAGCAGCCTGGACTGTTTCGGTAAACAAATAAAATAAAAAGTAAATCTGTATCCAAGAACGAAGGGTGAAGAGAGGCCAGGGAGTACAGCCAATAGGCAAAATTTGTATTTTTAGTATGAAAAAAAGGGAGGGTTTTGTTGCATGTCCTGAGCCAACCAGCGAAAAGAGCTTCCCTGCAAAGACAGGCATTGGCAGACGTCATCAAGAAGGGGTGGAAAGCGACGCTTCGTCCGGCAGCACGGAAGACAAGGGGACTTGTTCGCTACCGACGGAGAGGTGTAGATCGACCGACCAGCTGACCACGGGAGAGACAGCAGTGATGTAGCGTATTAATACTATAAACAAACGTGCTTTAACTCTTTATTAAGCTCTATGAGTACAACGAAAGTAACTATAAACAAATCCATAGATAACCGTAACTGCTAAGTCAAAGATAAAACATATTGCTCTTAATCTCCGACATCCTCCCCACCCTGGTCAATCTCCAGAGGAATGACCAGCTGGACAGGACTGGTGATTAGTTTTCTTTCTGGCGTAGACAGTTCGGTGTTCAACTGATGAATTCTTGCCATTTTCCACATGTGACGTGGACACACATCTTCCTGATGAAGGACAATATCTCCTACTTTGAATTCTTCTGCTTCTTTCTGTGATTTCCTATTTTGTGGAAACGTTTAAAATGTAACAGGTACTCCTCATTCCACCATTTCCAAAAGTGATCTTCCAACTGCTGATGTAATCTAAATTGTTTTATAGGCGCGCGTGTTGCGAGTTCTGGTCCAGAGGACAATGACGTGGGTCGCCCTCCAAATAGGAAATGAGGCGGAGTAAGTACGTCTCCTGTTTCCTCGTATTGCGTCAGGGGTCTGCAATTAAGTGCGGCTTCAATGCTGGTCAGTGCCGTCTGCAAGCCCTCTCTGTACATTATGGAGCGTTCAAGCACATTTTGCAGGTAACGTTTAGTACAGCCAACTACTCGCTCCCACAATCCTCCCCACCAAGCCGCACATGGCGCAATAAATATGCACAAGGTTGCTTGCTGGGTGAGAGACAGGACGTTTTGTGGGGCTACTGGATGTGATGAATACTTATTTCCGCTTTCGAACCCAGTGATATTTACTGTCGCACTGGTCCACATCCCCCCGATGCTGAAGCGGACAAGTCCGTGACTTCTTGTCACTGCCTGCGTTGACTCAAACCCAGTAACAGATAGTTCTTTGTGATCAATCACATCTAACTTGAGCGGCTCCACCAGTTTCATACTGACGAAAGTCTACTGACTTCCGGCGTCGAATATACAGCTGGTACGCGCACAAAGTCCTGTTGGGCCGGTTATACGAACAGAAGCAGTTTGAAGATACGTGAACTGTGGTGATTCAACGTCGATTTTTCCCACTGTTACCTGCTGACTGTCACTGCAGACTGAGACGTGATGTAGCTTCTTGCACTTGGCACAAGCAACTTTGTTCCTTTTGCTGCAGACCTTCATCCCGTGTCCTCGATTGAGACACAAGATACATCTATGTGCAGACTTCAGTTTCTCTAATCGTTCATTCACGTCAGAGATTTTTCTACAATCTTGCGCCCAGTGTCCTTGAGATTCACAAAAGACACAAACTGGTAGTATTTTCTTCGGCCTTGTTCCTCTCCTTTCCTGCTTCGTGGCTACTTGAAGGGCAGCAGCTGTGGATGAAAGCATTACTAAGTCGTGATCCCCTCTTATCTTCTGTGTCGTCATAGCTCCCTCCACCTCTTCATTTAAAAATTCCATCAGTTTAGTGATGTGGCTTTCAGGAACCTCCTGTCTTCTGGAGTAGATGATCCAGCGTCTGACAATATCCACAGGAAAGGCTCGTAAAATCTTTGGAGCCAACATTCTCCCGTAGTCATCAACCTTTTCACCTAAAGCCTGCAACGCTTGAATCCTACGATTACATTCGATATAGGTCAGATTCAATGATTCAGGGGATGCAATTAATATAGGCTTCAACCCTTCTAAGTAGTCAAGATGGGCTTGAATGATTCGATTTTTGTCCCCATAGCGTGAAACAAGAATTCTCTTTGTCTCTTCATAGGCCTCTGCAGTTACTGGAATGCCTTCCACCAAGTTCTTAGGCTCTCCATCCAAGTATCCACGCAGGAAGACATGTTTGTCGACTGCAGAGACCGACGGGTTCGTGTCTATTGAGGATTGAAATTGTTCCCAGAACCTTGACCACGTCTCGACATCACCAAAGAATGGTTCCAGTCTAATGGCCGGTAGTTTGATAGTGTGAGTTACTGAAGAAGTTGATGGTTGAGCTGGAAAAGATTGAACAGGCGTCGCAGATAAGACAGGTAATTCGTTTAGTTTTTCTCCCATCACTCGTTTTGCCTTGAAGATCGCTCTCTTAGCGAGGTCCACGTATTCTTCGCATCGTATCGCATCCTCGTTGTATTCATCGTCGGACAAATAGTTATGAATTTTGTCATCAAGCATAACAAGATCTCTCAACGCTTCTTCAAGTCTTGAAAGATTATATACACAATCATCTTGGGAAGTCTCGTCACTAATTGCAGTACTAAATTTCGTGATTAAGCTCCTTTCTGTCGCCCGTTTCCGCCTAAAAATGCGTAGCTGCTGTTCATCCTCGTCTGACATATTTAACAGCTGCCGTTCGTTAGTCAGTACTGATAGTTCTACAGTTAGCCAAGAGATGGCGCTGGTAGCGACGTTGTTTTTATGCAAATTTACAAATAGCGTAAGCGTTGTATTACTTCACAGTGTATTATCGCAGGCTACGCGTATTATAAAATAAAGCAATTGAAGTATGCGCTGCAAATAAATTACTGAATGCTTGTAATGCGCGTCTGGCACTTACGTGTCGTAGGTTCGGATAGAAGCTGTCGTTTAATTTACTTCCTGTCAAATATCTTCATAGCGAAGACAGCGTATGGAAGTCGTACTTCAATAAGCTTCTTATCCCGGGTTTCGGCACCATAAATGTAGCGTATTAATACTATAAACAAACGTGCTTTAACTCTTTATTAAGCTCTATGAGTACAACGAAAGTAACTATAAACAAATCCATAGATAACCGTAACTGCTAAGTCAAAGATAAAACATATTGCTCTTAATCTCCGACAAGTGAGGCAGCCGGCCGTGATGGAGAGCTGGTCAATCCACCGACTGCACAACTTAGATTCGCCTGCATGGTAATCATCATTCAGAAAAAGGAACTTTTGCATCATCATCGTTTACCCTAGATATTACTCCGAGACAGACTCTCTTGCTCCACAGAAAAAGTGATGTAAAAAAAAAAAAAAAAAAATCTTTGTAAAATTTTGTCAAGTAAACAATTCAAATACATAAGTAAATCGTAAAGTCAGATTGTGAACCTTGTTTTCACTAGATCCCATCCAGTCTTGTAATGTGTCATTTTGCTTGGTTAATTCATGTTTCAATAATAGTACATTGAGATCTGGATGTAGCTTCCCTCAGAATAGGGTACACTCCATTCTCTGGCGCCCACCTGATTTTTTTTATACCTAATATTATTTTGAAATCAATGACAGGTAGCAAACGGCCACAGTAAGGTCGAGAAGTCGCTTTCCTAATATAGGGAACACTTCAATACTAATCCTACTTCATTTTTTTCACCCGATGCCCTTGTGTACAATGAAATGAAAAATGTGAGTGCACCAACTCGACGTGAAATTGACTCAACTTATATCGGAAGATACCTGAAGAAATATTTAATCATTCTTCCTCCACAGCCCTCCAGTATACACTGGCCAGTGAAAACATTATGACCACCTACCTAGGAGCCGGTATGTACTCCTTTGGCATGGATAACAGCGGCGACACATCTTGGCTTGGAAGCAATGAAGCGTTAGTATGACGCTGGAGGGAGTTTACATCTGCACAAACAAGTCATATAATTCCCGTAAATTCCGGGAATAGCTCTGACGCCACGTTCAATCACATCTCAGATCGGGTTCAGATCTGGCGAGTTGGCGGTCCAGCACATCAATTACAACTACGCCACTGTGTACCTCAAACCACTTCATCATATTCCTGGCCTTGTGACATGCCACATTATCTTGTTGAAAAATGTCAGTACCGTTGGGAAACATTTTCTTCATAAAGGGGTGTACATGGTCTGCAAAATATTGGCCTTGAGCGTGTTTCAATGGACCAATGTATGCCCACGTGAATTATATGATTTCACTAGGATCTAAGAAGTTTCATGTATCAAAATTTATTGCCAAAATCTTTGATAGTTAATTTTTAGAACTGCAAATCTTTTTATTAAATAACGATTCTATCCAATTGTAAAAGCTAGAAAAAAATGTAGGAACTTTTTATTAATACTTATACTAAAATTTACGGTGATAAGTAATTTATTTTCCCATCTTATTTCAATTATTGCAAGCATTTGTTGCAATACCGAATATATCATCTCACAATTCCATGATGATCAAGTATTTCTTTTATTACGTAAGATAGAAGTTTCCTTGTTCGATCTTATGCGTAATTTTCCTACAAGTTCTTACATCTTATAATGTATGAATCCTCGGTTAAAACCGTCAGAGGTCGTCCTCTTTACATGGGACCTAGTTGTTTACGCTTCAAAATCTATTATGAAATTTAAATTTGACATCTCAATATGCTTAAAAAAAAGCTACAATATCGTATCAATTAATAATACCTGTAGATGCCATGCTAACAGAACTGGTGTTGTACGTACGCGTGTTTGTGAATGCTATATGATTCATCAGGCATTTAAGAAAGAATATACTACTGCGAGATGGAGACATTCATTTACTTTTGAGTAGCATTTTCTATTTTAGAATAAAGCCGAATCAAATCAGTAATTTTCAGGAGAGAGAGGCAAGACTGGAAAGAGCGATGAACGACACCCAATGTTCCAAAATTGTCATCAGAATCATCACCAAACGTCTGTAGTGTCATTCAGTGGCTCCCTCCATTCAAAGCAGTAAGAGTTCATCCTCCTTCCCCGCATTACAAAAAGCAATGGTTATTCCCCTTCTCCCAGGTAGCGAGGAATTTGTGCGACCGAGTTGCATACCGCACAGGCGGCAAATCTCTGCTTTTGGCAGAGTACGATAAATGCATTTCAAACGGCTTAGGGATTTTAAAGAAGAAGAAACAGAATATCAGGAATAATAAAATAATATCTGACTGATGAATTAAGATAATTTTTTCAATGCGCTACATTTTTATTTTAAATTTTCCCTTTTTGTTCGTTTTTTATTATTATTTTATTTTTTTATTATTTTTTTATTTGATATAGTTGTGATGGATGCGTTATCCCTACACACCGATCTTTCTCCGTTCCTTTTCTTACCTATTTTTGCGCTCTACTAATTTGAATTTTAAATTCCCTTTGTTTTTGGTAAATTAATTATTCATAATTTCTCTTGGTAATTTATAATAATTCTTTAAACCATTGTTCAATTCTACATATCCACCCCTTGTCTGTGGATCAATTCTTAACTGCTTCCCTGAGATACAAACACTTTGAACTTCAGTAGTCTAAAATGCATTGTTGATTAGTGATATAGATTCTGTGTTCGGTAGCTAATATTTATTTTAATACTATTGCAGTGCCTAATAACTCCCCCGTCGCTTACTCTTTATAATTTTTCCTTTGTCGTGAATCTCCTGAATGTTTCGATACAAGCCTCCTACTCTCAAGTATTCTCTTAATCTCAGTATACCTACTGCAATAAACTTTTTCAAATATCTGTGTCATTTGTTCCGACGATCTTTTCTCTCCAATTATTTCTGGCGACAATTTATTCAACTGACATTTTAATAATCCGACATCTCAAGATGTTATCAACAATTCTTTTTTTTTTCTATATGATTCTTCCAGTAGCTACTGTTTTCACCAATCATTTCAATAGTTCTTTGCATACTTTTTAACATGTTTTAATAGGTATAGTCAATTTGACTAATGCTATCTAGAGTGGCAAAGCGGATCTTGTTTTGATGAATGTATCTTTATTTAATTTTTATTATTTCGCATGTTTTCGGTATGAACTCTATTAAAATTACGACAATCTGTCATTAATTGACATTTATTACGTCTATTAAAGATAATAAATTGGAAGCTGTGAATATGTGCTGTTACTGAATGGTTGCTTGAGACAAATTTTAATGAACGCTTAAGGAAACACAAAATCATTCAAAACACAATTCCATCAGTTTTATTTACACTCATTTACATTGTCATATTTCTGCGTCAATAGATGGGTTAAAAATATTTGTTTTGCGGTTGGAAGGAAACAGAATACCATGATTTTCTTCTAGCATTAAAACGGAAACCATGATATAAATTGCTGTTGGAATTCTTTTACAAACGGATAGCAAGCCTTTCTGAATTAAAAAAATTGGAGTACTTCCATAGCATTAAGTGTAAGAAGTTATAACTTGTCTTCCAATATTTGCTTAGTTAGAAGATGTGGAAAATTTGTCATAAAAGGGATGCCACGGCTGAACGTGGAAATATTGTAACAGTCAGCCAAACAACCATTGTTTGCGATGAGAATCATTTGGGAAGTTTTGCTAGTATCACTTGACGTTGTAAACCTGATTAACACCAGCATACGTGCTAAACAATGAAGGAACTTCTCTCCCCATATATCATCATCCCAGTCAGCGCATTTGAGAAACTGCTGTGTTGCACCCAGTGCCTCCTTCGAAATATCGATAAGCTTCAGCCAGCTGCTAAGCCGAAGATGAACAAGTATCGTCACTTAATTACATAG
Source organism: Vandiemenella viatica (assembly GCA_031002005.1). Lineage (NCBI taxonomy): Eukaryota > Metazoa > Arthropoda > Insecta > Orthoptera > Morabidae > Vandiemenella > Vandiemenella viatica. The sequence continues at coordinate 54,893,212 of CM061914.1, read as the reverse complement.
GACGCGAAGTGAAGACGGGAGAAAAATTTATCGTTGCTCCTAAAACATGCAATATTGGTATCAAAAAGCAGATAGAATATGTTACATACTGCCATAAGCAACTCTCAAGTGAAAAATGTAATTCTTGATGGTCGTCTTCACATTTAAGAGAGATTTTAAACGAATAAACATCGTAAAACAATGAGTCAAAATCAATTTTCCCACTAAATGTTTGTGGCTATGGGCATGAAAACCATAAAACATGGACTACACATCAGACAGAAATCACAACACTATCCGGTGGTACACCCGTGAAGACTTTACAGCAAAAATATGCTGGAAAAGTCTCCGTTCTTTCAAATCAGACATTTAGCACTCACAAATTAAATAGTGCCACTTTTGAAAATGTTTTTATAACGTTTTCTGGTGTAACAGCAAAAATCAACCTTCTGTTCAGTATACTACCTATCTCATTTGAGTCGATTTGATGAGATTTTGCAACATAGCATGTTTCAAAAGAACAACAAACACCTGATACCTACAAAGAAAATTAACAAATCCTACACAATCACATTTGGTCATTAATTTTAAAGATATTTTAGGCAGTCATAGACAGTCATTAACCGATATTAATTGAAAAATATGATTTATTGTATTATATGAGATCTTTTTAGAATACGACGTATACTGATTTGAGGAATACACTATATCGCTAGTAAATTAGTTTAATTCTTCTTTAGTCCCCTGATGACTTAATTCTACAAAATATCTTAAGCGTGTAAATATAATAAACTTCTACATAACGATTTGATAGAACGATTAAGTTATTTATTTCAGCTTCAAAAACTAATGCGATATTTACGATTTCGCCTAACTGATTTCACTTAGGATATAGAAGATTTCAAAGAACTCAGTCATTTTGATACTATGTCAGAAGTAATACGCACAAAAAAAATTTAGTTTGAAGTTCAAAACTCTAAAAAGAAATAGCTGTTAATAAAGACCAGGTACGTGTCAGGAAAAAAGAGAAATGATAAATCTATTTCAAGATATAAGAGTGATAGGAAGCAGTGAATTCCATGCTTTTCATATTAGGATGAGAGATATATGAGAAACAAGAAGATATCCTCCCAGCAACGGAGTATATGTGTAGCTATGTGTAGACCTACAGGAATGGAATCGTTTCTTTAATGCAGCTAATAACAGAGAATTGTTAAGTTAATCGGTATTATCTAATAGCTTTTATGGTACTTTTGCTCCACTGAAAATTTCCTTGCACTCTTAATTAGGGGTCATGTTTCGGGAGACAGGAGTTGTGTCCTACCACAACTGTTCTTTTAAAGGAAACGAGAGACTACATGTAGCAGGCCGATGTCGAAAGTATATGTCGGATGCAAATTTCTTTAATTGTATTGTACTCAACCTAAAATGAGGATACAACAACACGAATCGGGTTTAAAGTAAACGAAACCACTATAAGTACAGCAACGTATTCTTACAATTTATCAAGAATATTTTTCAAAAACATCACTAATTTTATATTTCCGATGAAGAAGAATGGTCCTTATCAGTTGTTATGAAAATCATCCTTATGCCTTTAACGTTACTAACTACACTAGTAATGTGCATTTTCAAATAAGATAAAAAAACACAGTTATTTATGATATGTCTGCTGATGATTTGAGTTAAAACACATTACCATCAAATATTTCGCTTGGTTTGGACTATCATAAATTATAATATACTGACAATTTTTTTCCTTGATTTGGGCTTAAATCCTCTTCAACGTAGATGTCAATGGATCCTAGGTGCGACTGGGTTCATATAACGTGAAGTTATCCTGGTATGTCACTGTAGTGTTCTCGTAAAATCGTTAAAACTGAATATTTCTATCAGCTCCTTGGATCACTGCATTATCTTGCAAGTTGTTGGAGGTACAGAAACATTCTTCAGTCAGATCTCTCTGCGACTTTAATACATTTAATCTAACGTTTTAGTTCATTACGCTGATTACCTCTAAAGATATCCTGTAGGGTTACGCTACTCTTTTCTTTAAATCTCAGTTCTGGTGCATACAGAGCGAACGTCATTCGTTATAAAACAACGAACCGTAGCACTGTCCAATAGGTGAACAATGAATTGGTACCCAATGTATTCACTATCTCTGCAAGGGTACTGGAAACAACAAATAAACCACAGTACTGAAAAAGAAATGTTCACGTTCTTCTTTAACTATTATTCGAGAAATTTTTGATTCAAAGAATTTATTTTAAAAACTAGTGCAGTATCGTGGTTCTAGAATAGTTTTAATATGAAATGTTCTAACAGGTTGACATGATCTGACCAAATATAAACTTGACCTGTGTTTCAGAGTGAATAAAATCTCTTGAGCTTGAAGAACTCAGGTTCACTAATAGAGGTAGGTGTTAAAAACGAACAGAGACGATAGCACAATTGTATGATGACTTAAATACAAATTTGACTTGTATTTGATCCTCAAAGTTCACTCTGCGATATTTAAAAAAATTCCTACTTCTAAAACATCACGTTGTTTTATATTGAGACTGGGCAAACACGCATGATTTAATCATTGGTCATAGTAGTTGCAACGGCCATTCCATATTATTAACAGTTGAACAACTCCGAAGAATTGAATTGCCACAATAGTTGATTCGGTAACATATTTGGTCTGATGTCGCCTTAAAATAACCTAATAACTCACGTATAGCGAATATGAATAAAGACAATTAGTGACAGTGGTCACTAAAATACGTAAAAATCAAATAAATCCTAATATATAAAGTTTGGTCAAGCAACAACATTAGCGAAAATTTTGATTAAATTAAAATTTATCCTAACCAGGAATGACAGTTGGCATTCGTGGTTACAGTAGAGACCATGAGTAATTTAATTTTTTAATTTTTTTTAAGTTGCTTTCATTACCAACATGTTACTGAAAAGCAGATTAACGTTTTTTCAGCCACAAAATTTATCAATATTTTTTTAACTATAAAACGCTACGAAAATCAAACTTTATGAATGTATTATGGCAGTTAATTTCGTAGCCGTGGCTTAGCTATTAAATTGTGAACATAACCACGAGTTTCTACTAATGGTATCTCTGGTCGCTGTTTTTGCGAGTGAAGGCTGACACGTGACACCGTTCTCCAGCCAATAGCTATCGACGTGGAGTGAGTGACCTTAGGAAATTATATAGTAGACGAGTATGTGTTAAAAGACTTAATAATAGTGAGGTAATATAATTGGAATGGTGAGCTACGAATCTGCTTTGTTAAATACTTAGGAGAACTTGGGTTATGAACACTCTCAGAGTGAAAAACCGGACAAATCGAGACAATGACTGTGCGCAAAGCAAAGTAGAGAAGCGAAATGATATGCGTACTCCGTAATGAAACAGTACAGAGACGCAGTTACGCTGATAGAAGAGGGAAACAAGTAATCTGCAGAGTACCGCTGCCAAGAAGATGAAAGTGGCGCCTCTATTGTTAATTGTCGCAGACGGTTCTGTCATTGGTTAGGGCGTCATCCTTTCGTCATTTTGTTTTGTGGGAGTGGCTATACTTTGAAGAAAGCAACATGGAAGCTGGCGAGCGGGAGATGTGTGTGATACTTTTCGTAAGTACAGCAACACAGTCGACATGCAGCATCCCGACTTCCACTTTCTCTGAATGCAATGCTAATTTCAACAAAATTTCTTTATTCACTCAATTATAAATGAATTTTAGAGAGCTTTCAGGATTATAATGAAATAACTAACAGGATCTTTCACCGTGACGCAACAAACTTTATGCTTGGTCGTTGAAGGAAGTTGCTACTTTTGCGAAGATTTCTGTAAATACGATTAAAATGAATATCCATTTAGTAATGCCTTTTGTTTTCTGTTATGATAACTTCAGGTTACACAGAATCTAAAAATAAAATGTATTTAATTGGGAATATAAATCATTTATTGTTCTTAAAAACAGTTGGTAGTGTTAATCATTACTTGACCTTCAAATTGATTTTTATTTTTGAGTCATAAAATTCTTATGAGCCAAAACCAAAGTCGTAGCTAGTAATACATCCATATACAATGGCGATATACTACATATTTTTACTGTGTCCGCCTTACAAGGAAATACCTTATGATGCATTAACTACTGTAAATGTAAACCAAATTTCGTAACCGTTTTTAAATTCAGAAAGAAATTACTGGAGAAAATATTAACTGTGTTAAATTTGTATATAATAGAAACAAACAAATTTAATAAGCCAAATAAACTGAACTTGCTATTGCGAAACATTCAGTGTTATACGTGTTTTATTTGCAGTACGTCATTGCCAGGTTTCATGTAAATGTATATTTTTCTAGCGTAGACAGAATGAATTGTAACAAATGGATCTAAATGTACGTTGTTTAAGTACAAACATAATTTCATTGTGAAAAGTTTAATGAGTATACAGCTAAAACAGATATTTCATGTCTTTCTCAATATGTCTGCTTGTACTTATTCCAACCACAGAAAACGTACACACCACAACTACGTTCTCTCTGTTCTGAAACCTAAAAAATAGTTTAAAAAAAAATGTTGCAGCCATCCAGTTTTTTGCGTTTAAACGCATGGTGTTGATATAAATTGTTGCAAATTCAAATAGAACAGCGGTTAAATAAAATAAAGTGAATCTAGGAAATTTAATTATCGTCTCGATAAAAGCATCATAATTCTCCTGTTTCTACATTCAAAACATTGTGACTTGAAAATAATGTTCTTTTTCTAGCTATTGTTGATTAATGATGGATAATAATAGAGATAAAATACCTTAGTTTCATGATATCCTGTATTTAAAACCTTGATATCAAATTAGCAATAATTGGAATTCTCCATTTTAAAATCATTGCCTAAATAACGCACTTATCTGAGTGCATACTTTCTATAAATGTAGTTTTACTCAGGTACGGAATTTATATAGCAATTTTTATCATCACCTACCTTCTACACCACGCTTTTTGCTGCCTCGCCTATTAACGGTACTTATTTCATTTTTTAAAAGAGAAATCAATTCTTTCAGATATATTTCTTTCTCTTCCATAATTTTCAGAAGCTAGAGGTAATGGTTCATTTTAAATACAATATGGTTCGAAGAGTTTTAAAAAAATACATCAGCAAGAATTTAATTACACATTCCGATTAGACAGAACCAACTTCATGGAAATATTTAATCTATAACTCTAATTGTATTGACAGTACAGCACTCGTGTCTAAATATAAACCAAAGCAAAACAAAAGTCACGAAATATAGTAGAATTTATAGCAATAACAGAAGATTTAATATAAAAATAGGATCAGATGGAATACGAGAAACAGGAGGAAGAAAAATTAAAACTAATGGAACGATGTTGAAAGTAGAATAGCTCTAACGAAAAGGGCTTTCTGAAAAAGAGAAAGCTATTAGTTTCAAATATTGATAGAGGACTAAGAAGGTAATTTTCAAAACAGTATGCGTGTAGCACAGCATATTATAATCGCAAATCATAGTCTTTAGAATGTCAGAGAGAAGGAAAATTGAAGTATTTAGAATGTGATGTCAAAATTAAGTTGGTGGAAAAAATACGAAATTTTATTGGGACTGGTGATCGAGGGAAGAAGTTTACGGATGTGTCTCTGAGGAAAAAGATACAGGATGTTTGATCGTATTTTAAGACATAGGGGACTGGAGAATTGTGTCAATCCAGACAAAAGGCTGGAGACAGGGGAAAAACACCTTTGACAAAGCAAGTATTTGTGGTTTGGCTCGAAGTTTAGTACCTTCCTACAGAACCTTTTCGATACCAACCTCATTTAAGAGAATAGGAAATAACCAAAAAGGTATATATATATAAGGAGTTGGGTTGATGGCACATTTGTTTTGGAAGTCGACAGCTATAATTTTCACTCTCTCTTGTAAAACGATATCATATAAAAACTCGCTTTAAGTTTAGTGTCAGAAGTTATAATAGTGTCCCATGAATGTTAGATTAATGGATAAATACGTTGCTTCCCGTCTGGTGTTTCTTTCTTTCACATCATTAAATTACAGGACAGTTCTTGAGCTTTCTCACGCTCTTGATAATATCATCCAAAAAATGCTAGGAAACCGCGTGAGGGTTATCTGTGTACGTAGACGTTACGTTTCCTGTTTCCTTTTTTGTAATAAGAAAGAAGACGGTATTCCGGCGGCTGTGCGTGGGGAAGGTTTTTCGGCGGTTCTCCACAGTCGCAGCCTTGTGTGCCCGCAAATAGAGGCGCCTGCGGCGGAAGCGCCGCCGGCGCCCCCTCGCGCGGTAAAAACGCGACGCCAGGCGTGCGCTGGTGGCGCCATCACGCCCGGAAGCCTCCGCGATAATCCGCGTCTTAATTAAGGCCCCGCGTCGGCCGGTCGGCAAGGAGACGAGGCTCATTACCGCGCCAGCCTTGACCCCACCACGGCGGCGAATCAACGAATCGGCCCGCCGCACACCTCACTCGGCTAGCAGCTGTGCGAACACAGTGGAAAGGAGTATGAACTAAGGGCAGAGCAAAAGCGGCATTCACACTAAAATATCGAGATATTACAATTTACATCTACACCTACATCTACATCTACATATATACTCTGCAATTCAAAAAATTGTGGGTGGCAGAGGGTGCTCAGCACCAAAGCTAATCTCTTTGTTGTGCATTTCAATCCCTAATGGTGCGAGGGTAAAGAGAATTCATATAAGAATCATTGCGGCACCTTATTTCTCTAATCTTATCTTTCCTGTCATTCCGACTCAAATAGGTTGGTGGACGAAGTATTTCACTGCACCCGTAAGTGAAAGTGGGAGTACACATGTTAACAACTTTTTTTTAAAAAAATTATTTGACTTTAAGCTCTTAGGCACTAAACAACCATCATCCATATTTGTACATACATATATAAACATTCTAGATATAGGTAAGAGAACAAGACTTGACATAATTAGTAAAATATAAAGACAGAACAATCAGAAAGGAACATTTATGTTTACCAATAAGTTTAAACGAAACGTGTGTCGTCTATATGCCAAAGACTTCCAGCTTAGTCTACTAAACAGTTCTGTGACGCTTTCATAAGGACTGTAGTAAGCGGTCACGAATCGAGTGGCTCTTCTCTGTACTTTCTCTATAGTTTCGATCAACCCCTTACGGACCGGATCCCAAATGGCAGAACAATAGTCCAAATGTGGACGCACTAGAGATTTGTACGCTATCTCCTTTGTTTGTTCATTACAATTTTTCAAGATTCAACCTATGAATCGCAGCCTAGAATTAGCTCTGCCTACTAAAGAATTAATGTGTATGTTCCATTTCATGATCCTTTGTAGTGTTACGCCCAAATATTTCATAGAATCAACCTTATCAATAACTGAATTGTTTAACTCGTATTTCTGAACAATTGGATTCTTTTTGTTAGCAATGCTCATTGCACTTTTAACAATTTAGCGTAAGCTACCACTCAGGGCACCATGCCAAAATAATATCCAGATCACGCTGAATGAATTTCTAAGCAATCGGCCAAATTCCTTACTTCACTATAAATACCGCATCATCAGCAAACAATCTAAAAGGCTTTTCACTTTGTCTCCGAGATCGTTTATAAAAATTAAGAAAAGAAGAGGTCCTATTACACTTCCTTTAGGTACACCCCAGGTACACAATTTTTGTTGATGATGCAAATATCCACATGAAAAAGAGTGTTCTGTCGATTATTTAGCATCAGTACGCGATATAGTCGTTATTTCAGAATGGCAACTTACACTAAATCCCAAAAGTTGCAAGGAAATAGGCATATCAAACAAAAAGGTTTGAAAACAGAGTATGATACGCAACTCTTGATGAGACAGAATCACTTTAGTCTTTTAAATTGTCGTATGGGATTTTTGGCCGGGATGTCCCGAAAGATTGTTTGGACGCCTACAGACAGAGTTTTCAATTTTCCGCGGAAAGCTCGTCTTGCCGTAACCACTAAACCCGGCATTCCTACCGGATACAGGGGAGCTGCTGTTTAACGTGAAATCCGAACCACGGAAGCTTTCTAGCATACTTCACATTACACCTGTGAGACAGGGATTCGAACCAGGGACCTTTCGATCTCCAGTCAGATTCCGACACCACTTGGCCATCAGACCGCGTCTGTCTCTTACGTATTTTGGCTTAACGGTAGTAATAAACATAAAGATTGATTAGTACATACTTTCGGTCGTAGGTAAAATCCTATAACGCGATTCAGAGATATTCAAGATGGGGAAACGGTGCGAAAAATATTGATTATTTGTATCGATAAATTGCAGAGAAGAGCCGTTCGTTTCATGTCTTCTTGTGAAAGCCCTTGCAAAACTGTCAGTGACTTGGTGCAGAATATAGTCTGTGATTGTGTGGTAGACAGACGATGTTGATTCCGATCCAATTTACGATTGCGGAGAAATACAATATATTTCAGTCGCAATGGCAGTAGAGATAAAACAATGAAAATACTGTGACGCACCAATGCCTATATCTATTCTTTATTACATTTACTGCAATACACAGAGGAGAGATTAATTTTGGTGCAAAACATCCTTTGACATCCGCTGTGAACTGCAGACTATAAATACAAATTATTCAAGATATATTTGCATAAATATTAAAGCAGCTGAAATATGGTAGTCTGGTTTTTCTGCTGGTGGTAATATGTTCTTTACATTTTTTATTTATCTTATTTATTTTATTTATTTTCCCTTATACAACATAGCTCAGCACCTCGAATCTAATCTGGGCCCTTATTTCCATTATTTTTACATGCATAAGCATTTATATCTTATGTATTTAACGTATTCACTTTATAAACAATGAATGCAAGATAATTTGATTTAAGTTCCAATGTCTCTACTACTTCTACTGTTATTAACACAGTGGATACCACCACCACTACTATATCTACTACTATTGCTATTGCTCCTAATATTATTACTAACATTACTATTACTACTAATACCATTATTACTACTAATACTACTATTACCACCACCTATTGTCACAACCGCGCTTCTACTCATTTTTTCTTGTTGTTGTTGATTGGGCTCCAAAGGTAGGGTCCCCTGGAACTGACAGTGAAGTCAGCCGCCCAGGCCATCAAGAGTTAACCTCCTGGAATACCAAGACGGCCCCAGCTGTCGCTCAGAAGACGGCCTCTCTGGAACACGCTGAAGTTCCTCCGACGATTGTTGTAACTCGTTGATGTTGGATATCTTCCGTCAATCCTGTGTTGTGAAAGTCAGACTTTAAGCTTCATTGTTCCCTCTGCATTGTTTCCGGAATTAGCTACCACTCTTCCACAAGTTGTAATTGTGTTCTCTTCTGAGGCCTTTGGTTTCGCTCGGCATTTACACTTTCTATAAATTTCTCCTTCCAAAATTTTTAGGCTAGATCAGCTGCCTCGTCCAGCATCCTGTGCTGTTTTAGGTGGTTTTCCGCAGCCATAAAGGCGAATGCAGGTACGGTCCCCAATCTACGCCCTATAAGCTACAAACAAAGGTATAATTATAACAGACAATACATAGTTACACGTTTAGCAAACAGATGGTAACAATTCACTTCTGCCGATTACTACGTTGCACGAACTGGCGGTAGATTTAAAATGCTTGGCGCCAGCTATGCGAACACCGTGGATAGGAGTATGACCTAAGGGCGGAGCTGCTCTAAAACCAGAGCTCCAGATTTTACCATGGCAACGAGGAAATAAAACATTTGAAAGAGATATTATAGAACTCAAAAATTCATGTAATCGTTTTTGAAGCGTACTCCCTCTCCTTGTGAATTAATTTTTGTTTGCATAAATTATCGATAAAAATATTATTAATGATTGAAGTTGCTGATATGGGGAATAGAGATGTTGTTTTGCACATTGACAACATCGTTGTAGATACGTTTAACATTAACGTACGTTTATTACAAAATTAAATAATCAACAATAACAATCAACAATAGTAAAAAATCTTGAAATCAAACAATGAGTTCGTTTCACATGAGTTCACTGGGACTATATGTCCGTTGATTAATGTTAGAAGGACAATTTGATTTTCTCTGGGACGACACTGGGTTGATCAATAAGTTAATCATTTGCGGTGATCACCATATAGACAGGCTTATCATTCAGGATAAGGCGCCGAGTCTGTTGTCCACAGTGTCCGACCCGATGGTTCCATTTTCTGCTTGCCGTCCGAGACCTACGTCCTCTCGGATACCGACATGGAACACAAGAGCGTTAGTCGCCGCACATCTATTTCTCTGCAGGCTGGCCACGCACCCACCACACAGCTCGCAATCCACTGTACATCCCCACCGCGTCACCCTAGCGACACGCTGCGTTCCTTCATTGAGGGCTACTCGGTCCAAGGTCACATTCCGGAACATAGCCGGATAGTTACTGTTATTCTATTGTTTGCACAGTCCATATGTGCGAGATACAGGTTCAGCTTCCCACAAATATATTTCGACTAGCTCGTACCCACGACTTCGTACGGATTAAGATTTTTTTTTTGCCAGAATTGAATATAGAAAGTTTTTGGAAACTAAGGATTGGACCCAAACAACACCGAGTCGGCATAATATGACAGGAAAGCTATCACTATATCATTCTACCGTCGAACCAGTCTCTTGAAGGGAATCAGTTTCCAACATATTTCTGTCACCATTCGATAAGGTCTCAAAATTTCGTGACTACAACTATTACACATACCGCAGAAAATGTTCTGTGCCCTTCCTACAGATTTTCTTGTCAAATTCCATTAACGTCGATATAGCCATTTGGTCGTCAAAACGTAACAAAAAGACATAGATTTACTTCCGTATTTATAGTATTATTACTGCGGTTCACACACACACACACACACACACACTCTCTCTCTCTCTCTCTCTCTCTCTCTCTCTCTCTCTCTCTCTCTCTCTCTCTCTCTCTCTCTCTGACTGTGAACAACCCCTGAGGAATCATTATAACGTAAAAAAGTGTACACCTACAGCATTGCAAGACTACCTACGATTTGCCTCGCATTGCACACCTAACTTTGTGATATCTATAGTTTAACATTCAATCCGAATAACCTACGGCCCTGGCGTGATTCTTACGATCAAAAACAATTTTTAAAAATCTTAGTCTCCACGGAGATTTGAACCGGAGACCACGACCTTAACATAAGTAAGCAAGCGCTCTAAACACTCTGCTACCTGGCCACTACACGGAAAAACAGTATAGAGACCTCCACATTCAACACTTCTGTCTATCGCCATTCAGTAGTATTTCGAAATTATAAGACAATATGTATTATTTATACAGATAATTTTTCAACCAAATATAGACAGTATTTTTCTCCTTGTTTCAAAGGATAAGTGTGCAAAGTTTCATCGAGATCGGATGAAAACTGTGGATTTGTATGAAGAACAAACAAACATACATACATGTACACTATAATATGGAGCCAATCGCTGTCTCAATAACCCGGTGACTCAGACTTCGTGATTGCTTGGAGGAGATACTTCTCCATGGTAACTTTCTTGGGAACTTCAAAAGTGGTGACCTTCCCAGTGATGAAGTGTATGCACTGGTTAGTGCTTTGTGTGAATGACTGTGATGTGTGAACGAGAGCAAATCAGACAGTCTTTGCTCCTATTTTTTTATAGCAGAAATAAGGCACATACAGGTAATTATAAATATATCTACTAATCTACGTACCTCACCTATTTTTTCACATAGTCCCCACACCGATTCAGACATTTGTCTCATCGCAGCAATAAATTTGAGATTCCCCTGTGGTAGAATTCGTCCGGCTGATTCGTCTGATAGCTTCTTAGTTGCACGTTAATCGCTGTCCTGCCAGGAAATTCTTCAACGGACCGAAAACGTGAAAATCACTAGGGGCGAGATCCGGACTCTATGGTGGGTGGTTAAATGACCGGAGCTTGTCGGTGATCCCGATTGCCACATGAGGCCTCTAATTGTCATGGAATATAACCGTGTTGTCCACATCGAGAATCCCTTGGCGCTTCTTCCTTATGACAGCCCGCAGATATGACAGTGTAGGACGATAACTGTCATCGATGGTTGCACCTAATAGCATAGAATCCAGCAGCATCCACCCGGGAAATGTTGTTAGTCAGTGACGAACGCGGCCTTACCGAATGCTCGTTGCCATGCAAGTCTTGACGGCCCTTTGGGAACTACCACCACCATCTCAGACTTCTCAAAGCGAGATACTTTTCACCATTAGTTAGCTGTATCTATATCTATAAAACGAAAACCGGACATATTGGTCGTATAAAAACTCGGAAACTACGGGGCAGATTTCGATGGAGTTTTAATCTTAATTCACTTGTCTGACATGTCTTATGTTTCAACGTTAAATAATGTAGGAGCATTAAATGAAATTCTCAACGTATGGTGAGAAATTCCACAGGAGAAATCACTAGATGCCGCATACTCCGCACTAAACACACAACACAATTTCTCTGACCATAACCTTTAATTAAAGCAATAAGATAACTTATAGTAATAGCTATTTTGCACACTAAACAAAACTTTAAGTATTCTTTGTTTTAATTCGATATATTCAATTTTTAAAAGCCATAGCTTGAAGTATTCTTTCCTTTAATTTGGGATATCAATTTTTAAACGACATAGATAGCCGTAAAAACAACAGAGATTTTCTTTAAGCACGATCTCTGGACAATATCTCTGGCCTTCAGCATCAGTCTTCTGTTTACGATAATATTATTCCGCATTCAATTTTGATATTTTATCTGCAGAGTTAAAGGATCTGGCGTTTCGAGCCACAAGTGTATCCATTCACTTCCTAATTGAATCAAATGTGAGTTTTTAACATAATCTAGGGTTGTTCAGTAATGTAGTAATGAAATTTTTAACCAAATTATCGAAGCTTGATATACATGAATCTTTTCGGACGAATGAAAATAGTATACGTGCAAATAAACTTTCTTGGTAGGGAGCGGGTGAATGTAAGTTTGCATTAATTACGAAAAAGTTGGCGCGTATTTTATGAAACTTTGTACAAATGTTTTGCGTGAAAAAAATAGGGTACGGTTAAATCTACGCCAACTATACCGGGCAAAGCCGGGAACTCCAGATTTTGATGCGCGTTCGTCTCTCGCTCCATGGAAAATGAATCACAGTTCGTTGCTCGTACGCTGTAGATGCGTGAAACACAACCGCCATCTTTAACAACTGACAGCAGCGCAGTGATGCGGAGCTTCTGGCAGATAAGGAGCGTCCACTAATTACGTGCGGTGTTTTTTTCGTAAATCTGGACCTGGACTCTCCCCTCTCCCCCTGTTGAGATTTGTTGTTTTTTTTAACTGCTTAAAGTCTTTCAACAACGAGGTCTTTAGAGACGGGAAAGTATGGGGGGCAAGGAATGGAAAGGAATTTGGCCATGGCCTTTTGAAGGAAACATCCTGGCATTTGGCTGGAGTGATTTGGGAAACCATGGAAAACTCAAATCAGGATGCCCGGACGGGGATTCGAACCGCCGTCCTCCGAATGCGAGGCCAGAACACTAACCGTTACACCACCACTCTCGGTGAGATTTGGTGAAATCTGATGGGATAACCCCTTGGTGAGATCTCGTGGTACCCCTCCCCTGTTCTCCCCTCCCGCCAACGTGAAACTGACCTTGTAATAATCTCAGAGACCTATTTTTAGCTCTGCTGCTCTTGTCGGAAGTCAAATGTTGATTTGATATTTCTGTCCCCCCCTTCCCCCTGATGAGATATCGCAGGACCCCCTATTTGGGCCCGCGTATTTAATGAAGTCTCCCTATGGCTGGGCAGTTCCGAGAAAGGTCCACCCTTGCAAATGGAAATGTTGACTTTGCATTTACAGCCGTAGTTTGGCAAAAACTTTCTGATTCTTCCTCCTATACTCCGTGCAGTGTGCTGTTTGCTTTGTAAATAAATGAAATATGGGTGAAGGGACAGAGTGAAACCCTATGCCAACCCATTCAGGCCCACTCTTCCCAAAGACACCTTGGAAACCGCCAAGCTTCAGTTCCTCATCCGACGGACGAATCACTATTAGGGTGTCGTATGCTCTCACTCCAAACGCTCTGCGGAGAGATCTGAGGTAAAAGACTTGGGCCCCGTCGACCACGTCAATCGGACCCCGTTCTTCACCTTCACGGTAAAGACATACCCTGGTCAGCTACTGCCCGCTACCTAGGAGTGCTGCTAGACAGGAGACTAACCTGGCAAGCTCATATAAATGACATCCACAGGAAAGCAAACGCGAGGCTTCACAGTCTCTACTCACTTCTTAACAAAGACAATAATTTAGCCCCAAGCACTGGCATTAAGATCTACACGACCCTAGTAAGACCTATTATAGAGTACGCCTGTCCAGTGTGGGCATACGCTACTGACAGCCACATACTCAGACTACAAACTATACAAAACAGGGCACTGAAAAGAGCCCTGCATCTTCCAGCCAGGTTTCCTACCTATGCACTCCATGAAGCCACTAGAGTTCCATATCTCCATGACAGGTTTAAACAACTAGCTGCAGTTTTCTACAAGAGTTCTAATAGAAGCAAAAACCCCGAAGTCTACAACATTGGTCGCTATGACACAACCATTGACCGTCATAAGAGGCCTTTAAGTCTAATCAACTAATATACACCACCGAGAAGCCACACCAACAGAGAAGTTTTGCATCACCCAAATACTTCTGGAGGCAATGTCTACGGACAATATCCTCCACCTCCACCTGCCTACAAAGATATAGGCAGAGACGGTGCTGTGTGCTGTGTGTGTGTATGTGAGGTATAACTCAGGATTCTGTTGCACACTCAAATGACTAGGAATTGTTGATCACTACCACTTGTACCACTTTTACGCTTCCGGCCAAGTTTTAAATTTCTTCTACCACTAGAACTCGTTCTAAAAAACCACGCGTCAAGCGTTGGACACTAGCAACACCTGATCCAAGATCGTGAGCACTTATGGAGCTAATTTTGTGAAATATCTGAACACTCGAAGGGAACTCATTTTTAGTGTGATTGGATTATTCAGATTGTCCTTGTTGGACGAATTAAAAAGTAAGGAAATACGTAAAATAAAAAAATACAGGATACACTGCTGAAGCTATTGGCGTGAGGAGTTGGTATAATGGGTACAATTACCAACGCAGCAAAGAAAAACAAGAAGACGAGGTATGCGAAACAGACCAGTGTTGCCAACTTACGAAAACAGAAGTCGCTAGACCTGGTCTCAAAACTCACTAGATTGCGGGATATCTAGAGCTAAGAGATTCGTTAGAAATAGCTAAATAAAATAAATGAAAATGGTAACGTAGGTAATATAGAAATGATTTAATAATTATTATTTTTATTAAATCAAACATAACATTGTATTAAAAATCAACATCAAATTTCTTCAATCAGTATTTCTTCTTCATCACCTTGGTCTATCGTTGGAGTTGCAGAACTTGGAGATGTGGGAGGATGAGATGAATGGTCAGTTTTAGATTTAAAAGTGTATCTAGCATCTTTACCAATCTTTTTTTTTTTTTAATTGCTTAACGTCTCTCAACAGTGAGGTCTTTAGAGGTGGGAAAGGATGGGAAGCAAGGAATGGTAAGGAATTAGGCCATGGCCTTTTGGAGGAAGCGTCCCAGCTTTTGCCTGGAGTGATTTGGGAAACCATGGAAAACTCAAATCAGGATGCCCGGACGGGGATTCGAACCGCCGTCCTCCAGAATGCGAGGGCAGTACGCTAACCGTTACTCCACCACGCTCGGTCTTTACCAATCTAAACAATCATATCAGCCGGAAGTTCGTAACTGTAGCAGTTTTTTTCACAATTTTTAACTGATTCCTTATAAAAGAATGCTATCAAGAGTATTTACAGCTACCCTATTTCTCAAATTGTTTTTAAGAATGTTCATTGAACTGAAAATCCTTTCTGCTGCGGCATTCTAGTGAGAAAGTGATAAAGCGGATATGCCTAAATCAGATAACTCCAGAAAGTTATATATTCCATAAGCATTCTTGTTTTGGGCACGCTATATTCCGTTTTCAATTTATTATGTACGCCATTATTTATCCGAGTCATTACAGAGGCATTACCTAGCCCAATTCATTCAAGTTTTTCGAAACTGAAAGGTTGAATATCACTAAAAATCACCAGATTTTTTTAGCGATAACATATTTAATAATATCGCTTTAGAGCATCAAAATTGACAAAATCTAGCCACAAAATCGCTAAGGTGGCAACACTGATACAGACAGAGGAATTTTCACCACCATGGTTTGAGAGGGAGGATCAGTTTGCAAACAAGCACATGGGGTCGATTATAACGATTTATTAAATCAAGTTAACTTCCTGCAAAAAAACGTCGAAGCCGTAAGGACTTAGTACTCGTAGAATTGACAGAAGATAACAAAAAAACCGGAAAGGTTGATAATTTTCATACAACCTCCGTTCTAATAACAGTCTATTAAAAGGCAGAAAAATTTGAGAACATGCAAAAAAAAAAAAAAAAAAATAAAAAATGTTAACTTAAAAACGGATTGAAAATCTATTAAACGTAATTTAACAGTGTTCAAATAACTGTAAAGTCTGTACAAAAAGGTAACCATATCGCATTATATAGTCATCGACGATAGGGAGACAATTCACTGTATCAGCTTCTGAGTGAATAACTCTGTCCATTTCGTTATTTTCAAATTGGTGCCGTACATTTAATCATAAACGTAAGTTATCCCAATCCACTAACACACTTTCAGCTTATCAACTTCTTCTATCTTTCATATGTACCGTTCGACACTGACAGAGTAATTAAGCCTATACACACCGTAGCATGCCCTTAGGAAACTAGCTGCATTTTTAATTTTTTTTATTTGCCATTGATATTGTTTCTTAACTTCATTCTGGTGTATTCAAACCGTGGCTAGTATGCTCATAACTTACAATTTTAAAAATTGATCAATGAGAAGCACTATAGTATTCGTTTTTCCCGCAGTTGAATTTATGTCTTTCAGGGATTTAATTAAGTCATTGAATTATGTTATTCATTAGATAAAATTAATCCTGGATGAGGCCGCTTGTATTGCTTTTAATAAAATCGTCATCAATACAGATTTTATTTAGTCATGCAATGTTGCCAACCCTGAAATAAGGATGGGCATTTAAAAAAATATATCGAAACGATATTTACAAACACTATCGATATACATCGGGAAAAAAATATCGATATTTCGATATTTTTGGCTAAACGGTAGGGCTGTTGATATTTTAAAAAATATCGGATTTTCGATATATCGATATTTTAAAAAATATTTATATCGGGTTCGATATATCGAAGAAAAAGTATCGATATATCGATATATCGACCCCATTATATAAAAACAATGTTACAAAAACAAATCATTTTAAAAAAGGGCGAAGTCTTGTGTCTATTTAATGATGAAGAGTTGTGAGATATTTTTCTGAATCAAGTTTTGATTTTCTCGAAAAAAAATAGTTTTTCATGACGTCACGGATAAATATTTTTTTAAAAAATTGTGATTTAGCCATTATACTACTACTTTACTAAAAGGAAAGGCAGAATGTTTATGATTTACTCGAAGACTTGTGAATCCAGAAAATGCATCGAGGGAAATCTTGGCTTTTGTGAGTTTAAAAGCTCAATAATACAACATTGTAGAGACATTTATTTATGTTGATGTTCTATTATCAGAGTTTGCATAATGACAAGTCACTTTTTTTACAAGTATTGTTGTATGTGGAATTTAATTTCTTTTTGTAGGTTGATAGCTTATTCTGAGTCTTCTTACTTTCTTGGACCAAATGTTTGCACCTTAGCATAGATTGTGTATCCGAATTTATCAATATTCCTGCTTGCATCCAATTTCCATATAAAAATACTTTCCTCGACAACGCACGCTCATGTAAAACAATGGGCTGGAGTGCGATTCGTTCTGTGCGAGCTTCGCCGTGTCTGCATTGTTACCATCGGTTGAGGACTACAAATAACTTCCAAATTAAATGTAGTAACAACGTAAAATTAATTGTGTTTTTTATGCTCCTGATCTTGTGCAAAACTGAAATTCAAGGCATACAGCCTCATCAAGAAGAAAGCAATTAACCTACAAATTTTCTCTAAGACGTTTCAGCTTTTAGATTGGCATTGAAAAAACACAGGAACTTTTCTTATACTATGGGGATGAAACCAAGTATGTGTACCAAATTACCATTTTCTAGGACAACTGGATGTTGCATAGAATTATGATGAGAGAACGTCATAGTTATTTAAAAGAGTTTCAGATCCAAAAAAATTCCAAACTAAGGTGGTGAATGAAGTAAAATTTTGCACCAAAACTCATGTCAGAAACTTCATTGGACATACTTTTCAAGAGCATGAACTCATGTTTTTCCCGTTGTTTCTTCTACTATGAATGGAGAACTCCCTACATTAATTGAAAATTTCCCCTTCTTTGATATTGCTTCGCAAATGGGTAACGCTTTACCATAATACAATTTTTTAAAAGCTGAGATTCTAGGTGGAATGCAGGATTTAGGGCGAGGGTGGGGGCAAACCGGGGTACTTGCTCTGAGCGATAATATCGTGTCCAACAATGCGTTTGGCAAACAGTTAAAGTGGCGACATCAATGCGTTTGGCCAACAATCAAGGAGGCGATTCTCGGGGTCAGGCTGGCAACAATGTTTGAAGAGGCGGCAATCTCAGTTTTTCCCCGGCTTGGAAAAATCCTAGCGCCGCTACTGTCAAGGCAGTTCCCTTGGCGTTAATGCTTTTTAAATGCACCAATCTATGATAATAAGTTTTTAGCATAGCGCTTCGTAAAGGCAATCCAAAAGTGGTATATCATTTTTTCAATTTCTTATCTTAGTAAATTCGTAAGTGATATAACAAAACTGGCTGTAACATAATTTTGAAGCTCAATTCTTCTGTTGATATGGAACAAGAACCGTATCCAATTCGCTCGAAATATTTAACTGTGGAGTGTCAGATACAGGCTTATAATTTCCAGGACATTTCTGGGTCTAAAAAGTATTTTAGCGGTATGTTTAAAGAGTGAACAAAAATGCAAATTAATAAAAAATTGTATTTTAGGTAAATATGTTATCTAACGTATATATAGCACCTCTTTTAACTTTATTAATTAAACTATGGTAGAGAGTCAATATCAGGTATTATGAATCAAAAGGATAAATACTAAACTTAAAACAAAAATTGACCACCTCGTTAGGAATTTTTTACTTTGGTACAAAATCAACATCGGGTATTATTAATCAAAATCTCAAAAATATTAAACCAAAACTGAACACTTCTGTTAGGCTCATTAATTAAAATTAGGCAGAAAATCAACATCAGGTTTTATCAACAAATAAAAAATTAGCATCTATCTTTTGCTAAATCAAAATCAACATCAATCCAAATAGATCTTAATCATCTACTTTTAAAACATTTAATACTAGATTTTGCCATTTTCATATATATTTCTCGGATATGTGAAAACTGCGACCAGTGAAATTTGCGGCCAACCTAAAATCTGCGAAATCTGCGGCCAATACCTCTTCTCTTTGTGTCATGCCGCGCCGTCCTAATCACTCTAAACGCCCCTTTAGACGACCCGACCTGGTCTCACTAAATCGTGGCCTGGAAGTTATTACACGAACAAATCATTTTACATTACACGCCCGAAACAGCCAAGTTAATTTCTAATTTTTTTTTAATAGACACTCAAATGTTTCACAGGTTTCTTAGACTTGGACTTTTTTCGCACTCGTTACTGAGAGCTAAATTTTTTGCTGATCTGCAACACTGTACGGAAAATCCAGTGCGGTACTAACTAGATCGGAGTGGCCGAGGTCGTCTAGAGGCGGCCATACACGATCGCTCCATCCGTCCAAAGGGAGCGATGTCACTCCATTATCGTGTCGTCTGTGGGGAAATTTGATGTGGATGACGTTAACCCACAACTGCTGATGGTAGAATATTTTTTCCTACACTAGTTTCTTATCTGCTTAACGTCTCTAACAGCAAGGTCTTTAGAGACGGGAAAGGATGGGGGAGGGGCAAGGAATGGGAAGGAATTCGGCCATGGCCTTTTGAAGGAAGCATCCCGGAATTTGCCTGCAGTGATTTGGGAAACCATGGAAAACCAAAATCTGGATGCCCGGACAGGGATTCGAACCACCGTCCTCCCGAATGCGAAGCCTCCTGCACTAGTAATGTGAGGCAAAGGGAGATTTTGCATGAAATCTACTACGATTCTGTAAGTATCTGCCTGGTTATTACAATTCTTTTCTACGTCTTTTATGCAAGAATAAAACTTGTATTTTAATAACAGTTATAAACTATAAAACATCTGTACTGTCAACCTGCTGTTTAGAAACATTGGCTACAAACGCAGCATTCCGCTCAGAGCGCCGGCAGGCGGCTTTTAACAATACAACCAGTTTGATCCTATTCTATAATAAACATGCCGCTACAGCATTGTTGAGAATTCTGGTCGCAGATTTCACTGGCCGCAAATTTCACTGGCCGCAGTTTTCGCGACACCA
This sequence comes from Vandiemenella viatica, assembly GCA_031002005.1. Lineage (NCBI taxonomy): Eukaryota > Metazoa > Arthropoda > Insecta > Orthoptera > Morabidae > Vandiemenella > Vandiemenella viatica. The sequence goes on along the minus strand of CM061914.1, from coordinate 54,872,620 downwards.
TATTTCTCCGTCACTGCTTTGCAAAACTGATAAAATTTCTCAGCAAGAGTCTTCAAAATTGATTGAGTTTGCAGTTCAGCTTTGATCGAATCCATGAACGTTCTGTTTCACTCTTATTTCATAAATTATTCAACGGACAAAAACTTGTCTCGTAAAAGTCATTGCTTGTTGGAATTGACAAAACAAAACCAACTATTTTTTTAAAATCATTAAAAACGCTTGTTCTAAAGAAATTGGCCCAGATTTTATGGTTTGGAAAGTCTTTTGGAAGGACCTGAAAAACTCGTTTCAGACATGTGAACTCTGTATAAAGGAAGTTAATGTTAACTGCATCTAGAATTTTCAAATTCCCAGAAAATTCAAAGAGTATTTTCCTGTCAGTTTCAATTCCTCTGATTTAAGGGACATTCCATCCTCCCGCTGCAAGCATGGGATACTTGGCTTAGCGTCATGACCACCGTGGTGAACTGAGAAAAAAACTAGTATACGGAAATTCCGGGATAGTAACGCATAATTCCTGAATACGAGATCAGACACAAAATTCCGAGACATTCCCGGATTTTCCGGCTATCTGGCAACCCTACCCATACCTGGTACATTACGATTAGTTTCTCAATGCTAATACATTTGCATTGATCGAAGACAAATTTTAAAAACTTTTCAAAATGTCCAGACAAGAATTCTAATGAATATTGAATGAGTTATTTTACCTTTGTTTTTTACTTCTCCACAGTCCCGCCGCTAGCTGTTTGAGCGCCCGCGTGCAATAGCGATTATGCCGCCCCCTGTCCAACTACAGCCAGTGTTGGATCTAGGACATTTCCGAAACGGGTCAAAAAACTGTGAGATTGCCGCCCCCATTGTTGCCAACCCCAGTGTCGCCGCCGACCGCCCGTAGCAGCTGTTGAGCTAAAAAAAAGGTCGCCCGCTAAATAATATGCTGCCTGGCACGCCCCCTTACGGCGGCCCTGCTTCTCCATGTGCTCGTATCGTTCATTGTTTCTTAAAATTCTATCTATGAAAATGTATTGCATGTGCAACACAGGTAATCGTTTTCAATCCAATAATAACTTGGAATATTCTACCAGGAAAACGGAAAATATCCACTTATTTTTAAAAAATATCGGACTCCGATATCCAGATTTCAATATCGATATATCGTCCTAAAAAATATCACTCATAAATATCGATATTTTTTTAAAAAAATATCGATATATCAATATATCGATATTTTATCAACAGCCCTACTAAACGGAGTAATTATCTAAAAAAAATCATAGAATACACCAAAATATTTAAGAAAATTCTGAAATATAAAGACACAGGTAGAAATTATACAAACTTTTATTATTTCATTATTTTTTTTCAATCAACAAACCAGTATTTGTCTGATATGGACATCAAAATGACTCTCTGTTTTATGTGTTCCCCCGTCAATCTACTCCTGTTGTTCGGTGCGGCTAAGGTGACTGCAGAAGCCATTCTTTCTGATGACACAGAAGAAGCTTGGCATATAAGGTATTTCAGCGCGATTTCCGAAAGAACTGGCTTGGACCGTGGAAATTCACCCAAAACTTTACTGGGTCTGATTTTCGGTCTATTAATGGTTGGTCCAGATACTGCTTAAGATCATTGGGAACTGAGCCAGAGCTTGGAACCTCTTGCATAACATTAGTGCTAAGGGATAATAGCTTTTCATGTGTGGACCAAATTGATGTTTTATCTGCGATATCTTTTGTTGGTGTCACAGTGATTGAAAAACTAAAAACCGCTCTCACTACATCAATCGAAGATAGCAATCACAAGAAAGTATTCTTTAGAGGGGCTGTAATTCACGAGAAAGCTATATGTCCTTATGCATATTTTAAAGAGCTTTACAATGAACATTAGGATAGAGGATTTAAAGCAATCAAGAATTGGTTTATCAAGTTCAAAGTGCGACAGTCACTCCATTACATCAAAATTTTTCTATACACTTGGAACGTATTCCCTGTAATATTATATAAACTACCATTCCGTATTCAATGTTTCGGTACTCAAGATTTCCGTATTGAAGATTTTCGTATTTGCGGCATATTTACGGAACGTATTCCTTGCGATTAGGAGTTTTGACTGTAGACTAAATTGTAGACATGTAAATGAATTAACGGTCATTCATAATGACCCATTAATTGTTTTTCGTAAATGAAAAAAAAAACAGTTGAAAAGAGAATATTTCAACTACAAAGATAAAATAACCGCTTACTTGCTAACATAAAATTGACGTTAACGTAAAGTTGTTAAAATTTAACAGCTTTTTTTAACCTCTCAACTGCTGATAAAGCTGTTATATTTCGACGAATTCATTTTTAAGACATTTTCAGAAGATTGGATATGTACGTATATTTATCCTATATACATGTAACGATTAAATTGGATACTGAATTGCGTTAATAGAAAAAATATCGAATTTGTGCTTAAAATCGATACACCAAATACAATATCGATATATCGAAAATAAAAATATCGGCGATAAATATCGATTATATTTAGAGCAAATATCGATATATCGATACATCGATATATTTTGCCCATCCCTACCCTGAAATCTAGCTGATTTTTCGAAATTATGTTGTAGTTTATATTTAAAATACGGTAAAAAATTAAATGTTACTACAGCAAAAAGTAAAGGCCAGAATTTGAAAAAAAAATCCTATTTTTAATCTGAATCAGATAGTGTAATTGTATTATCATCATTTTTATAGATATTAATATTATGTTTTTGTATCATAGTGTTAGTCGGTTTAAAATCAATGCAATTTTTCCCGAGTCGCTGTATAGCCTGCTGCTGAAAGATATCCCTTAAGGGCTTTTGTTATGAGTTTATTTCGTTTTTGTTTTAATGTCATTTTCTTTACTGAACAATCGTTCGCACCCAGCGTTCGAGTGTGGTAAGCTCAAAATAGCCAACATAAATTTTGGCAAGTGCTTAAAATACTCATCGCTATCACAATATTCTTTGATCAGCAACCATTCTTCCCGAAACTTCTGCTTATAACGAACTTTCTCTTCGCTTTCTCTTCTCTAGTGTTGTATTAGGGTATCTCCTTCTCCAAAACGATGTCACCATCAGTCACCATCTTTTCAAATTCAAAATGTTAACTAAGAATACTAACAGACTTAGTTAAAAAGTTCTTAGTATTTATCTGCAATCAAATACGGCAATTATTATCAAACTTGTTCGCGTATTACCTCGAAGCTCAAATTGGGGAAGTCTCAAAAATTAAACGCGTATAAAGGAAAAAATCGTGTTGTCAACAGAATGAAAATAAATACCAAAATGAAACTAAGGATGCATCATCATTGGTCAATAAACTCTTTAAATTTGAAGAATATATCACAATTATCTAAAAATTACGATTCCTTAAATTACGGTGTATTTTGCTACCGTAGTTATAACCCTACGGTAGGTGGTAGATCTATGCCGAATACGGTGTTTTTACCGTAATTACGGTGTAGTTGGCAACACTGCATTCATGCATCATTTGGATTCCGTTAGCGAACACTCCTGTTCTGTTTAATATTAGCTCTCTTTTCTTTTTAGGCTTGTGACTTTAAGATTTGGTAACGTTGAGGACATTAGAGGTGTGAATAAAATTCCGGCAAGTTCTTATTAATAGAACAATGGAAAAATCCATATCCGAATGGCCGGACGGAGCATCGAACCGTCGTCCTCCCGAATGCGAGGCAAATCTATAAATATTGGATTATGACTACATACTCACAAACAATCAATAAACACATTAATTTGTTCCATTTGTAAAGTGGAAATACGTTCGAAATCATATCCTTTCGGACAGCTACCCATAGTAACTATCAAGTACCATCATCCATAAGACGTCCATGTTACTAGAGCCATGTGTAAGAGAGAGTTCTTACAGCTTTCCAACAGGAGGAGGTTGTGTAATTTGCCTCATGTCCCCGCTGTTTTGTGTTCCAAGCAGTTTCAACCTCGGTTCTCGTTCGTACGACAACAGTCTGAGTGGTTTGGAAGCTGTTCCAGAAATTCCGCTTTTAGGGGAAAAAAATTATCGATTTCATTGATACTTTTACTTGTGAACGGCTTGATTAGTTTGAAGCAACTGTGGTTATTCATCATCATTGTTCTGCCCTGAGGCTGGTTTTCACGTGATAGCTCTCCTGTCTTCTGCCCTTATTTTCATTTCCACTTCTTTTCAGTTTCCCTTGATGTCATTTATGATCTTATACCTCCTTATTTCCCTCACTCTTCACCAACAAAACAAGTCCTTCTAAAGAGTCTGTTACCAAGAACTCCCCCTCGATGTGTGACCCATCCCGTTTTTATTCCTTTCCCTTAAGATTCGCAGATCTCGCAAACTCTATCCAGTAATTCAACACAACTCACTATTTCCATCCAGCGTATACTCTCCATTCTCCTTCGCATCCTCATCTTAAACGCTTCCACCCTTTTTCCATCTTCTCGTCTCAATGTCCAAGTCTCTGCCTCACAGAGTCCCACACTCCATAAAGAAAAACGGTTGCCAAGCCTTTTCCGCGTTGCTTTATCTAGTTTTCCGATAAAAAAATCTTTTCTTCGCTACAGCAGTTCGAGTTATCACTTCTTGGTGGTATCTCAAGTTCTCACTGATTGTACTCCTAAGTTATTTGATGTCTCTTACTTTGTCTATATTAGCTTTTCCTATTTTAATATTTACCAGTTTCCTTCCTTCATCAATCGTCATATCCCTTTTTTTTGTATTGTCAATACATTTTTCTCACAAACTTCACTTAGATCTTTTTAGCACTTTGTTTATAGTTTGTTCACTTTCTGCTAATAAAACCATATAATTGGCAAAGCTTATGCATTCTGTTCTATATTCATCAATACGCGCTTCCCTTTTTCCATCTAATCATTTCCAAATAATCTCTTCCAGGTGTAAGTTGAACAACAAGGAGCATTTTAGTGAGTGAAAAAGTTCGTCTGGTCTTAATGTCTCAGTGACAGTGTTTGCAAAATCTGCACAATCGGGAAACTTAACCTAAGTTGACAATTGTATCGGATAAATTGTTTGCGGATTCCAAATGCTTTAAGTATTCTACAGTGTTTAATTTAATAAAATCGTTGTTTGGTATAGGCGAAGGAAGTGTTCAGGGTCTCAAAAAACCCAAACAGAGCCGGAAGCTTTCCAGTACTTAGTCCTTGTTACAGACCTGTTCTGGTCTGTACTATTGTGGATTTCATTTAAATTTCATGTCACACTTGTGGCGCATCTTAAGGGGAGACGTTGTCAGTCATGCACTGATTTATTGGCAAATCTAAATCTCTCTCATTTCATGTTCAATCGCATTGAAATTTTGCACACTTGTGCATAGGGTACATATATTTTTTTATATTTTATTCAGAATTTTTAATAAAATATTAATGCTGTTAGAGTATTTTGAATTTTTTATTACATTATTTTTTGAGGTACACTTTTTTTTAATCATTTACAGTCAAAATTATTAAATTTTCTTTGTATCAGATTAATCTACACTAGTAAATGTACAATTAAGTGCAGTAAGTTTTTGATAAATTATTTCAATTATTTTATGTGATATTTTGCATTTTTACAGCCAAATTTTACACATATTATTAACCTTAAAACTTGTTAAAATTGATTGATTAAAACTTTGTCTTACTTAAATGTTTCTTCCACTTGGAAGAATGGGTGTGCCAAATTTCATAGAAATCCTTCAAGTAGTTTCTGATATATGTGTACCTGAGAGAAGAAAAATTTAAAGTTGCAGAAAAATCAATTTAAATTTTACATGAAAACTTTTTCCATCGTCCACCAAACTGACATGTCCTCCACAAACAGAGCACTTGCAAGCTTTCCTAAGGGCTTCTACTACCAATTCCAGATACACAATTCTGAAACCTGTGTTTCTGTCATGTTTTGCTTCTTCTGACACAATATCTTTGCCAAGTTTTACTTTGGATATACTTGAAGACAAGCTAATGTTTACATCTACAGGCCCAGACCTAACCTCAACGTCAATTTTTCTCCTTATATTGGAAATATGGGACTTACTGTATTTTTTAAATACTTTACCAGTCCTAGGCATTGTAAAACCGTATCAATATATCCAATATTGCATAAAAAATTACACAATAAATCCAGTTTCACACAAATTCTACTATACAGCACAAAAATTGTTTACAAAACTTCATAACCTTTTATACAACACTGCTTGGATCATAAAATGGCTCCACAGCCTTCTATATATCACTGCTGTTCTGTATACAAGAAAGTCACAGCCTTCTGAAGCTATATATCCACGTTACACAGTAAAAAGTAAGCAAAACATTTGTTTCTCCGCTGGATACCTTTAAAAAAATGGGCGTGGCACATTACACTGTTAACGATTTTAATATTTTTATACCATTTGTAGTTCGAATTTTAAAGAAAAAATTTTGATCATAATCCTAACAATATTTCCTTTTAAATAAACAAATTAAAAAAAATTATTTTTTTGTGATATCTGCCACCGTCTCCCCTTAATACTACAGAACTGCATAAGTTTAATCATTGACTAAAACAAATATGCTATGAAGTCAGTACCACACCTTGCTATCAGCAGTTTATGAGACCCGCCTTTCCACTTGTGTTTTTTTTTTTACCTATGGCTTTACGCCTAGTCGACGTCGAGGTCATTAGAGACGGGATGGGAGTGGGTCAAGGAACGGGAAGGAATTCGGCATGGCCTTTTTGAAGGAAGCATCCCGGCATTCGCCCGGAGTGATTTGGGGATTCCGCTTGTGGTCGGGGCACACCCAGCGAAGTCGCCGCCGAGGCCCACAGACAAGCTTCCTCCGCGACGGATCGCAGGACAATCGCCGCGTCGCTAATTAGTAGTAGCCGGCTCGGCGCATGCGCACGACGTGATCGCCTTATTAGCCGCCTGTGATCTGCCCCGCGCGGGCGGCCGCAGCCCTTTGTGGCGCGATCAAAACAACGTCTTCGGAGCGGCCATTCTTCATCCCGGCGCAGCATCCGCTTCCTCTCCTTTATTAGGCCTACATAAAACACAGCCCTTCCCTTCCATCCGCGTGTCCCTTTGCGGCTACCTGCAGCCAAGGTCCGGAAGCCTTCGATCAAACGGTTTCCCCAGTTACCTTCTTGAGAGTATTGTCCTGATGTAATCAGCACCAGATCACCACCCCAACTCAGCCCGAACGCCAAATCTTCCCTACAGAAGACCATTCCTATACAATGGTAGAAAATTCTGAACAGTTGTAGTGATACTTGTGAGTGAGTATAGTCCTACGTGACGAAAGCTTACCATGACCAAACTTTGATGTGTATGTGTCTGTAAATCTGTTTCCCCACTTCGCAACAATCGAAGGAAACAGATGATAATAACATTAACTTTGTTGTAGGCCATGTTCCGCAGTTGTTGCATAAATATTTTTTTTAAATAAAAATCCGTCTTCTAACAACTGGTTTTATTTTTAACTTTCCTCTACCAGACGCGTTTCGCCCTTCTGGAGTGGGGCATCGTCAGTGGCTATAAATAACATAATATTTTGATCATATTTGTGTATGCGAATCTAGTACATTAATTATATACATATATTCATGCTGTAATATTGTATCATCTGTAGGTTCAATCTGTTATAATTATTCTATATATTATTTTATAGTATCTATGTTCAAACATAAATTCACTTCTTAATACTAAATTATCTGTATGGTTACAAAGTTATGTACATACACTCTACTTACTAAAAATTGTAGTGGCTAGCACATGTCAGTCCAGAACAGCACCTTCCGCATTTTTCTGCACCGTTGTGCCTTCCTACAGTTTACCATTATCTTCTTTAATATTGTTCACTTCACTTTATTTTATTTAATTTTCTGTTAAATTGCACTTATAACTACACCAAAATAGTTATTGTGTCTAAAGCGATTTGTTTGTTTTGTATATACAGTTATACCAACCTATTTCTGTTGTTTATTGTTTTGTTCACTCTATGTTAAACTATATCTTTTTTTTTATCATCTTAACAATTATTTGTGATTTGTGAGTGACTGTGTTGGTTTACATGTGTTATGGTGTTTTCTGTTGCTTTGTATAATGTTTTGTTTGTTAAATTTGTGAATTCATTTAGGACCGTTTTTCCCTGTGTAATGGCTTTGTGAATTTGATAACTTTCTTGCACTGTTAATAATTGTTTCCTGTGGTTGTTGACTTTTAGAATTTTCATGTCTGTTTGTATAGTTGTGGGTGGGTGATTGTTATCTAATAAATGCTCGGCATATGTCGAATGGTTTGTACATTTTATGGCTCTGATGTGTTCCTTGTACCTAGTGTTGAAGTTCCTAGCTGTTTGACCTATATATATTGCTTGGCACTGTTGGCAAGTCAGTTGGTATATTCCTGACTGTTGGAATTGGTCAGTTTCAGTGTTGGTATTTAGATGGTTATGTATTGTGTTATTTGTTCTGAGTGCTATTTGAATACCTTGCTTTTTGAATATATTGCTTATCCTGTGTGTATGTTTGTTGATGTATGACATTGTGTACCATTGTTTATTAGATTGATTCTGGATACTGGTGTGTACTGTGTTGAGTGATATCTGTTTGTGTGCTTTGTTCATGATTTTATTATTTAGTTGTTTAATTAATTTTTCTGTGTAACCATTATTCTTAGCAATTTGTACGATTGTTCTATATTCTGTGGTATACTCATTCTTAGTTAGTGGTATGTTGTTTAATCTGTGTAGCATATGTCTGAGTGCTGCTTGTTATGGTGTTGAGGATGGTTGGATGTATTGTGTATTATGGTATCAGCATTTACAGAAAACCCACATACACTGATACCATAATACACAATACATCCAACCATCCTCAACACCATAAATATGAAATAATGAAATGTGCCATAAACAAGGCATTTCAGATTGAAGGTATAATTCACCCGTTTTAAGCACTTCTGGAGAAACGTAGGTTCGATACAGTACATTTTTACTTAGCAGAAAATTCTACAAAGGACTAAAGAATAAGATATACAGTTTCCGCAAGGGATGATCCTCGTATTTTGTTGTCGCCACTCTTGTGTAGCTAGCAATTACATAGGAAACAAATAGGGATACTGTTTCACGATCTGTAAATAACGCTGTCGGCTAGCTGAATGGATGGGTAGCATCTACAGTGATATTACAAATGCAAAAGTAACTTGTCTCTCTGTCTGACACGTTTTCACAACGAAATGGCTAAACCTATCATGATGATATTGGACAAAGAAATACTATGTATTATTAATAAAGAAACTTTTCAAAATAAATAACATATTTTGTCACGAAATTCTCAAAACTGACCGGTGACAGACCGAAGGATAGCGTGTGTGGGTCTGATATTATATCGATCACGTAGGATTAGTTTCTCACGCAGTCAGTTTGTGGGACATCTTTTATTTGACTTAGAATTTCATATATCCCAATCTGCAATAAAATTCTAAGTCCATGAGCACGAAGTCGTGGGTAACACCTGGTAATATTATAAATTCCAAAGTTATCACGACTGTACAGCTAAATCAATCTTGATGGGATTTGACAAGGAAATGCTACGTATCATTAGAAAGGACATATGATACATTTTATAGATAAACTAGCTGATACCCGCGACTTCGTACGCGTGGATTAAGAATTTCTTTGCCAGTATTGGATACAGAAAATTGGAGGTAACGAAGGATTGGTGCCAAACAACACCGTGTCGGAATAATATGACAGGAAAGATATCACTATATCATTCTACCGTCTAACCTGTCTCTTGAAGAGAATCAATTTCCAACATACTTCTGTCACCACTCGATAAGTTCTCAAAATTTCGTGACTACAACTGTTAATCATACCGTAAAAAATTTCCTGTGCCCTTCCTACAGATTTTCTTGTCCAATTCCATCAATACTGGTACAGCAATCTAGTCGTCAAAATGTAACAAAACGTTAGAGACTTACTTCCGCATTTATAGTATTATTACTGCAGATCACACACACACACACACTGTCTGCGAACAAGCCCTGAGGGATCATTATAACTTAAAATATTGTACACCTACAGCACTGCAAGACTACCTATGATTTTCCTCGCACTGAACCCCTAAATTTGTGATATCTACAGTTTAACATTCAATCCAAATAACCGACAGTCCAGGCCTGACTCTTACGATCAAAAACAATTTTTAAAATTTTTACTTCCACGGAGATTTGAACCAGAGACCACGATCCAAACAGCAGTAAGCAAGCGCTTTAACCACTGAGCTACCAGACCGCTATATGGAAAGGCAGTACAGAGACCTACACAACCTACGCGTCTGTCTATCACCGTTCAGTAATTTTTCGAAGTTTTAAGACAGCATGTATTATTTATACAGAACATTTTTCAACGAAATGTAGACAGTGCTCCTTGTTTCGAAGCATATGTGTGCAAACTTTCATCGAAATCGGATGAAAACTGTGGATTTGTATGAAAAACAAACAAACAAACAAACATACATACATGCATTCATCTTTATATATATAGATTAAATATTTTGTACAGAATTTCTTTAAATTAAGAGTACGGCGAGGTAGCTTGTGTAAGTCTCTGTAATGTTATATCGATCACTCAAACTCTTTTACGTCACTTACAGCTTGCTATATTCAATTCTACAAATAAAGTTCCTACGTCCACGTGAGTATCAGCTGGTATAAACTAAAAAGAAATGTCTTGAGTGCTTCCTGTAGTCGGCGATGAGCCATTGCGCTGGAGGTGAGCTGGAAATCAATTGCGGCTGTTTACAGAGCGGCGGGGTTATCTGCCCCGCTGACCCCCGCCTCACATCTCGCCGACGCGGCGGCCCACCCGTCTAGGCGCCTTCCGCCCAGACTTGCCTCATTCATCCGCTAATTGAAACACTGGATTATTTCCCAATTCAGCCGTGGCCGCAATTGCGCGGGGCGGCGGGTTCTTCCAAATTGGGGTTAACGAGGCCATACGCTAATAGAGCTCCGCGAATTGGACTCTGGTCCTCTGAAGACGCCGCCGTGGGAAGGTCGTCCGGAGAGGACAATTACTGCTGCACCTTCCCACAGACCTCACTCACTAGTAACTGGATCAGCTCTCCGCTATTTTTACCCTGAACATACGCAGTGCGTCATATTTATTTGTATGGTGCAAGGTCACGAAAATAGTAATTACACTGAATTACAGTAGATGAAACGACACATAGCTGTTTCCAAACACTGACTGCGAGAAATTGCAGCCATTCAGTTGCCTCTATGATTTCTTCATGAAGCTGGTGGATCGTTCCACTGATTCTTCTAAGAGAGAATTTCATGTTTTTACTTCTTCTTTTTTTGCTTATGGCTATATGGCTCATTGAATTGGAGGTCATTAGAAGCAGGAAAAGACTTGTGAAAATGAACCGGGAAGGAGTTCAGCTATGGCCTTTTGAAGGAAGCATCCCGGCATTCGCCTGGAGTGATTTGGAAAACTATGGGAAATCCAAATCTGGATGCCCGGATTCAAACCCGCATCTTTCCGAAAGCGTGGCCACAGCGTTACCGCTCAACCACAACGTTCGGTGCATTCAACGGGAAAGTAGTGGATAGTTTGTTGCTGGTTTCAACAGTAGCAAGAAGGATCCTCTATTATTCCCCACTTCTGCATCCAATAGTTGGATCTATCGCGGCCTGTTCTCACACCGCCCAATGTTGTCGTGGTTTTCCTGGGCAGGTTGAATCCAGGAGACTGTTTTGTAGGATCTTGGATTAGTACTAGTTTGTCAAGATCCGAATTGGTCCATTCAGCCAGGCCACGTAGCTTTCTTTTCATAAAATTTGTCACAGTTAAAATTAGGAACAGAACACACAACAGCATGTGAATATTTATTCCCCTCAGTTAATTATCTCCATATGTAATTTACAATAGTATGACAAGAGAAAACAGTACAAAATGTCTTCTGGAATCAAAAGCGAAAAAGCTACGTGCCAAGTACGGGGAGGGAGGGGGGGGGTAGAGGCAAAAGCCACGTTGGGCTACGTGGGGGAGGGCGGAGGGGGGGGGGGAGGGCGGAGGGGGGGGGTTCACAGGAAGCCAAAATGGAGCTACGTTGTTTATGCACTTTCCCCAACCTTGCGTATGCGTATTGATGATAGTGAGTTCGAGCAACTGTTCCCCTGACCTTATCAGTTGGTAGTTATCTATTCACTTATAGCATTTTTTGTAGTCATTCAATTTCTTGTTAATTGTTGTTTGGTTTGTTTTTTGTATTGTGCAAAATTCCCAAAGGAAAAGAATTTCTTGTTGAATTTATTGAACCATTCAAGTCGTTACCGCGTTTGTGGATAGTAAGAAATACAGCTACCTCAATCCTAAGTGTCATCCATATAACATTTTAGTAGAAACATGGCAAACCGTGGACCCGGATGTCAACAGGAAGAGATGGTAAAAAAAACCGAAATAGATGAAGAAAGTGGCAGAAAACACTGGATTTTTTTTTAAGAACCACGAAATTTCAACTCGTAAAAAATCGGATAAATGTGAAAATCGTCGGACTCGCTGCATAATTCAGGTATTAAATTCGTCTGGGTAAACAAATTCCTTTTTACCAACCAAGGTTTAGACCATTTTCTTTTATTCATCTTCAATTTTATCTTTTTTGCATATAATAAAAACTACAAAAGTTGCAAGAATTAGTTCTTTGTAATAATTTTCCATTTTAACCGCAGAAAACTAGAATTCCAGGATTTCTCACTTCACAATTGTGCAAGCCAAACTGAACAACGACGCTTCATTCATTACATTTGCACAAACTGGCTTACGGAAGCCAGTTTATTGAAATGGCTTAAGCGTGTAAACCCATCTTTACGTTATGAACGATACTTACCTAAATGACTGATGAAACATTTTCATGCTGGACCCACGGATATACAACGTGTTTAACCACCACTCGAGTAGAAGTCCTGATTTCAATTTTTAGGCTTTCCCCATCGATAAACGAACTGCATTTTCTCTACCTCACAAATGTAATCTACACAGTCATCAGAAACTTAAACATCCACGGATGCATCGATATACTACAGTCTTATTAACCACTGAGCTTCCCACGTCCCACAATACGAAAAGGAAATTGGTAACGATCTTTTCGAAGTGCATATTAACGTCAGCGGCACGCCGTGTGTTATTGTAAAGCAACTTTCTGAAACAGAAGTAATCTGAATATGGTTCGTCCAGGTTATTTAGATTGAACAGTTAATACTTTCACCCCTCGTTCTTCCTCTGATACAGTGCCATGCGTTTTCGTCTATTCACAGATACAGTATTGTACTGGAATTAAAATCATAATTGGTTAATTTGTCAATTTTTTTTAGATCTTTATCTCACACTGCAAAACGTCACCTATTTGTCTCCGGCCAAGGGCTTTGTCGTTCTCAGTTGCGCTTGTCTTGGGCTTATAACACTTGGGTCGTAACGTTGGTACATGTATAAGGTCAGAACATAAGTAGACTGAGTAACAAGGATCAAAATGCTAATAGCCGCTGTAATATAACGAAGTAACCTCCCATTTTTCATTCTAAATATTTTATAAGCTTTTTAGTGATAATTTTACGTTTCCAAGGTTATCGGAAGGTCGTTGAATTGGTAACAGTATAAGCATGAGCCGGACATCAATGCGCTAGTGAGTGAACAACAGTGGCGTAGTAAAATTGAAGATACGCAGTTTCCATACATTCATTATTCCTACACTGCCCGATTCTTATAAGATCACGTCGCTGCGTAGTAGCAAGGCTGACTAATACGAAAAAAGAAAACAGCTTAGAAGTGAAATGGTCAAATAAAACAATCCTGTTTCATCCGGTGTTCACAATTTTGGCAGAATCGGTTTGTTTGCTGACGTAAACATCCACTATTACCATCTTGGAGGGACTGAAGCAAAGAACATCGCACAAGAATTTATCCTATAACACCTTCAGTTCAAGATTTTCCCTGAAACGGGATGGCGTTGCTATGGGAGCGACCATAAACCAAGTAGCTCCATTTTGGCCTCCTGTGAACCCCCCCTCTCCCCCCCTCCCCCTCCCCACTCCTCCCACGGAGCCAGATGTGGCTTTTGTCTCTATTCCTCCAGCGTAGCTTTTTTCCCCATTGATTCCAGAAGACAGTTCGTAATTTTTTCTCGTGTTAGACTATCGTAAATTACATAAGGAGATAATTAAATGACGGAAATAAATAATTGCATGATGTTGTGTGTTCTGTGCCTCATTTTAACTGTGACAAATAATATGAATGAAATGGTTCGGAAATCCCACTCACCCCGCGTCCCCCACGTAGCCCAGCGTAACCTTCCAGCCAACTCCTAGCTTTTTTTTTCCCCCCCCCCTAGACCAAACCACGTAGTTTATGGACGCTCCCTAAGTACAAAAAATTTTCGAGCTTAGTGGTGTACCGTGTGAAATTTGTTTCCCCGTTGGACTAGGGATGAGTTAATTAGATTCTGACATCAAAATTCTCTTCCTGTCAGAATAAAAATTGTAACCGAGGCGGCAGTGATTCATCCGAAGTGACGATTTGGGTAATTCTTTCCTTTGTGTTGGCAGCACTGCATATTGCGTCCCTCCCGGGCCGCCGACGCGACGGTCGCCGCCAACAGCTCCCTTCCTTCCGGAGAAAAACCCCCTAGCGGCGCGGCGGCGGTGGTTTTTAGCGGCCGGTGGTGGCTGCGCTCTCCATGACAATGGCCGCCGGTAATTGCAGTGAGACAGTATCCGCGCCGGGACAAATTGCCCGCAGGAAGTGATACACGCGCGGCCACGGTCAGCAAAAAGCACAGCAGCCGGCCACAAAGGACGCCTCCCCCAGCATCCCCGTCACCAGCACCGTGTCTTAGGACTTTATTTACAGCTCACGGCCAGGCTGGAAACACAGCGTGCTCAACACCATACAAGACTGGGTGCAGCTGGGTCTCGCAGATCCTGATTTCTACTTTCTGTGATTTCTGATAATCTTTCAAGTGATGTTGATCGGTCTTGTGGTTCAGTGGTTATAACGTGCCTGACTTTTGGATCGAAAGGTTCCCGGTTGCTGTGTAATATGAAGTATGACAGAACGCTTCCGTGGTTCCCATTCAACTTAAAAGTGTAGGTCCCCTATACCCGGTAGGACTACCGGGTTAGGTCAAGGTGGCTACAACAGGGACGAAATGCGCAGCCAATTGAAACCCTGTCAACAAGTCATTCCGACCATGCGGAATTAGTATTACTTTCAATCATTGAGAACTGAAGACTTGCATTCGTGTTGATCGAGTTCTATAGCCGGTACGGACATCAGATGTAGGTTTCCCACGATTTCATTCCAGTTCCTTACCTCCAGTCCCTTCCCAGCTCAACGACCCGTGCGGCCGTAAATGATCAGAGACGAATTTCCTTATGGCCTCCTTCTTCTTGTGATGCCATTTCCGATTCATTAGATCTCTATGGCAAGATGTGGGTTGGTTGATGTTATTGTAAGTGTAGATGAATGTGACTGTTTGTGTATTCAACTTAGAGTGTTGTTTGTGTTGTGGCTGAGAGATGAAAGAACGGAGTGGTTGAAACCTACTGCTGATCCATTCAGGTCTTCTTTTCCGAAAGACATCATCAAAGCCACCAACCTTAACGTCCAATCAGACCGGCAAATCACGATCGACAGTGTCGTTTGCCCTCACTCAACATGTGCTGCGGAAAAGTTTGCGATTTAACCTAGTACTTAGTCGCATGAACTGGTGATTAGGAATTGTGTACCAACACGTCTTCTACCCTGCCGGCCAGACCCCGATGATGGAAATTTCTTCCACCTTCGGGACTCGTACCAGCTATCCACTTGTCAGCGCTGGACACCATCAAGATAACGCAACCAACTTGCCGGCTAAGACCTCTTGGATCCACTCAATTTTGATGCAGATGAGTCGCGTATTACCTATTTAGCAGGTGGAACGGTGATAGCTGAGATGCTCACTTAACCACATCCATTGTACAGCCCAATTGTTGAAATGAAATGCGAAACTCTTCCTCCATAAGTCGCTCTCTGGATGTTAAATATTGAACGGGGAAGAGCTTTACTTTGAAAGGCGGTGATCAATCTGCCTTCCGACGTTCCTGATTTGTATTTTAGACGATTTCGTGTAATCTTCTAACCCAGTGATATTCAACCACTGAGCTTTGAGGCCTTGCATTCGTGCAGATCGGGTTCTATCCTCGGTGCAACCAACCGGATTTAAGTTTTTTGCGATTTCATTCCAGTTCCTTACTGCAAATCTTCTCCTGGCTTCAATGATCATGATGTCAAATAGCTGTAAAGTACTTAACAAACGAAGATGATCTTTCTGAAACCCTCCTTCGGTCAACACAGATTCGTTGCAGATGAGGGTAGGTTTAGCTGGATTGTTATACAGCCTGATTCTTGTGTCATTGAACAAGAGAGCATCTGAAGGTGGTATTTATTATTCCTGTTACTTTCGTGAAGTTTGGTTTTATATATATATATATATATATATATATATATCGGTTTGAAGGGTGTAACTGAAGTTGTAATCTAGCTATCTAACTATTTAAATTCTGCTATTTGTTCTATGGGTGTATTTTTAAAAAAAAAAAAAAAAAAAAAAAAAAAAAAAAAAAAAAAAAAAAAAAAAAAAAAAAAAAAAAAGCAGTTATTTAAAAAGATCGTAGCCAAAAACTCCGAGAATCTAATCAGTGAACGTTTACTCATATGAAGAAAAATATTAGTAATAAAGATAGTTATGTATTTTTCCTTAGAAGCTTTTGGAGAACAGATTCCAACTACCACCATATGCCATACCTGTCATTTTTGACGAGCGTTTAAACTAGTTATAATAACAATTAATAATACACTGTGGTCGTAAAGACCTGGTGATAATGTTTCTATTGGCTACGCATTCCGTTCCTGTCGTACCCGCCTTAACCTAACACGGCAATCCTACCTGGTACAGGGGTCGTACAGTTTAACTTGGAAACGGAACCACGGAAGCATTCTAGCGTACTTCACATTAGACAGCAAGCTGTGCCAGAGGTGAATGTCGGGTTAATAGCCTTTGAAACTAGCTGCCGAAACAGGGATTCGAGCAGGGGACCTTCCGAATTCCAGTCAGACACGAAAACCACTGAGCCACTAATATAATAATTCCGTGTGGTCGTAACGACTTGGTGACAGGGTTTCAA
>CM061914.1:54795282-54854379 GCA_031002005.1 Vandiemenella viatica | reverse complement strand
GCGTGACCGGGAGAATGTGTTCCCGGATATATCAAATAGTTACTTACATCACAATTGGTTCAGTAATCGTGCTATTTTGGCATCTAAAAAGCTTGACGTCAACGAAATTAACTGTTGCCAGGTGATCTGATGTATTTTAAATAGTGTTGCCCAAATGCAAGAACAAGACCAGACTTGGCCGGTCTTGGTCTTGCATCAATACACCTGGTCTTGGTCTTGGTCTTGCAAAAATGCAAGACCAAGACCGATTTTGGGCAACACTAGTGTTGCCCAAATGCAAGAACAAGACCAGACTTGGCCGGTCTTGGTCTTGCATCAATACACCTGGTCTTGGTCTTGGTCTTGCAAAAATGCAAGACCAAGACCGATTTTGGGCAACACTAATTTTAAATCAATAGACACTATTGTAGATGAAAATCAAACCGTAAATTTTCCAACTGAGTTTTTAAATTCTGTGGATATACCAGTAATGCCACAACACAATCTTCGGTTAATGATTGATTCACCGATTATTCTTCTTCGTAATTTGAATCCACGTAGATCATGCAACGGTATACGTTTGGTCATCAAAAGGATCACCTGAAATTTTCTTGAAACAACTATTTTGACTGGAAAGTTTAAAGGAGAAATCGACCTGTTGCCACGTATTCCAATGATACCGTCAGAATCTCCAATACCATTTAAAAGGCTTCAATTTCCGATTCGTTTGGCTATTATGACCATACATAAGTCTCAAGGTCAAACAATGTCCATTGGCGGCTTGGACTTCGAAAATACGTGTTTCTCCCATGGACAGCTATGCCTGCTCACGTGTGGGGAAACCATAAAATCTATTTGTATTAGCAAAAGACAGGCTAACCAAAAATATTGTGTACCAATTATTATAGATTGTAATAATTAAAATAATGAAAACAATTGTTGAAAATGTTTATAAATCGACTTCATCTACCTCATTTATAAAACTGAAATTTCAATATATAAATCATTTATTTTTTATAAATATCAATTTTTTATATATTTTCAATTAAGTAATTTGTAATAAAATGTAAATTAAAAGTTTTTATCTTCGTTTGTCCTTAATTTCAATTATCCGAAACTCTTTACCAATTACTTTGTATTTTCAAAAGGACTAAAACGTTTTTGTCTTTATTAGTGAATATTAATTTCACTACATAATAGAGTTTAGAATTACATTGATCCAACGTATGTACTATAACTACTGAGTCACAGCAACGCGTGAACAGGTCAGCTAGTTCACGATAATTTTTACGTTTTGTTTGTATTCAACAATGTTAGCAAAACTGGGTTTGAAATTGCCTAATAACAACAATAAGCAAAGCACTAATTTCGATACCAATCCCGGATTTTTGATAGAATTATTTAATGTTTGTTAGATTTCTCAGTTTAGACTTCAAACTGCGTACGATGTGGAGGAAATCATGCGCGGCTACACCACGTCTGGTTTCAACTTGGTCCATTTTGGTCAAATAGAACTAGTTTCTGCATGTAGCCCTTGCCACGCAAAGCGGGAGAAAGACCGCGTTATACCGGTTCGAGTCCGGCCAAGCGCATGGGTGGTTTTAATTAAGTGTTGTGTTCGTCCTTTCACTTCTGATTACCACCAGAAAACTAGAAGAGTCAAACACAATTGAGGAAAATGAAACACAGATGATGCTGGATGAATGAATAAAGAGCTGAATGCCATTTAAAAAAAAAAAAAAAAACTGCATTGTGTTCCTCGTGACAAAGACTAAGTCCCCGTTTACATCGTGCGAGTTGACTGGAACGAGTGTACTGTCTTGCTGCGCGCGCAGCACTGGATAGTCCACTCTCCTCGTGTAAACTGGTAAGGTTGGTACAGTTGACTGAGGATAGTGGACTCGGTTCACGACCAACTTTTGGCGTTCGAGTTCAACAATCAAGATGGCGACAACTAACAAGTCGCGTAAGAGAGTCGCGAGTGAAGCAGAGGCATTAAAATCTTTAGAACTGCATGAAAGTAAGGAAATTCCGTGGAATTTTAAGAATAAAAATTATAAGAACAAGGATTTCAGAGACTGCTATAAAAAAATTGCTTCATAGTGGTGTCATTTTCTATGTATCGGAAAAAATATTTCACAATAGCACTTCAAATTGAGATACAGTTAGTCTTAAATGACGCAACTCTATATTTTCACTTGCAACTTTATTTTTTTAAAAGGCGCTGAGGCATTTATAGCATTTCTTTTTAATATTCACTCTTTTAACATTTTTTATGTTTTATTTTATTATTCTTCATATCATTCAACATTATAATCAACAAATTAGCTACGATGTTAATTCCTTTCTGTAATATGGACATACTATTTTCGATAAGATCACAATGCAGGAGTAGAGAACTGTCCTCACAGTGGACAGCGCACTGTCTTCTAATTATTACTAGCATGCTAGTCCACTCTCTTACCCCCACCACCCCCACCACCGACGGTCCGGCCAACAGTCAACTCGCATCATGTAAACGCGATCATAACTTATCTCAGTGGCTAGTGGGAAGTCCGCAGATCGAAAGTGCAAGATACCTAGCTATGCCCAATTATTTCATACAACGAATTCTTTTCTGACAAATAATAAAACATGCAACACTTGCTGTTCAGTTTTCTGTGTGATGTCAGATTGCGCAGGACACGGCGTATGTTCCCGGCTTGCGGGTATACAGTGACGTCGGCAGAAACTTCCCTCATTGTTCCGGGGGTTAAAAAATAGATGCAGGACTTCCAGGCCTATATGGCCGGCGGATCCGTCAACGCTATCCGCATTAATCACTCCGGTCCACCCCGAGTTCATCAGTAGAAGGCGCCCACCCCAGAAAGGACGCGTGGCCATATGGGACGGAACGCATAATTAATGGCACACGCAACTCCATTCTCGTCTCGTTCATCCAGTTAAGGTCGAATCCCTTTATTAAACTAATGCAAGCACCCACCGAAGCGTCACTATACGCCTTCTACTTAATCAATAGACGTATGGCCTGACTATCACTGAAGTCAGTTACATGCCACAACAAGTAGTTTTCACCGAGCGTGGTGGGTGATCGGTAATACTCTGGCTTCGCACTCAGGAGGACGCCGGTTCGAATACCTGGTAACGGCAAAATAAAAACAAAGTAAGAAAGAAGTGTGCTATTAGTTTGAAATATGTCACATGCGTTCTTCAGGTCATACATTTTGAGAAAAAGTGTAGATGAAAGCAAAATAAAACTTGCCTTAGACGTGGTGCCACACGAAATTTACAAATCAATGCATTTCAACAGTAAAAAAACAGCCATTTGCAGTACAATTGTTCTTGCCAAAGATAGTATCAGCAATCTACAGCAACGAATCAAAAACTAAAATTCCTTACATCTTCTGTTTTAACAAAGTACGTATTATTTCATTCTGGTCCAGGCTGCATTAAAACTTGACTACCACCTCAGTATACTGCCGCAAAAAACTCAGCGAGCTTAATTTTTCAATGAAAACTAAATTCTTCGTTTCTTTGTTGTAACAATTTACGAATCTTTTAAATCTGGCCTGTTATCACAAAAACTTGACAGTGATATTACATTCATGCAATAGAGTGTAGATACTATCTTTGGCGTGAACAATTTGAATGGAAATGGCGAGTTTGATTGTTTAAGTTGTATCGTTTCGTAATTTTCGTGTGACACCACGTCTTTGTTACGTTTCATTTCGCTTTCGTGTACACTTTTTCTCAAAAGGTATGACCTGGGGAACGCGTGTTACAAATTTCCAACGAATAGCACAATTCCTTCCTACCTCGTTCTTATTTTACCATTGCCGAATCCCCATCCAGATTTGGGTTTTCCATGGTTTTCCCAAATCCCACCAGACGAATGCCGGGACGCTCCCTTTAAAATGACATGGCCGTATTATTTCCCGTTTCTTGTACCCAGTCCTTTCGTGCGGACCTCGACGTCGACAAGACGTAACCAAAAAGAAGTTGTTTTACTGCTAATCACTGCTGTTAATTTCTAAGAAACTTTTGATACTGTGACTACATTAACTGATTCTGCTCTCGAGGGAGAAAATGAGAATATTTTTTCGGAACTTCCATAAAGGGATAGATTCGTGACTGGTTGCTGATATATTGGTTGGTCGCCCGGCAGCCCGTAGGCGAAATGTTCGAGTGCTATGATGACAAGATTAGCTGCACTACTTTAGGAATCCCGTATAACCCATTAGGTTTATTCGCCACCATATTGGAACAGTGTGGTGCAACGGGTCCAGTTCCAGTCCTGACTCCACGTACCGACCGTCATGATTGCGGTTTTAACTGGTTTCCAGCACACATCTAGAAAAATATTCAGATTTTTTCCAATCTCCGGCTAACAAACAAAACAAACATACAACAAATAAACAAACATACAACAAACAAACATACAACAAGCAAAACAAACATACAACAAACAAACAAACATATAACAAACATACAACAAACAAACAAATATACAAAATTACACTTATTACACAGAACAAAAGTTAAAAGTTTCACACAATGCTGGTAACGCAATCATTCCACCCTTAGGGTATACACTGATGACCCAAAACATTATGACCCCCTACTTGATAGCGTGTTGGTCCCCATTTCAAACGCAGTAAGGCAGCGATTCGCCGAGTCACGGATTAGACGAGTCCTTGGTAAGTTTCCAGACATATCTGGCATCACATGTCTAAGCACAGGTCACGTGATTCCCTTAAACACCGGGCCGGTGGTTTATAGGCTCGGCGCCTGGGAACGAGCATCTTGGAAACGGCGAGGCTGGTTGGCTGTTTGCGTGCTGCTGTCGTTAGCGTGAGTGGAAAGTGGTTGACGGATGCTGAAACCACGACTAGGTGACAAGGTCGTGGACGTCGACGGCTCATCACAGAAAGTGGAAGACGGAGGCTTGCACGCTCCGTAAAGCAGGATATGTGACAAATATGACTGCAGGGTACAATGCTGGTACAGGCACAAGTGTTTCAGATCATATGAAGCGCTTCTGTATTGCGCACCGAAGTTGAACCAACATGCTATTAAGCAGGTGGTCATAATGTTTAGTCTCATCAGTGTACGTACCAGATCTAATAAATATGGTTATAACTGTGGTGGGTCTTTCGCTGACTCCCCGTATTTTATATATATATATAAAAGAAACATTAAAAAGAAACAAAACTACCTGTGTATCTGGTGTATACCTTATGCATCGTGGCTGTAACGAGAGAAAAATATGGTTTCATGTAATCACAGGCCAGATGGTAGAGAGAGGGAGCCCTGTTTTGAGATCAACAGAGATGTGCCTGGATGTACAACCGGGTTGGGCTTGATGAATCTGTTCATACGGTTGTATATTTTTTACAAATACCTGTTCAGACTCTCCTCCTGTGCTTAGTGGGAGAGCGGGTAACGTATAGGCCTGGCATTCGGGACAACGCAAGCTAAGTCCGCTGTTAGTCCATCAAATTTCGGTTTTTCGTGGTTTCCTGAAATAACTACAGTGAATGTCATGATGGTTTATTCAAACGAACATGGAAAAATTCATTCATCCAGCGTGGTGAATGAGCTTTAACCCTGTCGCCTCGCATTCGGCATTACGCTGGTTCGATTCCCCGTCCAACCGTTCAGATTAGGTTTTCCATGGTTGTCGATATCACTCCAGGGGAATACCGGGATGGTTCCTCCAAACAGTCATGGCCGAATTCATTCCCGTTCCTGGTCCCAGAGCTTTCTCGCCTCTAATGACCTCGATCTTAACGGAATAATCCATGTATCAGGATTCCAACTATGAAGTCCTTTTGCTGTACGTATCATCTGATCGATTGTCATGCAGTGGGCATCATCACAGTACCTCATTCAACGGGGCATCACGATGTTACGGTAGAATAAATTTCTGAATGTTAAAATATGGGAAGCATATTAGTTAAAACAAGTGGGTATTTTATACAATTTACCGGGGCAGTGGCAACGATAGACTTACTGTTGGACATATAAGAATACGAAGCAGACCCCATCTGGCCAGAATGCCTTCTATAATGGTATTTGGCACGGCTGCAAACCTGAAAAAAAAACCAAATTGTGCAAACTGGTGCTTAAAAACACATATCGGGAAAGTAGCTCTTTGCCATAACCATATCACAGCATTGTTGAGCGTGCAAAGTTAAATTTCAATGTCTTCATTGGCAGCTATGACTTTTGATGAACGTGGGATGGCCAGGAGAAAAAGGGCCTGTGATGGGAATCTGTAAAAAATTTAATACTTCACGAGATTGCTATCATTCTGGTGATGCTTACTAACTGTTTAGTTCTGGTCATGCCCAGTCGACTTATGGGATACGGCCCGCGAATGAAATGCAACAAAGTAGAAAAATATAAAAACTCTCTCTTTGGTAAAGCGAACAACAATAACACGGTGCATATGATGGTCAGTTTGTGTAAGAAAATAGCGTAGAATTTCTACTGATCAGAGTTTCATCGATTGTGTTAAGTATTAAGATAATTACCGGCGTGGTAATTATCATCGCTGCAGTTGCAGAGAACTCGGCATTGGTAATTAATAAATCATGACCATTTACTTATAAACTGTTATTTTAGGGTGAAGGATTTAATTTACGACCATATGTGCTAGTTATAATTATAGCAGTTTTGCTGTGGTTTCTTTCAGTCTGTACTATTTTCACTTATTGTAGTTATGTCAATAAATCACAACAAAAGCTCATGAATTTAAAATAAACATTTTAGTTATTGCTGGCATGGAGTTAATGGTTCTTTGGATAATGTTTAACACGCATAATTCACGGATGACTATATTTCAATTCAAGATACTTGGAGATAATTTCAGTAGACTATGCACGATCAATTTAATTCTATATTAACACAAAATTGTGGTGATGGAGTGTGCATTTCAGCCCATAACGCAACTATTTTTGGAGGAAGAAATACGCATAATCATCAATGCTGAAACTTATCACTTGATTTTTAGCTCGCCTGTCATTGTGATTCGAATATGTTGGTGGGCTCTTCTGCCTGTTTCGTGGCGGCGCTGCATCCACGCTGCTCCCCGTGTGCATCCTTAATGAGTGGCGAAACTTGCCTTGTCTCACTACCCCTGCTTTAATGGAGGGTGATTTGGAAGAACCTGATCCCGCGGCGGGGGCGAAGTAGAGTGGTGAATAAATACGATCGGAATCAACGATGTCAGTCTTCCAGATAATCGCATCCAACCTCAACAACAAGTCGGTCTCACTTTCGTAAGGGTTATAAATGCGGTCATAACGCGATCAATAAATCACTAAAGCACAATTGTTACTGGATTATCATCAATCACCAAAAAGTGAGTAACCTCACAGTTTTATTATAAAAAGATGAGTGACGTCTGCATGGCAACTATCTTATGAAATATAACTGCTATAATTTCCGTTTGCCTTCCCCAATATTATTATTATTATTATTACTCCGCGATTCACTAAAAGTGTGTGGCGGAGGGTGCATTGCACCTCTCGAAAAGGGTTATGGTTTGGGAGGGTTATACGGGATATGGCAGGAGGCGCCCATGGGCTATTGTGAGGAACCATCCCCGCATTCGCACGGAGTGTTCTGGGAAAACCATGGAAAACCCAGATCAGGATGGCTGGAGTGCTTTATCGAAAGCCACTCCTGTCGGATTTTAAGTTTACTCGCCCGGGAAATCCTTTCTATTCCATTCCCTAATCGCTCGTGGGAAAAATGAGTACAGAAATGAATCGGTTCTGGCCCTGATTTCTCTTATCTTATTTTCGCGGTCATTTCGAGATATGAATGTTGCTGATAGCAATATTTGCTGGCTGTCATTTCGAAATACGCCTGTCGTGAATTTTTCAATTAGCTTCCGTCGAGAACAACGCCTTCCAGGTCTTCCCAACCCAACTCCTTCAACATCGCACTTACGTTCATGTACGAGATATCTGTTTTTGTGTTTCTCCCATACCTAGTGGGGTAAGCTCGGGTGGCCCCCGACACATAAAATTAATTGCAAATAAGGATAAGATAAACACGTTTTCTGTCTTAATTTTAATCTTGAAAATAAACTGGGTACTTCTTCAGTCATATTAATTAGAAGTTAGTAATCATAACAGTTTTGTCAAGAATTAAATTGAAAACATTTTAGCATGCAGCCGTAAAATCCCTACTGTTCCATGCCAACAGTAAGGATAAATTCATCGAAGGCAGGCACAAATGGTCAAAAATGTTGGGAAAAGGTGTTGAAGAAGCAGATCTTGCACAGATATAGGTAAAAAGGGAAGGAAGGTATCGGTTGCGACGTATGCGGCCGTGTTATATTATGACTGTGTGGACTTTAAGACTGTCGCAACAACCGTGACTAACGCGCTAATGTGTGACGGGGGATTAATTCAGGTCCACAGAGAGTGTGTTCCACATGTCGTATACTTTTTAGGAGAACTCTGTGGTTGCGCTGGACGTCTCGGCCTCCATAAACAGAGTTATTAATCACTCTCGGGCCAGCCCGTCCATTATAATTCCCGTAGGCGAGCACTATTTACGAGTCTAGCCTCGCCGCCATCTTTATGGATGTCGGGCGGCGCGTAGGCTAAATTAAAAGGTGCCGCCGTGTCGCAGCCTGGTGCCTCGGCTAGTATTAAAAAGTCGGAATTTATAAGGAAGAAAACGTTTATACAGTATGCAGATAATCTGTTCTCCGTAAGCATCAATGAAATTTTTGCCTTTTCTGAAAGTCAGCAGTAAAGCAGATCAATAAACGAATCAATGAGTGACCATTTGCGATGTCCCTGGCGTAGACTCCTCCAGAAATTTATGAAAACTAAACGAAGAAAAAAAGGGATAAGGAAACATCATTTCGCAAACGAGGCAGGAAAAATCCTCCTATGGAATTTACTAAATCGGGTAATTTATTTATTTATTTCGTATGGCAGAAGAATACAAAAACAGTAACTACAATGTATCACAATTGATGGAACTAAACATGGATGTTACTACAAACTGATGTAGAACGATTGCAGCGATTCAATTTCTTCTGTGGTTGCTTCGTGAATATGATGTATTGTACCACTGAATCTCCTAAGAGTGCATTCCATGGCGATGTGGTGAATGGTTTGCTGGTGACAAGAAGGATTCTCTATCATTCCCCACATGTACATCCAGTAGTTGCATCTACCGTGGCCTGTTCTCACTTGGTTCAGTGCCGTCCTGGTTTCCCTAAGAACGTTGAATCAAAGATGCTGTCGTGTAGGGTCTGGGATTAGCGCATATTTGTCAGGGTTGGAATTGGTCCACTCAGCGCACCATGCTTCACATATCTTGAATTTATTTTTGACCAGCACTTGACCAAACTTCCACGTTGAATACCTAGATTTTGGTCTATTTAGAGTTTTATGTGTGCAGTCCCGATGAACTGCAAGGTGTGGATATCTTAAGAATTTCTGCCATTCCTTTTTTAAAGCCGCTTGTCTTCGGATACTTGGTGCGAGAATGTTAGAGTGTACAGGCAGCCAGTCTGTAGGTGTAAATTTTACAGTTCCAGATATTGTGTCATTTAGTTGGATGTTGATCTTTTTTGTGTGACAGCATTTTAATCATACTGTATTGCAGTGTGGTGGGTAGATTAGTGTTGATAGAGTAGTATAGGTTTCAAGGTAGATTAGAATAGACGTAGTACATAAGAAACGGATAAGGCGTTATAGGGGAAAAGTAGATTATAATACCAGAGGTGATTATTGAAAAAAAATCAAATGTATAACTATTAAATTAAGTAATCCTACCATTGTTAAAACGGAACCAAGCCTACTACAGGCCTGAGTCAGAACGATGGCGTGGCAGAATGAGCAAACGTCAGCATACCACTTACAGCAAACAAAGCGCTTCTACCACGGCCAAAACAGTCATGTTTGTAATGTAGAGGGAATGATCATTGACTTTTGCACAAATACACGATGAATCATAACAATATTTGGGAGTTAATTTCCATATTAATGGTAAGCCAGGATGCTGCAAATTTGAACTGGCTCAGGACTGTAGTGGCAGAGAACATATAATTAAGTGAATGTTACTTAAAAGCAATTGTTATTACCCAGTAATCCGGTATAACTAAATGATAGATTACAGAAAGATATGTACAAACTGGATTAACTACAACTAACTGAATAATGGGATACTCTAAGAATAATTGGAATATTTCAATAAAAACCACTAGCACTATAACAACAATAAGCGATATTTGTGATTCAATATAACATTAAAATTTGCAATAGCAGCTGTAACTGTTATTACTGTAAGCAAGACCAAATGTAATATTATAGAATTAATTAGACAGTAAGTCAAAGTGTAACGGAACTGTATGCCAAATTCCTTGCATGTAAATATTTTCTACAAACACTATGTAAATCAACAATGTAAAAATTAATACGTAGGGCCTAATTTAGTCACTAAGATATTAGGCTGTATAAATGAAGGGTAAATAAAAAAAAAAAAAAAACTGTATTGCAGTAAAACGGTGTTAAATAAAATAAAACCATTTGAATGGATGAAAGGGTTAATTGCTGGGTAAAGGAATTCTTCAGAGGTACAAAACGTAGAAAGATAAAAAATGCAGAATGAAAAAAAGGAAGTAATTGGGGCTATTCATTATTTTGATTAATGGTTGTGTTGGTGGTGTTTGCAGACGCGTAATGTTATATAATTGAATCAAAACTGGAGAAGACTGGGAACTACTGCAGGGTGAACTGAACAAGATGTCTTGCTGGGAGGGGCCAGCATGGAATGAAAGGGTCAGCTTACTAGATATACGGATAAAAAGTAAAGGTTGCTTGGTTGTTGAAGACTGGTAGTGTTAATATCTAGGCATAACATTTGATAACATCCTCATATCCGCAGGGGATGGGAGAAGGATTGAAAACCTTTCATTTATTTGAGAGGGTTATGACGGGATGTATCAGAGAAGTGAGGAAACTGGATTACAGAAGTTTGGTCAGACCATTGCTTGAATAGTGATGGATCCACATTTTGGGCAGCTAGAGGACATGCAAAGATGGGAAGCTAAAATTTATCCTTGGCAATTACTGCATTACACAATCACTAACTGATTTGATAAATGAGCTGAAATGGAATTCATTGGAAGATAGAAGGAGGGTGAACAGTGTGTTTGGGAGTGTACAAGGTAAGTGTTAGCGATAAGGCGTGGAAAGATATCGGTGGAAGAATTAAGAGCGATGCTTGGAGTGCAAAACATACCGAGCGTGGTGGGTGATTTTATTTTATTTATTTATTTAACTGTACATTCAGATGGTTCGTTATCTAGAGTCTACAACGAACCGTTATTTCTTAATACTGTATTGAAATTTATAATAAACAAAAATTTTGTAAAATTAACACAAATCCTATATACTAAGAAAATGGTACAATGGTGGGTGAGCGGTTAACACTCTGGCCTCGCAGTCGGGAGCACATAAGTTCGAATCCCCGACTGGGCATCCAGATTTTGGTTTTCTGTGATTTCGCCAAATCAATCCAGGCGAATGACGGGATGTTTCCTTAAAAATGGTCATGGCCGAATTCCTTCCCGTTCCTTGTCCCCAGTTCCCTACCGCCTCTAATGACTTCGATATCGACGAGGCGTAAAGCCTTAAGTAAAAAAAAAGGAGGAAAAGAATACCCTGACCACAAGATAGCAATCGATGCCATGCATAGGAAAGCAAGAAAATTTTATTTATTAAGTAAAGGAATTAGGGATGGTATTAAATTAAAAAGGAAAGTGATGAATAATTAACTAAAAACATTGAAAGAATTAAAATTTCTAAACGGCAGAAGCAGACGTGTGTGGAAATTACACTAGAACTTAA
Source organism: Vandiemenella viatica (assembly GCA_031002005.1). Taxonomy (NCBI): domain Eukaryota; kingdom Metazoa; phylum Arthropoda; class Insecta; order Orthoptera; family Morabidae; genus Vandiemenella; species Vandiemenella viatica. The sequence goes on along the minus strand of CM061914.1, from coordinate 54,842,515 downwards.
GATAAAAACAAGAAAGGGGGAAAATAGTTGAACAGGTGGATTGACAAAGGAGAATGTGCTCATTCACAATTACAATAAATTAAATTAAAGCTCTACCACAGGTTTGCGAACCAGGGATCACTTTTCTTTTTTATTATTCAGATATAACTCAGGTGTACACATTTTTTAAAAAGTCGTTACTATCAACATGTAATCAATAACACGTTGTTATTGCATAGATAAACGCCAAATATTTGAACTTTGCCGAAACAAAATAGAAAAAATTTAAAATTAAGCTACTAAATATTTTAAGAGTTTGTTTAAGCTGCTGTTGTAATCGGTAAGAAAAATGGAATAAATTCAAAAGACTGGAAATGTGCTCAATAGCTTATCATGATCAACATCGTTATTCCTTATTAATCTCCATCTGGGTAAGTGCATCGATGACACTTATACCCTACTTTATTCCAATTAAATTACTCTCACTTCGAGGGGAACAAACCTGGTTTTTGGGTATAGACGAATGGCGATACCTCATACAGTATCGTCATACTTTCATATACTAAAGATTAACTTTACATTGACGGTATTAAAACTGTTAACACTCTTCCCCATACGACAAAATTATCGTGTAAAACAGTTTCCAATTTATTGAGAATCAATAAATTACGCAGTTTCCAATCCTTTGAATAATTTATTGACATGTCAACTAACAGATATTCAGGTACAAATTAGTGCACTATAAATATCCCAAGAAATTAGCACCGTACCTCGATTTCGTGACGAAGTGTATATGAACTTGCCTCAAAAATTGTTTATAAAGGGTAGAATCTAAATTGCCATCGCAGCCGAAGCATTAACCACTCGACCACCCACGTCGATTATAATCTACAGATAGAATGATGGGGAGGGCCTATACTAAATAAACAGGTGCAAGAATGAACCCTTAGTTTCAGCTGCTTGCTCCTGTCTTAAATTATCATGAAACCATGTCTTGCTTTGGGGGGAAGATGACCAGTTTATCAACTGTTCTGTGGAACGCCTCCAGCTCATCCTTGATCTTCAAGCAATCAGCCAAAGGATGTTACCGTTTAACCGGCTTGTACAATAAGAATAAACGTAACTGTAAAACGTATTCCTTTACTTCGAACGCTGCATTTACCTGCTCTGCTCCCTTGTCTCGCATTCATCAAAGTTGTCAGCTGCCTGTGATTATTCAGCCTGTTGAAATAGTCATAATTCAGTGATTATACTATTCTGTAATCTTTTGATAGATGCTTCGTGGTTTAATTAATACGATAATTAAGTAGTCCATGATAAGTTTCAAGTTAAACTTGTTTATTTTCTTATACATGTCGCCAAAGATACTGGTTACATGCATTCACACAATCCAGAGATTGCATACAACACTTCTTCCACAGACAATACAGTTCCCGGCAGTCGCAAACTGCGTTGGTGAAAAAATTTGCCGATAAACTCACTGTTTCTCTGACTTGAATGGTCGCTTTATATAAACTCTACCGAAATTTCAAGAACACTTCAAAAGCTTCCGCCAGATATTTCTCGAACATTAACAATACTTAAACAATTGAAACATATTAAAACAATCATAATTAATACATAATAATTTACACTTAATACAAAATGGCCATAAATGGAAATTAAAGATACTTTAACACAAAATTAGTTACAGAAATCATTTTAAACTGTAGCAAATTGTCCTTTAGACATCGTAACTTGCATTAATACTTGGAATTACCAACATTTAAGCAATTTTCTTGCACAATTCTGTTCTTAAACATATTAAATAGCCTCTAAATAATTTCTTTTCATAAAACAAAGTCTATATACATATATTTATAGGAAATTACAAAACAAACCTATCAGATCATATTCAACCAAACTCTAGCTTACTACCAATGATTCATAAAATACAACTCCATTTAATTTCAGATTTGAGGGCTTTAATCTTTCTTTAACCTTTTATACAAACGCTTCACTGAAGATCGACTGCATTGAAGGTATTACTTGAGTATGACAGTTTAATATTGGAATTAATGTCTACAGAACTATAACAAAAGAGTTGAGTACTTCAGGGATCACCAAACCCTTGTATTTTTTAGCTTAACGTCTTGAACTTATGTTCACGAGTAAAGAATTCCAGGTATTCACTCTGTGACTACGAAAAGCAGCACAAGTGCCTAATGCCAAGTAGTTGACAAGGTGGCACAGAGATTGGAAATCAGACCCAATGCATTACCCCCTCCCCCTATACAGTATCTTTAACGTGCCCGAGTAAACCTGTCTGTGTAAATAACCCGATGTAACTGGAAAAAAATGTTGTGTGTGAACTTACTGCTTTCATTATTGGTTAGTACCTGGATGACAGATCTTCGCTCGGTATATTTCGATTTCTGTTCAGTATGCAAGACTTCATCAAAACTTAGAGACGTTTGTGATAAATTAATTTTACCTATATACAAGAGTTGCACATATAATACTATTATAGATTTAAAAGATTAATAAACATTATAAAAACCTAACTTAGTCCACAACCTGAATGTTGGTTAGATTTTCCAGAAGGACGCATACTAAGCCATTGGTAGGACGGGCAGTTCCTTTACTCTTCTACCTACAGTTTACGTAGAATCCGAACCACGGAACGTCCTAGTGTGGCTGATATTATCAAATACGACTCTTAAAAATTCTTGCTCCCACCAGAGGCGTAGCTACTATGGGGCTAGGCGGTGCCGTGCACCGGGGCCCCTACACTAAGGGGGCCCCCAAGCATACCCGAGGAAGCCCCCAAGCGCACCTCTGGGGGCCTCCAAGCCCAGTTCAGAGGGCCCATGGGCCTTCACGGCAAACACTTTTTTTTTTTTTAGCTCTACCGTCGTTTAAGGAGGCCCTTGAAACACCAGGACACCCCTCACCTAAAGGCCCTCACTGCTCAGGGAGGCCCCCAACCACTATTCAGGGGCCCCCAGCCTCAGTTCAGGGGGGCCCTACCAGCAACACAAAGCAAAAAAAGGTCGCCCATCTGGCCTGAGGGCCCAGAATAATTTTTTGCACCGGGGCCCTTGTTGACCTAGCTACGCCACTGGCTCCCACTGGATTTGTGCCTGGGTGACCATGCTTTGCTCGGCATCTTTCGATTTCTGTTCAATGTTTAAGATTTTGCGTGAAGTTTTATTAAAGTTAAACGGTTTTATTAAAGTTGAAGGCTTCCGAGAAATTTTGAAGTGCACTGTACCTTGCTCTACCCAAAGAGAAACTTACTAATATCAGCACGCTTAGTGGTACCTGAAACGTGTACGAGATGAGGTTAGAGCCGTTTCGGAGATATCAAATATAAGAATTGCTTCCTTTTTTTTTTTTTTTTTTTAATAAATCGTGTTACACACTTGAACAGTAAAACCTTATCTACATATGAAATTTCATCCAAATCGCTAGAACCGTGTCAGAGATCGTCTGGTTTACCACATTATAAATTTTTTTAAAAAGAAAAATGCTATTATTATGTTAAATAGAAATCTTAATGCCAATCAGGTATTAATTAATGGTACAAGATTAGTGGAAATTCACTTAGACGAGTACATCATCGGTGCTAAATTCATTCACTCCGATAAAACTATGCTCATACCTCCAGTAACCTCACACATGCTGATTCAACCGTGCCTTTCCAAATGATAAGAAAACAATTATCAATAAAAATAAAGTTTGCTATAACCATTATTAATGGACAAGGTCAGACGCTTCAAAGGGTGCGATTGTATTTACCAGAAACTGTTTTTTTCGCGTGGACACATGTACGTGGCTTTTCCAGAACTTCGTAGATTCAATGATATTTATTTTTGTATTATTGACACATACGGTCAAACAGTAAAACATGATAACATTGTAGCTGCTAATATTGTTTTCAAAAAAAAAAAAAAAAAAAAAAAAAAAAAAAAAAAAACCTTTTAAAATAAAGAAGTTTGAGAAAATCACATCGGAAAAAGCCAATATCTATTTTTTATATATCTAATGTAATTTTTAACTGGTTTACAGTTAAATATGCAGTATTTAATTATAACGACTTTTTACAGCAAAGGTGGTATTTATTCCTACTCTTCAAAATTAAATATCTTTTATTAATAAATAATTGCTCTTACTTAGTTCCACATTATTATATTACCATTCGGTGACTGATCACGATATTGTGTGAAATATTCCAGCATATTGTTGGTTTAAAGGCATCATTGTTCCTTGTTCTAACCAAATAGAAACTTAACTAACATCAGTAGGATTACTGGTAGCTGAAACTTCTACGAGATGGCGTTGCAGCCTTTTCTGAGATGTCGAATACAAGAGTTGTTCTTTTTTTGTGTGTAAATTCGCATTTTTGCAGGGATGACACCTATCCTAGCTAGATAAACTTGAAAAGCAAGACGTTATCTAAATGTTAAATTTCATTCAAATCGTTAGAGCTGTTTCCGGGATGCCATATATATATATATATATATATATATATATATATATATATATATATATATAATAGCTCGTACCCGCGACTTCGTACGCGTGGATTAAGAATATTTTTCCCAGAATTAAATATAGAAAGTTGTTGGTAACGAAGGATTGGTCCCAAACAATATCGAGTCGGAAAAATATGACAGGAAAGCTATCACTATATCATTGTACCGTCGAACCTGTCTCTTGAAGAGAATCAATTTCCAACATATTTCTGTCACCATTCGATAAGGTCTCAAAATTTCGTGTCTACAACTGTTAATCATACTAGAAAAAATATCCTGTGCCATTCATACAGATTTCCTTATAAAATTCCATCACAACGATATAGCCATTTAGTCGTCAAAACGTAACAAAAAGACAGAGACTTACTTCCGTATTTATAATAATATTACTGTGGTTCACACTCACACACTGACTGCGAACAACACCTGAGGGATCATTATAACGTAAAAAAATGTACAACCTACAACATTGCAAGACTACCTACGATTTGCCTCGCATTGCACCCCTAACTTTCTAATATCTACAGTTTAACATTCAATCCAAATAACCTACGGCCCAGGCCTGACTCTTACGATGAAAAACAATTTCGAAAAATATTAGCCTCCACGGAGATTTGAACCGGAGACCACGACGTTCGAAAGCAAGCGCTTTAGCCACTTTTTTTTCCATCTCAGCCATCTGTAAGTTTATCGTTGTTTATTCGAATTTTGTCTGTACTATATTATCGTTTTCTCATTGCGGACAACACAGGACGGACACGACACCCATGCCCTCGGCCGGATTCGAACCGGCGACCCTGGCAACGCGAGGCCAGCTCGCTAGCCGCTACGCTACCAGGGCCGGCCCCCACTGAGCTGCCAGTCCACTACACGGAAACACGGTACGGAGACGTCCATATCCAACGTGTCTGTCTATCGCCGTATTTCGAAGTTATGAGACAACATGTGTTATTTATACAGATAATTTTTCAACCAAGTGTAGACAGTATTTTTCTCCTTGTTTCAAAGGATAAATGTGCAAAGTTTCATTGAGATCGGATGAAAACTGTGGATTTGTATGAAGAACAAACAAACAAACAAACATTCAGCTTTATATATAAAGATAAGAGGTGCTCGTTAAAAGATATAAGATAGTGTACGGTCTAAGACGAAGGCTATGCGTATCCTTAAAGTCGAGTTGCACAGGTTGCCATAGTACAGAGATTCTCAAAGTGTGGTACGCGAACCCCTAGGGGTTCGCGAGTTGATCATAGGGTGTTCGCGGCGAGATTTACGTAATGGTGGCAGACTGATTGTATCACGCGTGTGACATGCATCATTTAATACAATGCCTTCAAAGAAATATCGCTCCTTTCACTCGATGTGCCGAATAAGTATTAATAGATAATATGTAATTTTTGAACGCCAAATATCTTTCAAGGTTCAAATTCTACATTATGCTATATATTTCCATTATTCGGCACCACTCACAATCGTGTTAGGTTTGGTAACAATAGGGGCGGAAAATAATGCCTTAAGAAAGGGCTACAATGGCTTGAAATTACGTAATAATTTGTGACTGACAAAAAGCGCGCGGCATTGTTTAGTATAGTTGTTTTTCAAGTCAGTGGTAATCCGCGCGCGCACTTATTTCGGCCGGCGAAATAAAGTTGATTAGTAATTTTGATTAAAAAGTAAGTGAAAACATGAACCAGTGGTTAAAAACCGGATCAATACGCGGAAAATGCCCAGATACTCAAAAGTTATCCAGTTCAGAAACATTGAAAACTTCGTTGAGTCAAATTGTATCTACGTCTACTGAAAGTTCAATTTCGAAAGAAATTACGCGGAAAACAAGTAAACCAGAAGAACACTTCACTCCATCGACAAAGAAAAGAAAATATGATGAAGATTATCTGAAAATTGGATTTGTGTCCAAAGAAGACACCCAGTACCCAGAGCCACAGTGTGTAATATGTTCAGAAGTTCTCGCAAATAGCTCGATGAAGCCATCATTGCTGCGAAGACGTTTGGAGACAAAACATCAGCAGTACGTAAACAAATCTTTAGATTTTTTTGTTCGAAAAAAGAGGGAGTTGGAATCTTCAAAAAAAAAAAAAAAAAAAACTGTGACAAATACTGCAACTACCAACGCGTGCGTCTTTCCTAGTGGCATACAAAATTGCAAAGACCGGCAAGTCATACAATATTGCTGAGGAATTAATTTTGCCAGCTGCTAAAGATATGGTCAGTTGCGTGCTAGGAGACAAATTAGCAAAATTGTTGGATAAAATACCACTTTCAAATGACACAATCGCAAGGCGCATTCACGACATGGCACTCAATGTTGAAAATCAACTAGCAGAACTACTGCAAAATACTTATTTTGCAATTCAAGTTGACGAATCAACAGATATTACTGGACTGCCCAATGTACTTAGTTTTGTTAGATATGTACACAGAAACATTTCTGAAGAAGATTTTCTGTTATGCAAGAACTTGGAGACTACGACAAAAGAAGAAGATATTTTCCACGTCATCAATGATTTTTTTGAAGAACATGGCATAGACTGGAGAAGGTGCGTTGGTGTTTCGACTGATGGTGCCAAGGCCATGACAGGTAGGATATCTGGACTAATCACTAGAATTAAACATCTTGCTCCTGAAGCCAAAAGTATGCACTGTGCATTGCACAGAGTGACACTGGCGTGCAACAAAATGCCTGATTATTTAAAAACAGTATTGTCAGAGGTCGTAAAGATAATAAATTATATAAAAGCACGTCCGCTCAACTCGAGACTTTTTGCATTATTATGTCGGGACATGGGCAGTGAACATGTTTCATTACTCTTACATTGTGAAGTGCGTTGGTTGTCAAGAGGCAGGATGTTAACTAGGTTTTTTGAACTGCGTCATGAAGTCTATTTATTTGTGAAGGACAGTGACTTCAACCTCAAGTTAAGATTTGAAGATGAAACCTGGCTTATAAGGGTGTCATATCTAGCTGATATTTTCTCTTCTCTCAACGAAACGAAAGCTTCTATGCAAGGCTCCACGTGTAACATATTCACTGTGCAGGATAAAATACAAGCCCTCATAAGAAAAATTGAATTTTGGAAAACTTGCATGATATCAGGTGTTATTGAATGTTTTCCTCTTCTGCATTAATTTGTTTCGACCAACACCTTATCACTGGATGCCGAAGTAAAAGCTGAAATTATTGTACATTTGTCTCAGCTCTCTGATGAACTGAAAAGGTATTTTCCAGATATCGGTAATGCTGAAGACTGGGTTCGAAATCCATTTATGGTCACAACCAAAAGCATAAATTCTGGTTTGAGCATTAAGCAACATGAATCATTGCTGGAAATGTCCACAGATCGTACTCTTCATGCTGATTTTAAAAAGATGTCTTTAATTGATTTTTGGGCAGCAAGACAGGAAGAATATCCGGAGCTCTCACGTAAAGCAGTTAATTTCCTTTTACCCTTCGTGACAACTTACTTATGTGAGAGTGGGTTTTCACACCTGGTTATGATAAAAACGAAATACAGGAATCGAATGAATGTCGAATGTGAAATGAGACTGAGATTGAGTAAAACTGTTCCTGATATTGACTCAACATGCGACAAAAAACAAGCTCATATATCACATTAACTGACAACAATCTTCTGTATAAGTGTATTACTTTAATGAAAATAAAAATTCTTATTTTTTTAAAAGCTTTTTTTAAAAATTTTTTTAGGGGGTTCGCCACTGTCTGGAAAATTTAAAAGGGGTTCGCGGAGCATAAAAGTTTGAGAACCGCTGCCATAGTAGGTGTGAAGCTCCTCAAGACATCAAAACCAAACGGATGTGAAGCGGTAAAATCCTTGATCCCTTCATTCCCAATACTCCTCCTTATTTTCATGTGGACTTATGTCGTTTGAACCTTGTGGAAGAAGTGTGAGCTTCATCTGGATTTGAAATGTTATTTTCCACTCCGTTGTCTGAACTAGTGTTATAGTGGATGTCACCTATGCGGTTGTGAATGCAAGTGCGGAGGTTCAGAGCTTGACCTGCGCTGGTGCGGAAGTTTAGCGGAAGTGAAGATACAAAAAAATTTAATTATATAAAATTTGATGTAGTATTACTAAGAAATAAACTTAAAAACATTATAAGAATATTTTTATCACAAATTCTACATTTTAAATAACCATCGTCGCTCGTGAGGACGCGGGTTCGAAATCTTGTTCGGCCATGCAAATTTGGGTATTCCATGGTTTCCACAAATCACTGGAGACAAATGCCATGGTAGAATTCCTGAAAACTAAAGCAAAACTAAGAGAAAAAAAAGCTGCCAGAAAGATTTTATTTTGCTTCATCTTTCAACAACACAGAAAGGCGGGATAGGTTTGCAAGTGAATTAAATTAGATTCAAAGTTATGTACGCGCCAACAAAATAACCTTCGTTAGATGAATTTTACCGAGTTTGTGGCTCTAATAATTTGAAAGTTAAACACAACGTCACGCCATGGCACATCACCGCTCCCGCGCCATTCCTTTCCATCGCTCTTAATTTACATGCAGACTGAAACTTGCAAATTGTCACGTAGCCTGCAATTTATTATTATTATTATGGCAGGACTAATTAAAGCACAACCACGATGTTGACGAATTTTGTAGAAAGAGAAATGAATAATGTATATAACGTATCTTGCAATGTGAAGAGAACCTCCGTTATACCTTCCGTTTAAAATTTGAAGATGCGGAAGCGGAGGCACGATTTCATATGGAAGTTCCACACATGTGGATACGTTGATCCATTTCAACGTTTGTGTAATCTACAATCCGCGTGCTACAGAATTTTTTTTTTATTTTTGGTAACGATGAACACTAGAGGCTTTCCCATGAAAATGTGGAAAGTATTTCTCAAAAGCAGGATACATTTTATCTTATAGATTTGCACTTCGCCAAGTCGAGGTCATCAGAAGCGGTAGAGGATTGGGGTAAGAAACGAAAAAGAATTCGGCCATGGCTTTCTTCGGAAGGAATCATACCGGCTTTCACTTTGAGTTATTTTAGAAAAGCCATGGAAAAGCCATCTGGATGGTTCGACGTAGGTTTGAACTCACGCCCCCCGAATGCCAGGCCCAAGCGTTACAGCTCACTCACCAGGCTAGCTAACAGAATAATAGCATTGAAAAAAAAAGAGCCTTTGATAAAAACATTTTTTTTCTAATTTTAGTTGTTGGCGCAGTAATAAGAAGAAGACTTTATAAAATCTGTATGTATGGAGTAAAACACTTCGTAGAAAAGAACCTTGAACCATGGGAATATCAGTAAGAGGGAAATTGAAAAATTAGAAATGTTGTATTATAGCAGGCTGCTGAAACTTAATTTGAGAGATAAAGCGGGAAATGAACGTTTAATGTGAATGAAGAGTTAAGAAAGAGGTTTGTTGAATAGTCTCACAGAAATAAGATTATCGCGATGGGATTGGTTCATATGTTGGTGGACGAAACTGCTGAAGGAACGATTTTTATGGAAAGACATAGATCTGAACATACGTATATGAGGTATAAATGAACACATTGTTTGTAATTGGTATGTTCAAAGAAATATATTAGTTCAGGATAAAAACAGGTGGAGGACTGAATGCAACCAGCTGAGAGAATGATAAATTGTGTTGTCGGTGGTAGTACTCGTAAACCACCTACGTACCCATTTGGTGTTTGGCAGCGGATTGAGTGACTCCAGTACATATTACCTGTGTTTATATTCTAAAAGAACGATCTACACCTCATATAGATATGATCTTAAGCTCTTTGTTTTACACTGTCTTCACATTTGTCTGGAGATAGAAAACAAAAACTATATTGTTGGAAATTAACTGGCTAAAACAGAAGATCTTCCTATACCTATAAAGAAGAAGAAAATCCTTAGTTAGATTTTATGTTTCAAGAAAATGTTAAAAAGTTTTACCTTCTGCCTGAGATCCATAAAGGATCTATCAATTAAAGAGAATATACTCAGAGACACTAAATTAGGAGGAATGGAAAATGTGTCTCCTATGGTTGAAGGAGGTGTACTGTACATTGTGCTAACGAGGCGAATACAGAACCAACAGAAATTCAGGTCAAAACTGCTTACTGAATGAAAGATGCAGAATTAATGGAGATCATTGAGAGACGATCAGCAAATTAATTTTTTCCCTTGAATTACCACCTGTCGACATTAGAGTAATTACAGCAGGGTGAGGGACAAGGAAATGGAAGGAATGTTTTCTCCCCTTTGAACGAATCATCCCAGTATTCGCCTGGGGTGATTTCGGGAAATTTTGGATGGTTGCACGTGGTTTTGAACCCACGTTCCTCTGTTACTGCTCACCTACCAAGTTCGTAGAGAATTCATTATACATCTTGGTGGAGACACAACGGAAGAACAGCTTGAAATTAAAACATCTTTTGCAGAATGTAAAGGAAAAGTTGTAGTGTATCACCGAAAAATAAAAACGCCACTTACCGTGTGTATTCATATTCGAAAGCTGGCTATATCGGTGTAAATAAAAAAATATATTAAAATTCATAACTTTCACTTAATTGGTTGTGAAGTAACTTCCAGGAAATAATAACAATGAAACAATAAATGTAAGATAATATTTTAATATACTAGGTGGACGGCTGCAGCATAAGAGAATAGATAGTTAAGTTGGCTAGCCTGTAAGCTAAATTGAAATATGATTGCTATCGTTATTATCAGCAAAGAAAATTGTATCATTGTTATAGCGGAAAAACAGTTGAGTCTGAGAAGGAGAGAATATTTTAACTAGGAGTGAAAAAAAAAGGATATGTAAACGAATCAAACAGTATTCGAAATAAATGTTAAATAGTGGAAAACATTAGACTAATTTTGTTTAACGTGTGATTGTTTTCAAGGCAAAGACTGATTTTAACCAGTAGAGAGGAAAATATCGTTAACCATTTTCAGGTGTAATCGAAGGTGCAAAAGGGGGTCTAATATTAACACTTATTACATCATAGGCTCGGACTATCAAGGACGAGTCTAAAATAAAAGGATTCTCCGCTCACATGGCGACCGTTCACTCTTTTTTATCAACGTTGGAGGGAACTTTGGTGAGTGACCTATTTGTTGACCGCCCTGGACCGAGATATTTACCTGCATCGTTTCTGGTGGATGGGGCGGTGCGCCAATCCCTTTGTGGCCATCCGAGCTCACCGGCGCCACAGTAGCAGAAAATCCTGTGCGGCGAGTTGTTTTCGGGATCGCGGCGGCTCCTGTGACCCCCTAAGCGGACAGCGTCGGAAATAATTGGGGTAGTGGCGAGCCGGCGTGGTGGTCGCAGCCTCAAAGCGACGCAGATGAAGATCGTGCAGCATGTAAATCGGCCGCATGCCGAGCAAATCCCGACGACTTGTTTATAACGAGGGGGCAGGCGACCGGCCGAAAAAAATGGGAACTCGATAGAGAAAGGGAAAAAATAAAAGAGGGGAGGAGGGTCTGGTGAGATCTGATCTCTGGAGGGATCCCTCCAGGCTATCTGAGGAGTCAATCGGCTAATGAAATGTCCTGACACTTGTCGGGCGAGCTTTGAGGGCAAGAACACGGAATGTCATCTCTCCGTGATAGATACACGGAAGATCGCGTTCATCTTCCATCTCTCACCGTATACGATACCCTGGCCGAATCTTAGCGTTTGCATTCTCCACATAGGAATTTCTCTCTTTCTTTTCAGATTCATTTGCTACTGTGTGGTGGCACACTTTATAAGATTGTTCGTGGTTTAATTAATACGATAATTAGGTAGTCCACGATACGTTTCAATTTAAACTTGTTTTATTTGCATAGAAACGACGTCAACATTACTGTTTATATGCATACATACAATACAGAGATTGCATACTACACTTTTTTCACAGACAATACAGTACTTCGCCGTCGTAAATTGAGTCTGTTTAAACTACTACTGCCCTTCTGCTGATTTCTTTATATACTCTATCGAAATTTCTAGAACACTTCAAAAGCTTCCGACAGATATTTCTCGAACATTAACAATACTTAAACAATTGAAACATATTAAAAACAATCAGAATTAATACATAATCATTTACAATCAATACAACATTGTCAGAAATGGAAATTAAAGATACTTAAACACAAAATTATTCACAGAAATCACTTTAAAACCGTAGTAAATTATCCTGTAGACATCGTAACTTGCCTTAATACTTGGAATTACGAAAATTTAAGCAATTCTCTTGCACAATTCTGTTTTTAAACATATTAAATGGCCTTTAAATAATTTCTTTTCATAAAACATAGTCTATATACACTGATATACAGGAAATTGCAAAACAAACATACCAGATAAATTGAACCACACTCTAGCTTACTACGAGTGCTTCATAAAATACAATTTCATTTAATTTTAGGTTTGAGGGCTGTTACACCTTGTTTGTAGTATCTTTGCGCCCTTCGTTATTTGAACATCAATTTTGTAAGCTCATCTTTCGCTACAGTTTAAGCTTATGTCATATTTACTTCGTTATTTCCTCTTCGTTGATAGGCCACATTCCTTTTTTCGATCTGAGTATTATGACCATCTCATCATGCGTCTTCTAAAATCCTTTCTTCATGTGATATGGTACTGCAGGACAAGTTTCGGAAATCTGTATATACCCATCCTTATAAAATGGTCTTTCCTATTTTCTGAGAAATTCTTTCAGTCAGAGAGGAAATATTCAGTTTTTGCCTTAGTACTTCACTCCTTCATCTATCTCTTAGGGAGTATCGTTTTACTGATCTCAAGAACTTTATTTTGGATGATTGAATTTAATTTTTTATTATATTTTATTTTCCCAAGTTTCACTGATAAACATCATAGTCGGTATTATCATTTTTAGTACTTCCAATTTTCCTTTTTTGGGAAATTCTTACATTCAGAGAGGAAATATTCAGTTGGTACTTCATTCCTTCTTCTATCTTTCAGGAAATATCCGTAGGAACTTCATTTCGGATGACTGAATTTTATTTCTGTATTTTTTTTTTTTTATTTATCCATGTTACACTGCTATACGTTATAGTCGGTACTGCCATTTTGTGCCGTATTTTGCCACAGTAAAACAGTTGCCCATTATTCCACCGATTCTTCCAAAACGCTGTACCACTAAGCATGGGAGCAGAGTGGTGTAATACTGGTGTACGTGGGTTCGGCCCCCGATGCGATTTCGGTTTTTCCCTGGTGTTCCGAAATCACGCCAGGCCTTCAAATTAGTCGGGTTTCGTTCACTTTCGGTGCCTTTCATGTTCGTCCAGCCCTAATGAAACGCCGACGATGATCTATTAATCCCTAAAAATAATAAAAGTGTTGTTAAAAGAGGATATTTCTGAACTTAACAGCTAACAATTTTTCGAATTTGGTTCTCCACGTTTTTTTAGTAGACAGCCAATCTGCCGCTTCGGTTATACGTTAGGCTGTGCTTTTGAGTTAGATAATTCGCTAATATGTTTAGTTCTAAATATTTGGCTGTTTATTTTTTACTTGTTTGTTTTACACTCGACAGCAACCTCTGTTTATTGCTACCATTGGTTTCTACCATATTTACTAATGTAAATTTCCTGGATTTTTAAGAAAGAATCCTCTGATCGATCGTATTTGTTTTTTGTTTTTGTTTTTTTTAATCACTTTTGAAATAGCTAAATTTCAATTGTTTAAATATTTTTTGTTGATAGTAAGACGCTGTATTCTTACACATACATGTAAAAAGTAAACATAAAAAGTTATAAAAAATCTTGTCTTCCGCCAATTTTTATTTAATACAGGTTGTAAAAATGCTTTTTTCTCTCTCAAAACTTCACCTGAAACGTTCCACACAGCAGAAAATGCATGTAACTGCCTGAAATATGTACTATTCCATATAGCAATTAGTGAACTATCAAATGAGTCCTAAGGAAATGTAAAATTTGGAAACTGATGTCGGAAATGTATGGCGTTATAATAATAGCATTAAGAAGGTTAATTATTTCAGAGAAAAATATAACACTAGATAGCTCAAAACTTTATTCCGCTGATTGTAAAACTGTACAATGTATGTATATAGGACACTATGCAGTGAAAATAAGAATTTTTCGTAACTTTCTAAAAGAAGCTTCCTGGAACAATTTAATTTGTGCAGTGATACACTGCATAATCCATACTCGTAAATCGAATAACCATTAGGCCTCTCGTACTTTTATGTGGACGAGATAAATATACGTAGAGGATTTTTTTTAAATTAATCCTGGTGATATTTTTATTTCACTTTAACATACTTGCTGACATGCTGGTAGCCTCAGTTTATTCTTATTAGAGTTTACGGAATTTATTGTTTCAAATATTTCAGGCAAAAATGTGTAGATTTTTTGTTTGTTTGCCTTTGGCATTACGCTTTATCAACGTCGTGGTCATTAGAGGCTGGATAGGACTGGGGACAAGGAACGGGAAGGAATTCAGCTATTTCCTTTTGAAGGAAGCATTCCCGCTTTCGCCTGGAATGATCTGTGGAATACTATGGAAAAACCTAAATCTGGATGCCCAAGCAGGGATTTGAACCGGCTTCCTTCCGAATGCGAGGGCAGAGCGTTAACCGCTAACCTACCACGCTCGGCGTGTAGAAAATAAAAGTCTCTCTTAATGTACTCTCTTTTGGAAAGTAGTATTGTGAAACGAAAAGTCTAAAGTTCTGCCAGAACCTTTGCGGATAAGTTGTTCCGCACGTAATTCCCAAATGTGTGCGTTATAAATCAATAAATACTTCAATATTTTATAAAGAAAACTATTTTTTTTTTAAATTTAAATTTCGAATATTTTGCTGTTATTGAAACAACCTGTATTTCAGTGACAACAATTCCGTCAGGCTTTTAACAGAGATGTCTTCAAACGAAGTAAACGTTCCACGAAATGCTTCCCTCTTATCTCTAACATGATCAAACAGGTTCAGAAATTTGTATAGGAATTTCGGGTGTATGGAAATTAGGACAAATTCCTAAAATAGCGTCTTCCCTCTTCGCTTGGAGCAGGTAGCATTTTTCGGCGGCTCGTCCTCAGGGTGGCCAACCTTCTCAAGTAAAGCAACAGCTGAAACAATAGCAGTAATTAAGTTAAACACGAGTAGCAGTCTTCGCATTATCCGACTGTTACGGCGTACTTTGTACCTGTTATTAGCTTAAATAACAAGCGGTAAAATGAACCGTTTAAGACTTCCGGTGAACGCTGTGGTTATCTTCGCTAATATACTGGAACACGTGTAGAGTTTAGGAAAACGAAGAAATAAGTTGACTACAAAGACCCACCGTTTCTACTGAAAACAATAATTAAAAACGGCGAAAAATTTTAGATAATCATTGATGAAAAATTTTCAAGGATTCTTTAAGCTTTGTCGCCTGAAATATTTGGGAAAATCTGATGACAGCTTCTACTGTTAATGACATACAAACACAGTTTTCATTTGCAAAACGTATCAGTTAGCTACGTCAAATCTGTGCTTGTTGAGGAACAATTTCTGTTGTGAAACGAATATTTACATAATAACTTTCGGGGTTACCTGTTGATCATAAAGCTTTAGTATTAAATTATAAACTTTTATTCTTGGATTGTTTCTGGATGATGTTAATCGTGAAATAACACAAATAACAATTTACTTTAGCATATTTGATCGTTAATCGTGTTAAATAATGTTTTTAATATCTGACGGAGCTGGTTGTACTATGCTAGAGAAAATTAGCTATTACAGATTTATTGATGTTATGTTAGACAAAATTAACAACAACATTTTTAATAGCTGATGGAACTGGTAATGTTATACTAGTAACAATTAACAAAATCTGTATTTAAGGAATCTCGTTTTAATGCTGAAGGAGAACCATAATTCTTTTATTGTAAATTTCTGTTGACATTGAGCTAAATCCTGGAAGCGACAAATACTTTCAGGTCTGTAATTCCTTATTCACTCAATTATCGCGAAAAAAATCAGATTAGATGTTCATGTCAATTAAAACCTAGTGTCAAGTTCTTTTTCACAAATTTCATTCTCTTTTCTTAATCTACAAATTCACGTTTTTGGAGAGGAGAAGCAGACAGCACTTTAATAGCTTACTATATTGCAGTTCTTTAGATCTGCAGCTTGATAAACAAGTTCAATTCAATGTTTTATCATTGTTATTATTTTTTCAGTTCTCTCGGTTTCAACAGCTGTTAAATCTGCCATTTGTAAAGCTATAACGTCGTGTTCATATGTAAAACTTGAAACATCTCATTGCATGTTTTAAAACTACTTTCATTAGGGATATGACAGTTAAATATAATTATTGTATTATGTTTTTCTATGGAACTTTACATATCCTCTTCTTTAAAAATGTTAGATATTAGTCATATAAGCAATTTTTATTTATTTCCCAATCTTCTATTTTCATTTCAGCTTTCCAACGTAACGTTGAACATGCTGAAGACTGCAGAGGAAGCTTTTATCCGCAAGAACACTCGAGAAGAATTTTTAGCAGCTGTTCGGCGGGAAAGACTCAGTTCTCACAATAGTCACAGATTATAAGGTCGGTGTTCACCAGCCAATCAATATAGAACCTAAAAGGGCTACAACCAGTAATACTCCAGCGTACCGTCAATTTAATAGACATATACAGGGTGTCCAGAAAAGGACTCCCTGATTTCAAAATTAAATATCTCGATAACAAAGATCGATAGAGGAATGCAGTAAACGGTATGTTTATCGTGACAGCTGTAAGAAGTGTATACAGCAGTTTGAAATAATAGTTACAAAAGCTGCTAACAGATGGCGCTGTAATCACCGTACGTAATGCCTAAATAGTGATCCGAAGCTCAGGGCGATCAGTTCCACCATTGAAACGTTCCAATGCTGAACATTTTGAAAACATTGTGATGTGATTGTTTGCAAAGATTGTTTTCATACGATTATTTCACTTATGTATGCTGATATGAGCGTACAGCGCCATCTGTTAGCAGCTTTTGTAACTATTATTTCACACTGCTGTATACACTTCTTACAGCTGTAACAATAAACATACCGTTTACTGCATTCCTCTATCGATCTTTGTTTTCGAGATATTTAATTTTGAAATCAGGGAGTCCTTTTCTGGACACCCTGTATTTTGACCACGACGAGCTGAATGGCTACTGCTGGCCACTCTGGGTATCGAGCAGTGGTGTCGAACTATCGATTTTTCGGTATTTCTACCGATATGGGGTCTGTCCGACCAAAATGTATCGATTTTTCCACAATTTCTGAGAATACAAGGAAATTACCGGATTTTTTTTTATTTTTTTTTATTTTTTTATACCGATTTTGCATTTTCAAGTTAGCAACCGTTTTACATGGAATTCCTTGACTGATTATGTGATAAGTAGTTACCTATTGCGGAATGTTCCCTAAATCTTTTGGGGAACACCCTTATGCTCTACATTCCCGACATTTTTAGGGGGTTTTCCGCCCAAATTCGCTTGTCTATATAAACGAAAATTGGGAATTCGCTTGTCTATATAAACGAAAATTGGGATTCTATTCGTTCATTGGTTTTATCATTTGGAAGAGAAATTTTCCCCGAGTTACTAAGTAAAAATATCGTCGGACGAAGAGTACACGCGTGAATGCAAAAAAAAAAAAGAACTACAATTTTATAAAAAAAAGGGGAAGAAGAATCTTCAGGACGGCAGCAAAATTCTTGACTTCAGTTTATATCATAGGAATTTATATGATAGGAAGATAAAAAAAAAAATACATCAATATCAAGCCCTTCTTTGAATGCAAGTTGAAACCAAAATTTTCTCTCCAACTTTTGGTAACAATTACTTGTCCAATTGCGGCAGCCGACTGCTATGAATTTATTGCACAGATTGATGTTTAACTAGCAGCAAGTCTTCGAGTTCCAACCCTGGTAGTCAAGTTCACCAGACCTCACCCCACTTGATTTCTTCTTGTAGGGCCATGTGAAAAGTCTTGTGTACGAGACGCCTGTCGAGACCACAGAGGCAAAAATTCTCGCTACCTGCGACACTGTTCAAACGACGCCCGTGATATTAGAACGGATACGACAGAACTTTATGCGGCGATGCCATGCCTGCGTTGACCATGGGGAACAACTGTTATAAATGTAGCAGCTTGAGAAACTTATGCTGTTAAATAGAATTCTTTATCACTGTACCGTAGGCTTAGGATTTTCGGTCTCTGATAACAAGTTACGTGTGCCGTTACTGGTCCATCAACAGGGGAAATTATCCGAGGGTATTGGGGAGTAAACCTTAACTTAGTCCAAAACCCGAAGGTTCATTGGATCCTCCCGAAGGAGGGATACTAAGCCATTGTGTCAGAAGTAGGACGGCCAGTTCCTTTCCTATGGGACCTACAGTTTAACGTGGAATCCGAACCACGTAGCGTCCTGGCATAGCTCATATGATCAAACACAACTCTCAAAATTCCTGTGCCTGCCGGGATTCGAACCTGGGGCCGGAGCAGCGAATATCTGTACGTAATAATCTGGGTTCTGAAGTTACGTCTCTTAGTTTGAGCGTTGCACGAGGTTAAGGCAGAACATAAGTAGATTTTCATTTATGCCTCTCGACTCTGAGGTCAGGGACCCTATTCCATCATCCAGGGCATAGGCTACCTAGGCTGTAGCCTTGGGACCTGCGCCACAAAGGGGGGGCCTGCGCCACAAAGGGGGACCTGCACTACAAAGAGGGGGCCCGCACCATAACCCCGGGTCCCCTCCTGGGCCAGTAGTATAGCTAAAAGAAAATGTCGCTCATAAATTTTTTGGGCCGACTTTTGAACTTAAGCATCCATAACCGTAGGCAGCCAGGGGGGCCCGCACCACATGTATAGCCTAGGGGCCCACAAAATCTAAATGCGGCCCTGCCATAATCCCTGAAAGTTTGTAACACCATCACGGAATAGTGAGAGGTAGTTTAACTGGCATTAACTGCGCCATGGTTCTACTGTTCACGTAGCGCCTTGAAGGTTGCAATCGATACGGCTCCGTTGTGCTATTTGTTTGGTAGCGGCAGATATTTCGCCCACGCTTCACTGCGCGCAGTAATTTATCCGGTGTTGAGCGCGTGATCCCGACCTGGCGCAGACCACCCGCGCTCCCCCGCGGCATTCCGGGCGCCCGCGGGCCCGGCTAATTACCTCTGCCCGTGGCCGTGGTAGCTAACACCAGATGACAACGCGATAGCTGCCGCGGCCTGCTACAAATGTCGCCGGACCGCCGTCTCCATCAGATAACCGCCGCCCTGGCGCCACTCCCTTGTCGGCGGCGTTGTTCCTTGTTCGCTCCCATTTCTCCCTCTTCTTTTTCCTTCTCCGCCCCGCTTTTCGTCTCCCCGCCGGCCGTGATTAACTGCGTCAGGAGGCCGTCCGGAGTTCGTCGTCCGTTGTCGGCACTTTCACGACTACACTACAATAATATAAACGGGAAAGTGACTCTATCTGTTTGTCTGTTCGTTACATTTCCGCGACTCAACGGCTAAACCAATCGTGACGAAATTCGACAAGGAAATTCTATGTATCATTACAATGAACTTGGGATAATTTTATCGAGTTAAATAACATATTGTCATAAAATTTTTAAAGCTAACGGAATGGTGGCTGGCAAAAGGATAGCGTGTATTAATTTCTGTAATGTGATATTGGTCACTCAGTCTTTGGTTCTATCGCAGTCAGTTTGTGTATGATACACTCATAAATTTCATGTACAGGCATTAATATATAATATATAGTATAGATGTATATTTGCGCTGTGCCGTATAACCATTTTCTGTTCGGATGTTAGAGATGGGCAAATGAAAAAAATATATTGATAAATATCGTATCGATAGTTACAAACAGTATCGATGTATGTCGAGAGAAAAATATCGATATGTCGATACTTTTACCTAAAGCCAGTAATTATCTAAAAATATTCACAAAATATGTCAAAGTGTTTAAGAAAATTAAAGACAGCTACGGAGAAATTTTATTAATTTATGTATTTTTACAATCTATAAAACCAGTATTCGCCTGATTTAAACTTCAAAAGAATTCTGTTTTACGTGCTCTTCCGTCAGTCAATTCCTGTTGTCCGGTGCATCCAAGTTAATGCAGAAGCCGCTCTTTCGGACTATACAGAAGAGGCTTGGCGTATCCGGTATTTCGTCAACACACTAACAGACATTCATCAGTGAGAAAACAGAAGTTGTTAACTTACGTCAACCCTCAGCTTCTCAAAACAGACGCTTAATCAATATTATTCAACTATAAAAATAACCTAACCGTTGACATGGCGTTAACGTAAGCGTGTTAAAATTTAACAGCTTTTTTCAATCTCTTAACCGTTAATGAAAATCTGTTATACCACGATGAATTCATTTTTTAGTCGCTTTCAGAAGATCGGATGTGTATGTATATTTATCCAATATATATGTAACGTATTAAGTTAAATTACGTACAAAAATACCGAATTGGTACTTAAAATTGATACTCTAAATAAAATCTATTTTTGATATATCAAGAATAAAAATATCGACGATAAATACCTATTATATTAATGAAAATATCGATATTTCGATATGGTTTGCTCATGTCTGTTGTATGTAACTAGCTCACCAGCTTCAAACTCCCAAAGGCTATACATATATAGGACATCAATATCAAGAACATTATGTGTAAAACAGTACTGTTATAGTTTTAATTTAATTTAATTTAATTTAATTGCAATGAAGCACAGGCTCCGGTGGCAATTTCCCTACACACCCATCTTCCCCCTATCCTGCTCCTACCTACATTTACCGTCTACAAATTGTATCTTTAAATTCTTTCAAAGTTTTCGGTAAATTATTCATCATTTCTCTTGGTAACTCATTCCAATCCCTGACACCCTTACCTAAAAAAGAGAATCTTCCTACACCCTTGTGCCTGAAATCGAGTGCCAGCTTGTGGTCATGGTCATCTTTTCCCTTCCATGCACTACTTTTCATACCTATTGCAATATCTTTCCATGCCTCCATGCCTCCATGCCTCCATGTCCCCATAAAGTGACTTAATTTTAAACCACAAACAAAATCTGACATAGGAACTATGATAGGTAGTCTCCCACAGATAAGCCCCTCCTCCCCTATTTTGTTACTATTTTAGAACATGTTGCAAACTGATTCTCTTCGCGAGACAGGTTCAATGGTAGGACAGTGTGGTGATGACTTCGCATCACATTTTCCCTACTCCGTACTTAGTGGAACACCTTAGACGTAATATTAGCAATAAAATTCTAGGTCACGCGTACGATGACGCGGGTAACAACTAGTAATATAATATTATAAATGTGAAAGTAACTCTGACTCTAAGCTTTCGCGACTAAACGGCTGTTACTGATCTTGATGAAATTTTACGGGGAAATACTATGTATCATTATGAAGGACAGAGTATACTTTTTCTAGATAAATAACATATTTTTGTCATTAAATTTTGGAGAACTAGTCGAACGGTGACAGAAGGGTAGCGTGTGTTGATCCTTATAATGTTTGATCATTTGCTCAGGCTTTGTTTCTCTTTCAGTCAGTTAGTGTATGATCTGTTACTAATGTTTACGCACAGACACAACTAATTATATAGTACTAGCTGTTACCCTCGACCTAGTACGCGTGGATTTAGAATTTGATTGCTAAAATTGGATACACACAGCTGAAAGATATGTCGGCATAATATGACGGGAACACTATCGATATACCATTCTACCGTCGAACCTGTCTCATTTATTCATATCGGAAAAAAGTATCCTGTTTCATCCAAATGATACAAAGTATTTCGGTATACACATATAGTCGTCAAAACGTAAAAAAAAAAAAAACGGAAACTTACTTTCGCATATATAATATTATTAGTTTAGATTACACAAAAACTGCCTGTGGAACCAGTATACTCTGAATAAAGTAAACGCTTAGGGCACTATTTTATCACCAAACATTTGCCAGTACATGGCATCCTTATTACGAAATCCTAGGCTTGGCTCAAACTATGAAAAACAATTCATAAGAATTTTTGCCCCCAATGGGGTTTGAGCCCGAAGCCACACGGGAGTTTTTCTTAAGAAGCAAGCATGTTCCCACGCTCTACGCTGCCATACAAAGACATATAAATGTTATGCGTTTGTCTGTCACAGTACAGATAGTTTCATAATTTAATGACTATGTTCTTATCTATACAGAAATGATATCCCATGTCCATCCTAATGTCAAATACCATCTCCTTGTCAAATTTCATCACGATTGGAGTAGCCGTTTAGCACAAGAAATGTAACAAACAGACAGACCGAGTTACTTTCGTATTTATAATATTAGTATACATAGATGTAAATTTGTGTTTCATCAGTCATAAAGGTTAAAACCAGTATGGGAAATAACGAATGGGCATGTAAAACAGCAGTTTTAGCACTGACTATCGAAACTGTTGGACAAATGAATAAAACATGATGTCGCAAGTGCAAGTCGACATAGTATAATATCACACCGTGCACGGTGTGATGGATACTGCACAAGTTAGCATATATCCCACAGAGTTCATGAACGTTTTAGAGTTAGCGGGAGTGCCTTCATATCAATTAAAAGTTGGGGTTCCCATGTTACTGAAGTCCAACCTTGATGCACCGTCATTTTGCAACGGCATACTTCTAACAAATAACATGATTGAGGCACAACTTAATAGATAGATATGTTCACTTTGATCCCATGTGAGAATAGTATCGGGGATGTGGAACAGTACATACAGTTATTAATAATATCAATTATACGAGGCGTATTCCAAAAGTAAGGTCCGTTTGATCATAATAAAAACATCGTTCAGGATACAAGGTTTTTATTAACGTCAGTATGTAACTACATATCTAGTTCACTTTTCCACATAATCGCCGTTCATATCTATACACTTTCTGTAACGCTGTACCAGTTTCTTTAACCCCTCGGCATAAAAGTCTGCCGCCTGGGACCTGAACCAATTGGTAACGCTCGTCTTGAGTTCTTCATCGGTTTGAAATCGTTGTCCACCAAGCCACCGTTTCAAATGCAGGAAGAGAAAATAGTCGCTTGGTGCAAGATCTGGACTGTAAGCAGGGTGGTCTAGGATTTCCCAACGAAACTCTTGAATCTTCTCTTTGGTTTTGGAAGAGGTATGCGGGCGTGCGTTGTCGTGCAGGAGGATGATGCCAGACGACAGTTTCCCGCGGCGTCGATTTTGGATGGCACGTCTCAGTTTGGTGAGCGTTGCACAGTACACGTCAGCTGTAATGGTTGTCCCACGGTCCATGAATTCGATCAAAAGGACGCCCTTTTCGTCCCAAAACACGGAAGCCATCATTTTGCGATTCGTGTACGGCGATTGCTTACACTTTTTTGGTTTGGGTGAACCGGAATGGCGCCACTGCATTGATTGTTGTTTTGATTCTGCGTTGGTGTACGCTATCCACGTTTCGTCTCCCGTAACAATTTGGGAAAACAAACTGTCTCCATCTTGTCTATAGCGCTCCAAAAATTGTCGTGCGCTATGCATTCGTTGCTCTTTGTGCTGAGCGGTGAGCAGTTTTGGCACCCACCGCGCACAAAGCTTCCGATATCCAAGCTCTTCAGTGACAATCCTGTAAATTGAGGTTCTAGCAACATTTGGGAATTCCATAGCCAGACCACTAATCGTCAAACGCCGATCACTTCGCAGTTTTTGGTTAACTTGCTCGACGATGTCGTCGGTCCGAATACTGGGCCTGCCACTCCGCTGTTGATCGTGCACATCTGTGCGACCACTTTGAAATTCTCAACACCAGTGTCGAACTTGTTTCTCACTCATTATGTTTGGTCCATACACTACACACAATTCGCGATGGATGTCCGCAGCTGACGATCCTTTTGCCAACAAAAATCTAATCACACCGCGCACTTCACAACTGCCGGGAGCTACGATTGTCGCGGCCATTTCGAACTGCTCTCAACAATAGATAACGGCTACTGCGGCACGCCAACAATACTGCATATTTACCAGGAGTTGGTAGAGGGCGCTGCAGGTGGGAAACGTCATTCAGGCCTATCATCTGTGACATCTTGTACCCCGGACCTTACTTTTGGAATACGCCTCGTATTACCAGTAATTGACAACAATTTAGTTCCTTAATAAGCCATTAGTATAATCAATATCCAATGTTATCTGCAAATACAATCCCATGCTAATTACTGTATATGTGGAACAGTGTATACACTTGTTACCTGCATCTAATAACCAGTTATTTTCTTACCAACCAGTTACCATAATAAGTTTCCACTGTAATCTACAACTACATATTACATCATGTTAGTTACTATTTATGTGGAACAGTACACTTATTAACAATATCAATTATATTACCAACAATTGATAAGCAGTCAATTACTTAAGAAACTGTTAGTATGATAATTTTTCACAGCAATTTTTGAGTGCATGCTATCCCATGATAGTTACTATTGATGAGTGAATTTTGTAAACAGTGTAATACTTCACTTGTCAATAGTTTCAATAGAAAGAAAAACCATATTTCATTTTAGTAATTGTGGACAACTTTTCATCTTCCCCTTCCATACACCATATATAGTTTTTTTCTCAGCCATTCTTAGTTACCAAATTCGAAGAAGAAAATTCTAATAAAAACTGTGATTATGACTGCGATATCAAAATGTGATGATGTGCCGGGACCTCGAATACCAATAATTCCGACGGATCTACCATTCCAGTTTAAGACAACAGATTCCACTAAAATTAGCCTTTGCGATGACTATCAATAAAGATTCAGACACTGAAAGTAACAGCGGTGCACTTGGAAAAGACGTGTTTTGCCCATGGAAAGTTATGTGTAGATAGTCACCGGTTACCAAATCCCTCCAGCTCTTTTTTTATTCTGTCATCTGTCTTTCGACTGGTTTGATGCAATCCTCCTTCCCTTCCTATCCTGTGCTAACCTCTTCATCTCTACATACCCCTTACAACCCACGTCCTCAATTATCTGCTTCATATATTGAAATTTCTGTCTTCCTATTCAGTTCTTACCTTCCACCGTTCCCTCCACTAGCAAGTTAACCAATCCAGCATGTCTCAAAATATAACCTATCAGCCTGTCTCTTCTGTAGGCTTCTTCCACAAACTTCTTTCTTCACCCATCATTTCCAAAACTCCTTCATTTCGTACTTTGTCTGTCCATTGTATTTTCAGCATTCCTCTGTAGCACCACATTTCAAATGCTTCAATTCTCCTTCTTTCCGGTATTCCTAAAGTCCATGTTTCGCTACCGTAAAGTGCTGTGCTCCACAAATAGAGTTTTAAAAAGTTCTTTCTAATTCCTAGATCAAATTAAAAGATTTCTCTTTTTCATGAAGGCTCTTTTTGGTAGTGCTATTCTGCTTTTAACATCATTCCTCCTTCGGCCATCGGTTGTAATTTTGCTTCCCAAATAACAGAATTCACTTACTTCTCCTATTGCATCCGATCCTATTTTTATATTTAATCTACTAGTATTGGTATCATTTCTGCTACATTTCATTACTTTTGTCTTGCTTTGATTTATATTCAGTCCAGAATCTTCCTTCAGTATTTTGTTCATGCCATTCAGTAACTTCTCTATATGCTCAGACCGTTCTGCTAATAAGACAATGTCATCAGCAAATCGCAGCATACCGATTTTTACTAACTGAAAACATATGACACATGAAATTTTTTATTTTATTTACTTTATTAGTTCTTCTAAATACAAGTTGATTATAAACGGGGATAGACTACAACCTTGTCTCACACCATTTTTAACTGATGCATGTCTCTCATGGTTTTCTGCTTTTATTACAGCTAATTAATTCTTATATTCTTAATTTTGAAACATCTTGTCCCACCTAACATTATCAAAAGCTTTTTCTAAAGCAACAAACACCAAAAAAGTATCTTTGTTTTTATTGATCCGCCCTTCAAGTATTAATCTTAAAGCCAGAATTGCTTCCCTCATACCACGATTTTTCCTAAACCCAAAACTGATCTTCACCTACTATCTCTTCTACTATACTTCCCATTCTTCTGTATATTATTTCGGTCAGTAATTTTGAAGCATGTGATGTTAGATCAGTGGTGTGATAATTCTCACATTTGTCGCTTGTGCTATATTCGGAAGAGTGTAGATGTTATTTTTATTAAAATCAGTTGGAATTTCTCCCGTTTCATAACTTCTCGATATCAGCTTGAATAATCTTTCGATTCCTTCTTAAGCTAGGGATTTAAGAAATTCTTCTGAGATATCATAAATTCCAACTGCCTTATTTCTTTTCAAGCCATTCTATTAAATTCTGTCCTTAAAACAGGATCTCCTAAAGCATTAATGTCGACATCGCCTTCCTTTCCCATTACTCTATTGTTGAAGTCGTCCCCATCATAAAGTTTCTCAATGTATTCCTTCCAATGGTTATCTCTATCGTCCGAGCTTAAAAGAGGTTTCCCATCAGCAGCTTTAATGTTTACACCTGTTTTGTTCATTTCTCCAAAATTCTGTTTGATCTTCCTGTATGTAACATCTACTTTACCTATGACCATTTCCTTTTCTACTCCTTCACACTTTTCTTTTAGCTAGCTTTTTAGCAGAGCCCAAAACGTTGAGTACAAAATGACATTGACATAAAATATCCCCAGAAAGTGATATAGTTTTAAACTAAAAACAAAAATCTTCCTGAGGAACTGAGGTAGATAGCTCCCCACAGTTAACCCCCCCCCCCTACCTTGTTTGCTGCATTTTAAAACATGTTGAAAGTTGGTTAACATCATGGGACAGGCTCAGTGGTAGAATGGTACGTTGTTGGCTTCCCCGTCGTATTATACCGACTCCGTTATTTGTGGGACACCTTTACATAATTTATATCTTTCTATAGGCCTATCCAATTCAAGCAACAAAACTCTAAGTCCACGTGTACGATTTCGCGTGTAACAGCTGTATAATCAGACGCCATAACAAAGCACTCAAACGAAAGTCATAGTACTCCTTACTACTGTAGCTCGTTTATTATGGCAAGCAAATGATAGATAAATGATGCTCTGTTGCTAGTACCCGGCATCTGACCGATTATATTACAACGTCACCTTATCGGAATTCTGAAAGCTGTCAGGAACGATCAAGTCTAGATACCACAATACCGGTCGTTCTGTTAAACGTTTTTAGGTGTTTTAGCGCAGTAATTACAGCTGTTTGTCGACAACCTGCCCATTACGGGCGATCCAGAGTTTCCTGGTGTTGGTGAATGTTTCTGTTTTCACATATTTCATTCTCCGTCAGTAATATCTCAACATAAACTTACATACTGTAAACTGGCAGTGACATTTTGTTACTTCGCTATCATATCAAGCAAAAGCTACAGACCCGATATGGATGTAGTTTTTACAGTTTGAATTGTTGTGGTCTAGCTATAAATCTTCGAAATATCTTATCAATCTACCTGACCGGGAGATGGAGCAAGGAATGATATGTTCGTATCCAGAAATGTTGGATGGCACGGGTCACAATGCGTACAACACATATATTCCTTTCTTAACCTTGAAATATTCACACGAATGACCACGCCAAATTACACATAAACACTCCATTTTTTCCTTCTTCTTGCTGCGTCACGCCTCGTCGACGTCGAGGTCATTAGAGGCGGGAAAGACTGGAGGCAAACAAAAATAGGAATTATCTCATGGCCGATTGAAGGAAAGTTTCCGGAATTCGGCTGTAGTGATTTTTTTCGTCATCAGAACTCGAACCAGCTATACTCTGTTCACTCACATCTGGCGGCTCAAGGTCACGTTCCCCTTACCCCGCTCCTCTCCTCACCACCCCCTCTCTTGCCTGCCCCTCTAAGCAATCGACTGCGTTCACGCAGGCCAGCGGTAAACTTGTCAGCGGGCACTCTTTCCCCTTCGCACATAGGGTAAGGGCAGTGGAGTGGGGATAGAGAACAGTGACCTTCAGCCGCCTCTGTTATCTGAACGCACTATAATCCACGGCGTCGCAGCCAAATGAGACTACAGGGCAGGCGGTTATTAAACACAATCTGATCTAGAAATCGCTGTTCATGGCAACACTGCCTACAGTACTGTGAGTGTCGTATTGTTCCATACTAGTTTCTGCTACATCCCTTTTGTTCAATCGTGTTCTGGACAAAGTAATCAAAGCCTGGGAGAGAGAAGTGAAAGGAATAACCATCTCAGGCTACTCAGAAATAACCTGCGGTGTTTGGCCTTTGCAGATGATCAAGCAATTCTCTCCAACAGCAGACAACAAGCAATCTACTCCCTTGAAGAACATCATGAAATTTCAGCTAAATGCGGTCTCCAAGCCTCATGTTCTAAAACCCACTATTTGGAAGGATCTTCGCGCTATCAAGATGGTCCAGCTATGAAAACACGGTTGGCAATATCTCTCAAGTAACTAGATTCAGATACCTTGGAGAAATTGCAGGACTAAATCGTGAAGCAAACGGGGGGAGAATATTTAAATTACAAAAAGCCTATAGAATCACCTGGAACAGATACTACAAAAAGTCAATATCCCAAAATGTCAAATTATGACATTATAACGCTGTAATCAAACCTGAGGCATTATACGCATCGGAAAAATTTGATTATTAGGGGTAGATCACTGATTAAAGATTTTTAAAAGAAGGAAGAAAAATTTTAAGGAAAATCTTTGGCTCAGTTTGTACAGGAGGAATTTGGATGAAAAGGAAATCAGAAAATCTATATCAGCATTCGGAAAAAATTTCTGACACATTCAGGAAAAAACGAATTAAATTCTTCGGCCTTGTTATCAGAATGAATAACAACAGACTAACCAAAAGTAAACCTTGCCATTTCAATGAAAAACAATTGGCAAATTGAAATCGAAAAGAGTCTCCGGGAAATCGGAATCACATATGATATCATATAAGACAGATGCAGATTTAGTAGCATGATCAATAACCGCCAATTTGACAACAAACGGTATATTAAAAGAAGGAACACCTGGACGGAGGAACGTAGGAAAGACCTCAGTG
This sequence comes from Vandiemenella viatica, assembly GCA_031002005.1. Taxonomy (NCBI): domain Eukaryota; kingdom Metazoa; phylum Arthropoda; class Insecta; order Orthoptera; family Morabidae; genus Vandiemenella; species Vandiemenella viatica. The sequence goes on along the minus strand of CM061914.1, from coordinate 54,812,947 downwards.
AGAGGATGAAGAGATTTTGGGAAAAAAAGACACATCTGCTAAATAAGTTCATTCGCGTTCCTTAGTTGGTCATAACGATGGATGAAGAAATTGTTTTACTTGCTAATGCAACCGAGTGTGATGGGTGAGCGGTAGCGCTATGGGAATGCCGAAATGGTTTTACTCAGAAGGCCAAGAACGAACTAGTTCCCTTGTCCTCTATCCTCTCGAAATACCTAGACGTTAAAAAGGCGTAAAACAGCCAAGGTAACAAAAATAAAAAAAAATAAAAAAACCAACTGTTAATAGAGTTGCGTCAGAAATACTGATGGTGCAATAACATATTCTAGAAGAAAAAAAATTCAAACTCTAATCGGAGACTCATAGGCTCAAAGGATAAGCACACATGATTCATTGGATAGAGAGATGGAGGTAGCACCCCGCAGAAAACGTAAAAATGTACCGTACACTATCGCTGACTAAATTCTTGTTCTTATACTGTTTTAATGGCTATTCCGAGGACGAGGAGAAGTTTCCACTATAACTTTATTTGCCACAAGAAAAAATGGAATACTGTTCAAAATTTAAAACATACTGTATGCCTTTTGCTTCTGTATATTACACGCTGAGAACGTTTCAACTGCGAGAAGGAAATTACGATTCATTGCAGCGATTATACATTTTTGTCTGTTTTGATCAGGAGTACGCGGACAAAATATAAATAAAATTAATAATTACTAAAACATAAACGGAGACGCGAGAATATGCGAACATTGGCCACAATGCGTGAGATGCGAGTTGAGCTATCAAATAACTATTCTAGAATAGCCAATTTTGAATAATTATTATTATCATTACTATTATTAGGAGGTCCATGGCTTATCTCTAAGGTGTCTGCCGCTGAAAAAGGTTGTTCCAGATGAAGAGGATACATGAAAAAATTATTATTCGGATTTAGATTGGTTCTTGGAAAATGTACAGTCCATGGTCCGAGTTCATGTGGGCGCCGCGCCGGCATGACGCCACCGTGTCTCAGTGGCGCACCGTCGTCGCCGCCCTTTGCTTCGCGGCGTGTCCTTGAGCAACCCTTCCTATCACACAAAAAAAAAAAAAACCAAAAAATCGTTAAATTGAGTGAATAAGTAGGTGCTAAATTGACCAAATTAGCTAAAACTAATGTTAAAACACTCTCTAACACTGTTATAAATATCTAAGCCAAACCAGATTTTGTTGGAAATATTTCGGAAGTTTAGTGATATAAGAAGCCAGTAAGAAGAAAATTGTTAATTCCGATCAAGTCTATTGCTTAGCTAGCCTAGATGCGGTAAAAACAGTGAAGTATTTAACCCTGAGTACTCAATATATGGAGAAAATGAATACTAAAAATAAAATAGAATGCGTGATTAGAGATATAAAGAAACAGTTGGGACTGAATGAAAAGGAGATTCTAGCTATCACTGATGCTGGAGAAAACGTGCGAAGAGCGGTTTCGTTGGCTAATATGAAACAGCATCTGTGTCTTGGTTATGCACACCATAATATGGACTCCATAATATATATATATTTGTCAGAGCTAGAAGCACACGCCAAAAAGATGGAAAAAGAGTTAATGGATTTCTTGATAACGTCGTTCAATACCTAGATAACGAATAGACCAATCCTATTTTAGAAAATGATTAGATGAAACCAGTGCATACAGAAAGAATGAATGAATGAAGTGGTTGAAGAGATCTCGACATTCGTATCAGGATTAGGAAATGTTATATACACTCCTATAAAAACTGAAAGACACACTCGTTGGGGACCAACTCGTTGGCACAGATTTACAGAGATGCTGGAAACTTTAACACACGTATGAAACCGCGACCTAGTAAACAAGATGTTTAGAAATATTGGACAAGATGAGATAAAGATTAATCAAAGTGAGTAGAGTCTTTTAGACATAAAGGATCTGATAAAATTTTTGGAACTGTTTTGCGAAACAGTTTAGGTCATGTCGTCTCAAAGATATGTACCCTACAATGAATGTGACTCTTCCGTTCCGTTCTGAAATAATTGACATCCTGAATTCTGTCTTAGATAACGAACTATTTGATTATATTTCGGCTTAATTGCAACATGGTGGCAGAAATCAGCAAATGATTCGCTGCCACAGAGCGATCGTAGCAGTATCAATTTTTGGATTATCGGTTTATGGGTCTCAAAGAAGTAGATACATATTTGGAATCAATAAAAAAGACCAGTACTTCCTTTCTTGCCCCATGTGTCAAGGAAGTAATCCTGCCCTTAAAGTGCCAGAAACAAATGAAGGTAGAGACCCTATTGCTTCTACAAAATCCACCAATAATACATCGCCATGTCAGCCTAGTTACAGCTCACCATTGAGCTGGTGTAAGGTGGAGTATATTGCCCTAAGGCATTGACTCCAAGTATTTTGGACGGAACAGATCTTCGCTGTCGGTGTGTCTTCATTTTTGGCTGTAAATGTCGTCTTCGAATGGTGTTTCTTCACAAGATGGAGTGCCGGCGCATCTGCCATCTCAGAAATGGTCATCCGTTTTTGCTGTGGTGCCCTCAGGGCTGCCGCGGCGTGTTTCGTCAGTCTTCCTTTGAAGCCAGGTGGTTGACGAGGTTCTTGAGTAAGTCGATGAGGGCACCCAATCGGTCTTCTCGCTGGCCTGGGTCTTGGCAGTTGCAGGAGTGGCTGGTGTGGGCTCTATCGAACTTATGAGGCTCCGACTTCTGTCTTGTTGCTGGATGGTGGAGAGGAACTCGACGCTGCTCTGGCGGTCCATTGCTCGACTGCCGCTGCTGCCATTGACATAATTCATCCAGGTTCCATCTTTCCCGGAGTGGGAGGAAGTTCTTACAGCGGTACTGTATCTCCTTCCATTTCATACTGGTTATCATAATCGGTGTGGCTTTGGTGGATTGTCATTTCCGGGTTCTCGTTATCGTGTTAGGTGGACGGGCCACCTAATGTTGTTATTAATTCTTGCAGTGCTGCCAAGTTGCTCTATCAGCGGATTAGCTGATTGGGAGCAATTTTTGTAGAATTGCCTTGCTAATTTGGCAAATCTTATTTTTAGTGGCTCGAGACCGCTGATTTCGTGAAGGGCGGCGGACGGCGTACCCCTTGGTAGCTTGAATGCAAAACGAATTGCTCTATTTTGTATAGTCTGGATTCGGTCAATGTGGTTGGAGGCGGCATTGCCCCAAACCACTGCAGCATAATCTAGAACTGGTCGCACTAGAGCAGTGTACAGCCTGATGGCCTGATTAGGCTTGAGTGTCGACGATGGGTTTAGGACAGAATATAGAGATTTCATCCTGCCCTCCGCTTTTGCTCTCAATTTGTTTACATGTTGCTTCCATGTTAGTCTTCTGTCGAGTGTGACTCCAAGATAAGTGGCAGTTTGCGTCCATGGAATGGGCTCATCAAAGAGTGTGATTGGCGGTAGTTGAGGGACCTTCCGTCTAGTGATAAAAACCGCTTGACTCTTTCCTGCGTTAAATGCCAGTCGCCATCTTTTGGCCCAGTTTTCAATGTTTTTGCAAGCTCTTTGTAGCGATGCTCTAGCTATATTCGGTCTCATGCTCCTGGTAAACTGGGCCGTGTCGTCCGCGTAGAGCGCAGTATGGACTCGGTCAGTTCTTGGCAAGTCAGAAGTGTACAAGTTATAGAGTACTGGGCCAATTACTGACCCTTGTGGGACTCCGGCCTCTATTGCTCTTGCAGAAGAAAGGGCGTCTTCAAGGAGTACCCTAAAGGTCCTGTTTGAGAGGTAGCTCTTCAGTAGTCTCACATGCGACAGGGGGAAACCTAAAACTAATAGCTTGTAGAGAAGCCCTTGATGCCAAACAGAGTCAAAGGCTCTACTAACGTCTAAAAGTACGGCCCCGAAGAATTCTTTCTTCTCAATTGCACTGAATGCATGTTCCACTAGACGTAGTAATTGCTGTGAAGTTGCATGCTGTTTTCTAAAGCCGAATTGTTCATTCGGTAACAGATGGTCCTGGTCTATGTGCCGGCTGAGTCTTTTTAAGTATAATCGTTCGAAAATTTTTGACATTGTTGGTAACAAGCTGATTGGCCTATATGATTTTGGAGATCTCCTGTCCTTGCCTGGTTTTGGTATCGCCACAATGTCAGCCTGCTTCCAAGAGTCAGGAAATTCGCCAGTGGTAAGTATCCGGTTGAATACTGCGGTGAGGTACTGAATTGCCTGGTCAGGTAGCTGTTTCAGTAGGGTGGCTCCTATGCCATCATGACCCGTTGCTTTGTTAGGATTACATTGTCGAATCATGTTGGATACTTCTTCGCTAGTTATTGGTTCAATTTCTTCATCTTCAGGGATGACAGTGTTGAGGAAACGTTGAAGTCGTTCCTCCACTAGCTGGATATGTTGAGCATCTAGATGTTCATTGACTGGCCTGAAGTTCTCCTGAAAAACCTCCGCCAGGGCTTCCGCTTTCTCTATGGGGTCAGAAATGACGTTGTTGCCAACATATAGGGGAGACAATTTAGCCGTTCGTCGGAGGATCCTGCGGGTGAGTTTCCAGGCAGAGCCATCTTCGATATTGATTGTTGCCAGGAGACTAGCCCATTCACGATTCCGATGCTGTTGGACATCAGCTTTTATTTGCCTTTGCATCCTGTTGATGAGACGTTTAGTTGCAGGATTCGGGTGATCTGCCATTCTCTTGTGAGGTTGTTTTTTATTGTTATGACCTCTCTTATGCGTGGTGGGAGTTGCTTGGAGCGGCCCTGATGGTTTGTCCGGATGGGCGGAGTAGCGGAGTCTGCTGCCTCATTGATCCAGCGGGATAGGTTTTTAATTGCCGTGCTGGGATCAGAGTTTTCAGGTGGAGTGACATTTCGAAGTTGTTGTAAGATACTGTTTTTGTAGTTATCCCAGTTAATGTGGGAGAGGTTTCTGTGACGTCTACTACAGTGTGCAGCTCCCTCAGCTAAGTAGAAAATAACTGGGAGATGGTCCGACGAGAGCGCTGTCTTGGTAGTGATGGCAATGGTGTGTTTTAGATCTTTGGTGATCGCAATATCAAGAACATCTGGAAGTCGCCCAGCTGGAAAAATTGTTGGTTTAGTAGGCCCCCAGACTACTCCATCATTGGCTAGGACTGCACGGAGAAGCTGTTTGCCTGCCGTATTTGTTATGCGCGAATGCCAAACATGGTGTTTTGCGTTAAAGTCGCCCGCAATGAAGACGTATCCACGAAGGCGGAGTAGTTTAGCAATATCATCTTCGTTAACTCTGCCTTTTGGTCGACGATAGGCAGAAATAAAGAGCAGGTGGCCCCTATTTGTTTCAGCAGACACTGCTGTGGCTTCTAAGCTGGTGAGCTGTGGAAGAGCAACCTCGTGGTGTTTAATTGAGGAGCGAATGTAAATGGCAGTACCTCCACCTGCTGTTTGGCGGTCGTTGCGGTAGCAATTGTAGTTGGGGGCAGCCGCACGCACTCCCGGCTTTAGGTGAGTTTCGTTAACGAGACACACGTCAATTTGTTCGTCACGTAGAAATTCGACGAACTCCCCCATTTGTCGCCAAATGCCATTGGCATTCCATTCACATATGGTCAGCTCGTGTATCTTACTGGCCATGTTGTTCAGTTGATATAACTTTTTGTTGTGCGGCCTCGACCGCCATCTGCACTGCAGCTGATATTTGCTGCGGAAGGTCTTTAAGTTTTATTAATTCTGTTATTAGGGTAGTGACAGTTGCAACCATGGACTGTACCATTTGTAACAGGACGGTGATTTCATTATTTTCTAGGCGTCCTGATCTGCCCTTCTGGAGATCATTGGTCGTGTTCTGGTTTTCATCTGTCCCTGGAGGTATATTCCTTCCTCGACGGCTGTTATTGGGTCGGCTAGGTATTACCTTCGTCAGGGCCGTGCTGTATGTTTGATCTGCAGGTTGGTTGTTGTTAGCATTTTCTGGTGTTGCTTCAGCAGTTTGGTTTTCCTGCGTTGGAAGCGCCGGAAATTCGTCTTGAGTCAGCTGTTTTTGTTGTTGTTGGCGCTTCTTTTTCATTAAGGCTGCGTAGGCAGCGTTGTTGATCTTCTGCCTTGGGCATTCACTCGAGACTCGACTCGACTGACTCGCACGAGCAGTATTCGCATATGCGTGCACGCTAGCAGCTTTCTCGTGTATGCGATTTCTGTTTTGCTTACTCAGCGAAGGAAAGTGGTATAACTTGCTTCTCTTCTTTGGGGATCCTTTGCCCTCCCATTCCGAGGCTTTTAGGGATTTACCACCACACGGCCCACTCCTGCGGGAGTGGAACCCCCTGGTGAGAGCTTAGGGTTGTTTCTGATCCGGATACCTCACGGTGGCAACCAAGGATCCGAACAACACTCCTGTTGTATTGGTGGGTACTTCTTACGTCAACATTGATGTCCACAGCATCATGAGCAGCAATGGCGCCCCGGTCGATAGACCGGAAAATGAACTGGAACTCAACAGAGAACCAGACACGTACCAGCTGGATCAAGTTTCATCTAACAATCAAGAGGAACGTCAAGAGGATTTAATGGAAGTTGCCGAATCGAACGAGTTGCATCACCTGTCTCTAGAACATCAAGAAGAAGAAGAGGGACCTGATCGTACCCGAAAGCGAACACTAGGTTCGCCAACGGATGTCATGAACGTGAAGACGCCGCTGCTGTGGGCGTGTCTTGCACACTTCCCGACTTGGTGCGGGCTGCGTATGGAGCCTTGGACGAGTCTTGCGAAGTTGCTGCTTCCACTTGTCACAACCGCGGAAAGAAGCTGCGTGCCTGGATCCACAGTTACAGCAGACTGGCTCATCCCGTGGTTTTTTGCAGTCTGCAAGCATATGTCCTCCTCCGCAGCGGACACACCTGACCGGTTCAGTGCAGTCCCTGGCATAGTGCCGGAATTTTTGGCACCTGAAGCACTGGACCGGGCTGCGTGAGGGTGGCTTCGCTGAGGTGGTCTGCGTTGTGGCGTTGCGTGGGGGCGGTTTCTCCACGGTGGTCGGCGTTGTATCACTGGTACTCACTCCCTCAGGGAGCATGATGTTGTGGCCCTCTGGATTCTGCTGCTCAGGAGCTTCCTTTCCCACTGCAGTGGTGTTGACATCTTCTTCGTCGTGGAAAATGATGTGATGGGTGGTGGAGCGACTCTGTAAGATGTCTATAACTGTCTCGAAGTCGTGAGGGCAGGCCGGCAGTATCTTTACCCCTTGTTGGTCAGGCCAACAAAATAGGGGCAGCTTCGTGCGGCGATACAGATAGGTCAGGTTGCTGGTGTGATGTCTTCTATAGCGGACAGAGATGAGTGGCACTGGACCCACCTCTGCGTAGGCTGTTGATTTCTGCGGTGACCTCCTGATCGGAGTGGTCAGGAAGTTACGGCAGGTCGTCGGATCAAAACAGAACGTTTTGAAACGTCCCCTTATGAGGTCGGCATACTTCTCCCAGTCAAAGTCGCTAGCTAGAGGGGTCGGAAACACTAGCGCCTCCGGCCACTCTGCGACTCCCGCTGGGAGAATCTTCTCTGCAAGATGACTATGTTCTCGACTTGAGAGAACCATCTCGAAGGTGGCGAAGTCGCTGGTTGGAACCTCCCAGCAGAAATGCAGATCATCCAGTAGGATTGCGATGTAGAACTTCCATTTCTTGGGGTTTCCGCGGTCTAGGCGTCGTCTCCACAGCTTCATCGACCACTCGTCAGGCCTGATGCTTTCAACAACGCGTTCCGAAGCTCCTGCCGGAAGAAAGGAGGCTTCGGCGTAGAAGCCGATTTCTCCAGGGAACGCAAACTTGTTGTTCCTCTTCTTCTTCGACTTGGCATTCTGCGTCGAGGCGGCATTGGTAGATGCAGCGGTGTCTGCCATGGACTGTGCTGGCGTCGCGGTAGCGTCAGTAGGTGCAGCGGAGACTCGCTTCTTTGCTGCTGCCGACATGGCCTTCTTGGCCATACAGGTCGGTGAGGCGGTGTCTGCCATGGCGAATGGGCTCAGTCGAGTCGCGAGAGAAGCCATTCAAGAGTGTTCACACCCAGTGAGTCGGACGAGTGGCGAGAGTGGAGTGAGTGTCGTTGCGGCATAACCTAATAATGAAACATCGTGTATATGCCGATAATGGTTATACGATCGATCAAGAAAGTTGGAGATATTTAGCTTCATCCGTTACATCAGATTCTAATGATAGAAATCTTTTAAGTTACTTGAAAATAAAAAGAGAGAAAAAAAATATAAAATTAAAAAAGAAAGCACACCGAGCGAAAGAGTATTTTCTGTGATTAGGATAGTCATTCCTGTGAAAAGGTCTAAGCTAAGCTCAATTCGCCTAGATAAAATTATTTTTATACATGACAACTACTAAGAGTAAAATTCTGCGAAATGTTGAATATATCAGTGAAACGATACTTATTTTTTTCTTTTGAGACTAAGTAGCGATATATACATATATCATAAAATTTATTTATCTCTAGGCCCGAGACGTTAAATAGGGTATGTTTCATTTTGATATGAATTCGCAGTGCTGAGGAATTTCAGATAAAATTCTTAAGGAAAAAAAAAAAACCGTAATTTTTTGCGCTTTGTAATAATATGCAACTAATAGTCTGAGTGTCAAAAGTGTCAAATAGGGCATGTGTCATTTTGAAGTGTGCTCGGAAAGCTAAGAATTATAAGTTAATATATTCCACAAATTAGTATCCATTTAACGTTGAACGTGAATCAACCAAAAACTGCTAATTCAATTTAGTTACTTCTGGTAGTTGAATTGTTTGACGGGATTTCAGCATAGGAGCAACGACTCTTTAATTATTTTTAGTTTTCTGAATGACGAAGTGTTAAATGTGGCATAAGACAACCGTCTAATAATAATGATAATAATTCCGTGTGGTCGTAGTGACCTGGGGACAGGGTTTCTATTGGCTGGACATTCCGTCCCTGTCTTAACCGCCTAGCCTAACCCGCCAATCTGATCGGGTACAGGAACCTACAGTTTAACGTGGAATCCGAACCACGAAAGCGGTCTGGCGTACTTCACATTACACAGCAAGCAGTTCCAGAGGTGAAGGTCGGGTCAAGAGTCTATGTAAATCCCCTGACAGAGATTCGAACCGGGGACCTTTCGATCACCTGTCAGACACATTAACCACCTAATTTTACTATCAACTTATATCCGACAGTGACTAAAGATAAAAAAACGATAATGAAAAAGAGTGTTTTATTTTCGTAACATCACCTGATTATTAATTAACTTTCAGAATGTATTTACAACCTGTCCAGAACGCGTTGTGGTTGGTTCTTTCGCTCAGTGAGTGTTTTCATTCTTTGAAGTAACATATATAAACATTTCACTCTTTGGATTCTGTTAATACTGCTTTAAACTACCCAAATTCGATTATTTATTTCTTTGGTTCTATTTCACCCCCTGGTACAGGGCTGTATATTACTAAAAATGTGATCAGTAGTTTTTCTATGCATCCCGTTCATCCAAAAAAAATTTAAAAACAGTTCATTGCTTCTCTGTAGGTCAGTGGCCCTAAACCCATTTTTTCCAAAATATTTTAAATGTTCTTTTGTTGAATTATAGTCAGATTATAGATTACTATAACAGTCAAATATTCGGAAGACTCGATGGGCGTGATTTATGAAACGATCTGTGTATCTTTGGTGCCCAATAGGTGAATGTGAGAAATATCAAATGATCTGATTCATCGTATAATTACTGGATAGGAATGCAGTAAGTGCTGGATTCATTTTCACGGAAAAGGAAACTCGTTGTCTTTCAACCATGGGCTAAGAATACAGCACCGATCTGCAGTCCGCAATCGACTCATTGTAAAATTGGCAGCGGCATCAATAATCGGCACCCATTGTTCTCAGTTCCCTTTGTCTTTTTCCCTTCTTATCCTCTTATTAGTTCCCAGAAACTTGTAGTCACATCCCTGTATTGTAACTGAAAGCACTACACATTTTCTCTCCGTGTTGTTTGAAGCGGGAATCGTTTCACTTGTGTTACATACCGATTCAAACTTTCCCTCTTACGTGACAATGGATGATCCTTATACGATTTCGATACGCAGACTAACTCGAAACTTTCTCTTAGAATCGTCCAGCAGACAAGCCAAACCCTGATTGTTACATGAAAGTCTGACGTCTCATGCAGTCTTCTCCTGACAAATTTGATGTCGATAGTCAGATGTTACATATAGTAAAGGACTTATGTAACGTCAGCTCACAATTTTATGTAAAAATTAGTATATTATTTTATTTTTGTTATTAACGTTACTAATATTTGATGCTAATTACTTTTTGGAGCAACTTTGGTAGCAAGGAGAAAACCAAGGAATGAAATAATAATCATATGTATTATATCTGTAAGGTTTTTTCTTTTTTTTTTATTTTTATTTTTTTTTTGTCAAAAGACGTTATCTTTCTCGATAACTAACCGAAATATATGAATGAGGTATCGTTTTAAAGCTTACGGTTCCCACATTAATCACATAAAATTTTAAGAAAGGAATTTTCCGAATCAACACTTATGGGAGAAAAATGTCAATATTTCTATATTCAATATTTTATTTTATGTCTCGAGTCATTTATCTCTGTTGATATCTAACCTATATAGATAAATGAGGTATAATATTAAAGATTAAGTTCTCCGCCGTGGTCACACCGTATTTTAAGACAGAAATTTTTCGGAATTCGACCCTTAAACGGCGAAATTACCATTATTTCCATAAGTTACTTTTGCTACGAGCTATTTATCTCCCTTGATATCAAACCGAAATCGAAAAATGCGGTATTATTTTAGAGATTAAGGTCTCTGCTTTAGTCAAATCATATTATAAGATAGGAATTTTTCGGAATTCCACCATTAAATTATTATTATTTCGGTAACGTATTTTTTTATCTAGAGCTATTTGCCTCCCTTAATGTCTAACCGAAATAGATAAATCATATTAAAGATTAAGGTCTCTCCTTTGGTCACATCATTTCTTAAGAACGAAATTTTTCCGAATTTGACCCTTAAAGGGCAAAAGTAATAACTGTGAAAGTCGCGCGTATGAGAGAGTTTAAAGCAAACACGCTGGATTGCAGTAGCACATATCACAGAGATATTAATAAACTGCTTCACTGGCATCGACTTTTGTATCTAGCTGTTACATTCAATAAATAAACAATTTAACAATTGAAAAAAATGAGGCGGTTCTTCTTTGATCGTGTTACAATGCCCGACCTTGCTATTCATTGTATTTGCGAAATTTTCGTACGGTTCATCTAGTTATTACTTAATACATACGTAAGTAAGTATGTTATTGTTGTTGGATTTTATTTAAGAGAACAAATAAAACCTAACAAACAGTTGTATTGGTGTATTTGTTAAATAGTAATTATTATTTTAACGATATTCCAGAAGAAATGGCCTGCAATAATCACGCATAAAACCAAGAAAGATTGTTGAAGATGAAAGGATCAAGACGAGATTGGTAGTTTAAGTTGGACTGATAATAATGAGACGGATGCATGGCAATATAAATGAATACAGAGGCGTGACGAAGACTGATTAGACTGGTAGTTACTATGAAAAAGCTGCGAAAGAATTACGAAGTTAGTTTGACTTCAAGTGAACGGAAGTTTGTTCATCGAAAAATAGTTTTCTTGCTTCTGGATTAACGTCGAGTTTATTAGAAGCTGGGAAGTGACTGGAGCAAGGAACGAGAAGGAATTCTACCATGGCCTTTTGAAGGAACCATTCATACAGTGATTTGGGGAACCATAAAAACACAAGTCTTGATAGCCGAATGGAGATTCCAACCCGCGTCCTCCTGACTGCGAGACCAGAGCGTTACCACTCACCCAAAACGCTCGGTAAATTATGTTGAGTTCAGTGCGACGCGTACTAGAATTCATTTAACGAATGTGTGAATGATGCACATGTTAAAGTTTAATATTGATTCTAGAATCGACTGTTTTCCTGAAAAAAGATAATTTCAGGTATAGTATATGTTTACCTTTCAGATGAATAGAGTGAACACAAAAGATAGAATTCTGACCAGAAACTCATCTTTTTTATTTTAGTTTATTTACGTCTGTAATGACCTTAGCCGTCAACTAGGCGGGATGGGACTGGGGACAAGTAACGGGAAGGAATTCGGCCATGGCCTTTTTGAAGGCATCCGCCTGGAGTGATTAGGGGAAAGCATGGAAAACTCAAATCTGGATGCCCAGACGGGGATTCGAAACCGCGTCCTCCCGAATGCGAGGCTAGAACGTTAACCGTTAACCGTTTACCCAACACGCTCGGTCATCTCAAGTGTAAAAAAATGACTTAAAAAGTATTCATTTTTGTCGGAAGCAACCAAAGTAGACAATTAAGGGTAAAGCAGAATAATTTAGAGACAACCTGACAGAGTAAGTTATCAATAGTTACTTAGAGTAACTGTAAGTGACCACGGGAAAAAGGTTGTAGCATATATGACCGATTTAAAAACTGGGTAAGTGTGAATTACTCCTTGAGCATTTATGTTCCGTATTTTAATGTCTTGAACAGATTTCTCGTTTGTCGCTTGGAATAAAGATCAATGCCTGATCCATTTTCAGGAAAGACAATGGAATCAGCTCCATTGCTCTGCAACGAATCACCACTTTGCCGCTCGTGCTGTTAATGATATTTAGTTTCAAATAAATTTATTACAGATAGGATGAAATTAAATCTGTATTAAGATACATTTCAATAAAACAATATTAATATATAGCAAGGAAACCTAAATTAAGAACTTTTGCTCTCAACGTGAATAGAAGTTCGAGGTTGTTCGCTGAAGATGTGGTCAACTATAGGAAATAAGGAATTCGGCCGAAAACTTAGAAATTCAGCGTGATCTGGATGTTATTTCGGCGTGATGCGACGAATGGCGACTTACACTAAATTGTATAAAATGCAAGGCAATGCGCATTACTAAAAAAAAAAAAAAAAAAAAAAAAATAAAGAATAAGTTTATTCAGAGATATAAAGTAAACAGTTCAATTATTGATATGGTCAATCCTGCAGAATATTTGGACGTAACATTACAAAGGAACATAATATAGGAATTGCACATTAATTCGGCAATTGTAATTCACAAACAAAACACTTGTGCGTCCGTATTTGGACTACTGTTGTGCCGTTTGGGATCCGTTTCGTAAGTGGTTGATTGACAGTGCAGAGAAAGTACAGAGAAGAGCCACTTGATTCGTGAATGATTGCTGCAGTCCTTACGACAGTGTCACAGAATGATTCGTATATTAGGCTGGGATTCTTTAGTAGAGAGACGACCCAAATTTCGTTTGAACTTATTGGCAAACATGCCACGGTTACTTACCTGCAAACGTCAATCGAATTAAAGGAAATCTATATAAATATAAAGATGAATGTATGTATGTTTGTTTGTTCTTCATACAAATCCACAGTTTTCATCCGATCTCGATCAAACTTTGCACACTTATCCTTTGGAACAAGGAAAAATATACTGTCTACATTTGGTTGAAAATTATCTTTATAAATAATATATGTTGCCTTATAATTTCGAAAAATTACTGAACGACGATAGACAGAAGTGTAGGATGTGTACGTCTCTGTACTACCTTTCCAAATAGCGATCTGGTAGATTAGTGGTTAAAGAGCCCGCTTACTGATGTATTGGAGTTTGGACTCCGGTTCAAATCTCCGTAGAGGCAAAGATTTTTAAAAATTATTTTTGATCGTTAGAGTCATGCCTGGACCGTCGGTTGTTCGGATTGAATGTTAAACTGTAGACATCACAAGTTAGGAGTGTAATGCGAGGCAAATCGTAGGTAGTCTTGCAATGCTGTAGGTGTACACTTTTTTACGTTATATTGATCCCTCAGGGGTGATTCGCAATCAGTGTGTGTGTGATCTGCAGTAGTAATACTGTAAATGCGGAAGTAAGTCTCTGTATTTTGTTACGTTTGTACGACTAGATGCCTATACCTATACCGGCGATATTGACGGAATTTGACAATAAAATCTGTAGGAAGGGCACAGGACATTTTTTTCGGTATAATTAACAGTTGTAGTCACAAAATTTTGAGAACTTATCGAATGGTGACAGAGAGACGGATGTGTGTGTTAGTCTGTAATGTTACGTCGCTTGCTCAAGCTATGCTTCTCGCGCATTATGTTAGTGTATAATTTGTTAATAAATTTGGTTTAGAGAAAAAACGTAATATTTAGTATAGATGTAGATTTTCTCTGCCCTATTACTTTGTGTCTGCTTAAATGTTTCTGGCACCAGTTTATTTTGCCTTATTTTTTGACATGCCTTGCGGGCGTAAATTGGCCAAAGTTGTAGCTCTAGCAGAGCACAAGCTGCTTGAGTTATTAGAACCCAAGAACCAGATGCTCATGCTGAAGAAAGAAGAAAAGACCAAGCTGAAATAAAGCTGTCCTTAGTTAACACCCATCCACACATCCCCTCACCTTCGTTTGTTTTACTGTTTTTAAATATGTGGAAAATTCTCTTCAAGAGACAGGTTCGATGGTAGAATGACATAGTGATGGCTTTCCGATCATATTATGCTGACTCGGAGTTATTTGGGACCAATCATTCGCTACGAACAACTTTCTATATTCAATTATGGCAAAGAAATTCTTAATCCACGCGTACGAAGTCGCGGGTATCAGCTGGTAATGTAATAATAAAAAAAAAGATATCCGTAGCCGTACTTGGCACAGGCTGGTAAGATGCTGTCACAGTGCACATATGTTGCCTATATTTGTGGCAATATTGCGCGTTGTTTTTGGTTCCTGTCCTGGTTTTTCCGGTTGTTTCTATTGCCTTCATATTCGCGGCATTTAAGAAAATTCATCACTTCATTTTTTTATTTTTAGTTTCTGAAATACGAAGCCTAGAATGAGTTGCAACACATAGCCTCATTTTTTTTTTTAAACACATGATATATTTTATAATCGTAATAAACGTACGCGTGACAAAGATGAAAATTCGAAAATCGTGGTTTTACTTTGCACGCTCAATTTTTGCGATTTCCAACTGCCACGGATTTCAGAGTGATTGTGGCACAAACTTTAATCCTTCACCTTTAAAACGAGAGCAAGATGGTGGAACTATGTTAATTTTTAGCCGATTTATAGAAATTTGAAGTTACTTGGACATAAACTGTTGTTCATTTAACAGCGATTGCCTTCGACATCGCGCATCGGCCTTGAAGACAAAATCGAACACTGAAACAATTTTTTTTTTTTTTTAGTAGTGTAATAATTTTAATATACAGGGTATTACGTGATTTTTTATTTATTATTACTATTTTTTTTATTTTTATTTTTTTGCTTATTGCTTTAGTTCTTGTTGACTCAATCCTTTCCCGCATCTAATGGAAGGAATTCAGGAATTCGGACATGAAGTTTTGAAGGAAGCATCCCGATATTCGCATGGAGTGACTTGGGGAAACCATGGAAAACACAAATCTGGATGCGCGGACGGAGATTTGTTACGTGATGATACAACTTCAAAATTGTTGCACAAACGCCTCGGTCACAAGTCATAGGCCAACCCCGTTTATTATTTTCTTGTGAGGTGACGAGAAAAGTTAAAGTTTTGTTTTGAGACGCTGGCAGAAACTGAAGAGAATATTTCGCGGTCTGTGATGTCATTAGAACTCTATACCTTGGTTGTACCAATGGTTATGGCGCAAGTTACTGCGGTATTGTCAACCGTGCTTTGAAACTGAGGAACTTCATTTTTAGTGACTGTTGTAAATAAATTTTCACCTTATGAAACTAATGCAATGAATATAATGGTTACATCTTCATAAACCGCCAGTCCTCATTGCGTTTTAAACGGTTTTTCACAATACCTAGGAGATTGCTGCGATGATACCGAATCTTCACTTCATAAACTAAACATTTGACAAACGAAAACACATATAATAGAAAACATAAGCTACACTAAACGCAGATAGATGCCAATTCTTAAGCTTCTCCCTTGGCTCCAGGAACTGACCCCAGTGGAAACATTAGACAGGTTCTTAACTATAAGTCATTATGAACTTCAAGGCTTTGCGTGATCCGATAGAGTCCATTAGCAAATAATAATCATTGCATCTACATAGAACGATTTTTAAGCTGTCTTACCCAAGTTTCAAAGGAACTTCAAAACAATTTTGGCTTATAACCTGAGACACAGCCATTTCGTGATTGGAGTTTCTTATCTGAAATGGAGTTAAAGAAGATATTAGGCGACTCTTAGCAAGCTGATTGGCGTATTCTCTTATAGGAAAATTTGCTCCTTCCAGCAAACCGAGCGTGGGGGCTGAGCGGTAAGGCCCTAGACCCGCATTCTGGAGGATGTGGGTTCGAATTCCCATCCAGGCATCCTGATTTCAATTTTCCAAGTTTTCCAGATATCGAGGATGGGATGATTTCTTCAAAAGGCAATTACCGAATTCCTTCCCGTTCCTTGCCCCTATTCTTTATCCCGCCTCTAATGATCTTGACGTTGACGAGGCATTAAGCCATAATTAAAAAATTCCAGCAACATTATCGTCAAAGATTATCTACTTGACGGTGGAGTGCCGAATAAAAGTAAGGACGTTGTATATCTCTTCTCTGTTTGCGGTCCGGGCCGCTAATGACCTCGTTGTGGACAACCTGTAAAGCAATAATAGCCTTTTTAACGACGAGCCATAAAGCCAGAGTGAATAAAACACGATTCTCACTGCACCTCCGTGTTTGCTTAAACAGTGTTCCACACTTGCGTTTTTGTGGCGGCTTAAAGAGTTGCCCGATTCCGTTCCCACGGGTGGTCGGTGGCGTGATAAATCCGGCGGGACTGCGGCGGCTCCGTTTTAAATGGTTAGTCACCCTCGAAACAAAAGCGGACGCATGTCTGGGATTCCGGCGACTCGGCGGGGGGCCCGAGCCGCGCCGTATCGGGCGCCCATCTGGCGCCAACCACGACCGCCTCTCACACTTGTCACTACCACCTTGCGTTTGTCTGGACGCCGCAGTCAAGGCCACGCCGTGCATTCCTAGGTGTTGAACCTGCTGTAAGGACCACAAATCGGCCCGCTAACTCGTTCACAGCATAATAGGTAAGACCGCCTACCGCAAGGGTCAATACTGGCACCTATCTTATGTCTTTAAGTGAGCAATTCTTGTATACAGGGTGTTACAGAAAGGTACGGCCAAACTTTCAGGAAACATTCCTCACACACAAACAAAGAAAATATGTTATGTGGACATGTGTCCGGAAACGCTTACTTTCCATGTTAGAGCTCATTTTATTACTTCTCTTCAAATCACATTAAACATGGAATGGAAACACACAGCAACACAACGTACCAGCGTGACTTCAAACACTTTGTTACAGGAAATGTTCAAAATGTCCTCCGTTAGCGAGGATACATGCATCCACCCTCCGTCGCATGGAATCCCTGATGCGCTGATGCAGCCCTGGAGAATGGCATATTGTATCACAGCCATCCATAATACGAGCACGAAGAGTCTCTACATTTGGTACCGGGGTTGCATAGACAAGGGCTTTCAAATGCCCCCATAAATGGAAGTCAAGAGGGTTGAGGTCAGGAGAGCGTGGGGGCCATGGAATTAGTCCGCCTCTACCAATCCATCGGCCACTGAATCTGTTGTTGAGAAGCGTACGAA
>CM061914.1:54649859-54794282 GCA_031002005.1 Vandiemenella viatica | reverse complement strand
TTAGATCCTAAAAATCCGGGGCTTAGTGATTACAGCGATGGTTCTTTTAAAAGACCATGTTTGGATTCTTTGCCCCCGTCATTTCCAGGCTCTAAGGGGACTTCAATCAATTACGTGATGTAAAATTAGGGGGAGGGGGGAGTTCTGCAAAATTTCACTAAATCTCGTTTAAGAATAAGGCTGTTGATATTTTTTAAAATATCGGATTTTCGATATATAGAAATTTTAAAATGTATAAATATCGGATGTCGATATATCGGAAAAAAGTATCGATGTATCGTTATATCGATACTTTCATAAATGCAATCAAGCCTTGCAAAAATAAGGATGTCCACTGATAAATAGACGAGTGATTTTGTTCTTAATCAGTTTTCACTTTCGAAAGGTTTCTGTTGGTGATGATGATTGTTGAATTTTTTTAAATTTGACGTTTATGCGCCTTATAAGTTTCATAAAAATTTAAAAAATTTATAAAACTCGAAAGAGGTTCAAGGTAAATCTTATTTTGTGTATTTTTAAGATAGATAAGTAATGCAGTTGAGGCAATTACTTAGGTAGAAGTTTAGCTATCATAGCATGCATTATGGCTAAGTTACATAACTTTTTTACATAAGATTTGTTTGTGGCATTTAATTTAGTTTTGTATGTTGATAGCTTATTCTGAGTTGTCTTATTTTTCTTGCTCTCGAATTAGAAACTATTTGTTATTTACACTTCCCACTATTTCAGCTAACACACTAGTTTCAAGTTGGACTTCCCTGGACCATGAACACGCTCATTTCAAACAATGGACTCGCGTTCGATTCGTGCTGGGCGAGCGATGCTTCCCCTACACTATTGTTATCATCTGAGTAGACTTGGTACCTATAACTACCAAATTAATTATAGAAACGTATTAAGATTTACTAAATCTTGCTGATCTCTATGCACTACAGAAATCTGAGGGACATAGTGTCATTCAGAGCAAACGAAAAATGGTAACTTAATTTTTAAAATATCGAAGCCGATATCCAGATTTCAGTATCGAAATATCGATATATCGTCCTAAAAAATGTAACTCATAAATATCAATATTTTTCAAAAATAATATCGATATATTATCAACAGTCCTATTTAAAAAGGGGGAGTCGATAAAAATATGAACTTTTTACTTCAGATTGTCGCCATTCAGAGAGCAGTAGTACCAACAAACAAAAAATTCTAGGACAATGTCACGTTTGGAGGGAGAAACGGGGGGAAGCAACCAGATCTCTCCAAGAGGGAGGGAAGGGGGATCAAAAATTTAAAAAAACTCATGTAATTAGTGGAACCCCTCGATGCTCGAAGATAATATTTAGTTTTTGATTTACACATAGTTTCACACGCGCAGCTATGGAACTGGTTCATGTGTACGAAGTAATGGGGAAAATCTACAAACGTTATAAAGACAGTTCTCCTAAGACCATGTAGCAGAAATACAAAGAAGCTTATAGATAGTAAACTTTCATATTAGACTCTGCTGTTCTTCACATATTTTCCCGAAAATAGTAATCTAATCATAATGCAGGCTGTGACGAGCTGTTCAAACTGTCGGTACCGATTTTCGAGGTCCACTACTCGAGTGTCGAGAGACGAGTCCGGAACCGGCTCCGATGGCGGCGCGGAACCGGTACGGCGTCAGTCGCGGCGAGAAGCTTGTTTTAATCAACAACTCGCTCCGTGGCCACTTTGTGAGTTAATTACGGCCTAACGAGGACCTCGAGAGCTGAAAAATAGACACCATCAGATCAGTTTCTCTCGTGGCTAAGCATCCCGGCCAATCCATTAACCCCGTCCCCAAACATTGATTACCGCTTAACTAGCTTCACTTAACAGATTCGGGGGCTTAATACTTTACCTTCACAATTTTGGACGCGCTGTCAAGTTGAAGTTGACACATAATTACCTAATATGAAGATTTCAGAGGTGATGTACAGTACAGACAACAATTTGCTTCCACGTTAATAGTTTCATGATTGATAGTGGCCACGTCATTAAACGTGAAATCTTCATTGCACTGTGATTATGAAATAAGCTTGTTACACATGCAGTGTTTGAGACTGCGTTGTATATGATGTTGTTTGCAGGATGAAACGTGCAATGCTGCCGCCTTAAGAAAGGCTAAGACACCTGTGATAGCAGCATAAAGAATACTGAAAATTCCTAATAGGTGAGCGATGACGCTCGGGCCTAGAATTCGGAAGGACGCGGCTTCAAACCTCCGTCCGACCATCAAAATTTTTTATTTCCATGGTCCAGGCGATTGTCGGGATGGTTCCTTCAAATGGCCGTATTCCGTTCCTTCCACCCAGCCCCAAAATCTCTCTCATCTCTAATGACCTCGGCGTAGACAAGCCATAAATCAACAGCATCTTAAAATATTATAATCAAAATTCCTGTCAAAATAACACTGAAATTTGTTTCACTTAGGAGGAGAAAATTATCTTCAAGAAAATCACAGTAACTGGGACATGATTCAAATGTGTAAAATCTTTGTTTATTTTATAAAGAAAGAAATGAAAGAGTTGCATTTCCTTTCCTAGTTGTAAATGAGTTTAAAATATTATCGAAGATTAAAAAATCTGTCTGCTAATTGATTAAGCTTTGTAAAAATCTGTTTTACTCTATCCTGTATATATAACACCTAGCTTTTGAAGTTGATAGCGTGTTCCATTCATCATTACGTATGTGAGTGTGGAAAACGACTTAAAAACGGCAGTGATGATATAATACACATCCCAACCGAGGAAATCCCAGTGCCAATATGGCGATGCTTTAACATGTTCAATCGGCCTCATCGATTTAAAATCAATAATATAATAAGCATGCCGTACTAGATACAAGAAACAAATGTAATCTTACAAGAAATCAAAGAAATTTGCTGGAACCGCGAATGTTTTTTCTTCGTAAAAAATAAAAAGGAACACCTATAATTTGCAGAGTATTACTCAGTAACTATAAATATAGAAACCAACTTCATGCAAAGCCTACTATATTTGCTTGAAATTATTAGTATGGATCCGTGTTTCGTCATTGGGGTACGAGGAACATTCAGTGATTCCAAATTATGAGCATAAATGCGAAATGGTTCACTTTTAGCTATACGTATAGAGTACTGTATGTTGTTATGTTCCGCATAATGTAGTTGCAGTCTCTGATTGCTTTATAAAGTATTCTGGAACAACGCCAGTTCTTGTTTTAACGTTACCAATGAATATTTGTGAATATTTATCGTTAGTAGTTTAGATTGTAGCAGGTTGTATTGCATTGCCATCTCTACAGTTGCTGTACAGTGATGACTAAGGTTTTGATCTTTAGGACTAGTCATATTTTTTTCCTGCCTACTTTTTGAGCTGAAATGCTGAATTAAACACCAATTCGACGTTTCTGATTGTATTTAAATGTATTTTACATAGCATTTAAATGAATATTCAGACCATTTTCCTAGTTTTAGTCATATTTCGATATCTTTATGGTCACATGGTCATGTTTTTAGGAGAAACCTGCTAGGTTTTATTTATTTTATTTTTTTATTTATTTTTTTAATAGTACCTTGAATTCACAAGATATACAAGAGACGAAATTAAGATAATTATTCACAGAACTGTACTTCTGCTATACAGGTGGCGGGAAAAAACAAAACTAATTTCCACTGTGGTCAGAATTCACCAGTCAAGATTTAAAGTTACGCATTATTGTCAATCTCTAAACGTAATTGTAAGCCTGCCTTTCTTTTAATTTCGACAATGCAGCAGAAGCGTTCCTGTGTCGATAATCGTCAATCAATATCTCAATGAAATATCCTCAGTCATCGTTAAATCTGCAGTGGATAAGTTAGTAGATCCACCGTCATGCCGAAAATAAAATTCTGAAAGTGCGAAGTTACGTAAGGAAATTTAGAGAGGAGAGTGTTAGTACAGATGAAAGAGTTCTATTCTGTTAATTATCTTATATTAAAGTAACTTCAACAAAACGATTTAAAAATTAATTTCTCAATGGTGCAGTGAGTACACGGAAGCAAAGTATGCTGTCTACATGAAAGCGACACTACTTAAAAATAAATGTTGTGTAATTGAGCATGTTTGGTCATATTATGTCATTTTAGGTCATATTTTTACTCATTTTTATCGTCATATTTGCCTGCATATTTCTCTATTATTTATTATTTTATTTATTTTTTGCCATAAAGATCCGAACTAACCAGGTCAAAATATAAATAATTTTTAATCTATCGGCAGTAATTTTTTCCAGCACTACCGTACGTAAGACTGAAGGCAAAGCTTATAATATAAAACTGGTGTTGAAATATAATACATATATCGGCCCTGATTTGTAGCAAGAACATTTAAAGAAATGTGGTGATAACCAGAACTAAGTCTCAAATGAAAACAGAAATGTGTTAACTCTGTTAACAGGTTTACGACAAATAGAGATTCTTAACCCCTTGCTCTGGGAATTGCGGACGCCAGACAACAGTATTCCAGAGCAGACAGAGGAGGGACGGTACTGGCCCGTCAGTCGCAGCCACTGAGTCACCCGTTGCCCCTGGCAACACCACCCCCGCTAACACTAGCACCCCTGGCAAGATGGATCAGCCCCGCTGCTACACCGTGTCTTCTTCACACACACCACTTTAACGGATATATACGATATCATTCAATAGGGCGTATACAAACAGCACACAGTAGTACCGCGTAAAATGGTGATGAAGCATGGAAAGAGTTTGGTGGGAAAATTATGAAAGGTGCTTGGTAGGGTAAGGTTGACCATGGCCACAAGCTGATACTTGATTTCAGGCATAAGGATGTGGGAAAATTTTCCTTCCTAGGAAAGGGTGTGAACGACTGGAATAAATTGCCGTGGGGGGCAGAAGGTGCTAAGCACCAATATTAATTCCCCGTATTCCAATCTCGAATAGTGCGAGGAAAGAAAGAATACATAAAAGCATCTTACCCCTCTGGTCATTGCGACCCAACAGGTTGGCGGAAGAAGTATCTCACTGCACTCGTAGATCATAGAATTTCGCATATTCTCCAATTCATGTTATGGAGATTTTACTTTTAATTGTGTGACGAAAATCGGTAATCAGGCACCAACGAATTACACTATGAGCGCTAGTATTTTTTTGAAGATTGAAGGATAAATTCCTGTCACGGTCGCCATGTGGCTTCACTCACTAACCTGGTTGCCATGGTTACTATGACAGGACTCGAACCAGCAACCTTGCTGTGTTAACGAAAATGTGTGTTGAATATACCTTACTGTGATACAACTCAGTAGGAAATAGAATCTGTATTCAATAGCAGGCATACTTCATTTTTTCTGATTAACCTCGGTTTCTCTTTAAGATTCTAGTAGAATTCTGGCAATTTGATGGATTATATTTTAACAAGAACGTGAAGACTTACCAAAGTTCAATACGGAATTCTCTAAACATTTATTAAAATGTGGTAATCCTGATTTTGGCCAGACTGATATTTGGTAGAATTATTCCATTTTCTGCTGTAATTTTTAAATCTTTGTTACACATTTGATTTTAATATTCTAACAATACCGGATAAGATCTGTGTCTTCCAGACATACTAATACGCATACATGTTGGTATACACAGCAGTGATCAGTTACGATGTACAGAAAATGGTATCAATGTAAGAATCTACAAACTTTAATAGTTACCTTTTTTTCTGTCTGGAGAAAGGTTCCTATCATAACAATTCCCGCAGAAAGTTCAGAGTTTTTAACTCTAGAATGCCAATGAACGAGATGTGTGGTAAAACATCAGAAATTTTCATCTCACTAAGTAAAAAAAAAAAAAAAAAAAAAAAACTTTCAGAACTCAAGCAAAACTGAAAAACTCTGAAAGAAATGTAATATTTCAGTGAAATAAGTGTGGTATTCAAGTAAATCATTTGATGTACTCAGAGCTTTACAGTCTCGAAGGAAAAGTATATAGCAGAATATGTCAGGTCATCATTAAATCAATAGCCCAGTATCATGATCCTAAACAGATTACCAACCTATTATCTTTGAGCTAGTAAAACTGGAAGTCTAAAATGAATCTGTAGTTAGAGACATTACAAACATTTATAACATCTGAAATTCAAAGATCTAATGGATCACTGGTAGAACACCGTTCAGAAGCAATCAATCAATTTCATAATTCCTCATCGCGTTAACGAACAAGTTCACATTCAATTATATCGTTTTTAAAGAAATTACAATACCTTACTGTTATGCATAATTGATTTAAGAAAGCAAATATTTGAATTACATATACTGGTAGACTTAATGTATAACAACTATAAAATGTTGCTTCTGGATTACGACTAGTAATAACTTCACTACCCGACAAAAAAAGAAAGAAAAAAAAGTGAGACACTCAGAAGGGGAAGATGAAAAGAAATGAAACGTCAAGAGTTGAAATGGAATGTGAGGTTATTTAGAGGTTACAAATTTACAAAGAACTTGGCAGTATGAACCCTCTTATCAGTATGACGTTGCCTCCCATATGGCCTAGATGCATGTACTGATTCGGTTGGGAAGGGTGTCATAAAGCCATTGTATCCTCTCCTGAGGCAACCTCGCCAACAACTGTTGTAAGTGGCCCTTAATATCCTAGTTACTGGCATTGGGACAGAGTTGACGTTCAGCACTGAACACTCTTCGACGCCGTTCATCCGCAGTCGACTCCAAAGTAAGCCGTTGGTGTTGTGATTATGGAAGCCTACACATGCGGACAGTAGTATCCTACTGCGCCTGCTACCAGTGTCCTATAAATGGTGCAGGATGACACAGGATACTACATGGAATCCGTTAATTATTCTCGGAGGTCAGGCACTGATGTGAAGGGGTTAGATGATCTTGGTGCAAACACGACAATGACGGTGAGATATGGTCAGTCGGGACATTGACGACGAGCATGCCTGTCCTCACGTTCCCACTTCGGGCCACTGTCACATTCGAATACCCCACATATCTGGAAATTGCACTGTTTGACCAGACGGCCAAATGGAGAACCACAGTGAGGTCCCTTTCAAACCCTTGTCAGGTGGTGATAACGTCGTCTTACACGAGAACGCGGCATCTTCATGTCCTTCACAGTGATCACTCAATATTTGACACTGTTGACGCCCCTGCTGGGCATGGCAATAACACTAATGCACTCTTATAGTCTTTCTACTAGTCAACTCCAGTTATTTACATACCCGCCAACGATACGTATGTGCACCAAGTTACACTGACATCAGATCACGTCTTGCGCGTTTCAATTTTTTTTTTTTTTTTTAAACTGTCTTCTTCAGATGAGGCGGCAGCAAAATCACAAGTCTGGCGGAGGAATAGTGAAATACGGGACAGTTATTCAATAGACTCGGGGTTCGAATCCTGGCTCACCAAAACAATTTTTATTTTCAAAAAGCATTTAACATAGGTTTAAATACATCTAGACTAAATATTTAACCACCAGAAGAAATAAAAAAAAAGTGCAGAACCAAGTTGTGTGTAATATTACCAATAAACTACACCAAATAAAGAAAAATGATTAAAGAAGACCGAGACTGAAATAGAAAAATTTAATTTTGGTAAAAATGGCAAGCGGATAAAGATTATAAAGAGGGAAAATTTAATTGTTTCATCATTGGCAGTCTTTATTAATTATTCTTCCTTATTTAGTATAGTTTATTGCCACTATTACATGTAATACCAATTTGCATATAGAAATTAAATATCTTAAATTCTTAATGCTATTTGAGAAAAATCACAAAGTTAAAAATCTGTGATTGTAAATTACTGGATGTCAGCTAAGCCATTGTTATTCTCCAACTTTTCATCCTACATAATTATAGCCCAAAATAATATTTTCTAATAATTGCGTCAAGATTTCGCTATTCCTTCTTATGATATATTTATTCTCGATTTTTTAAGACTAATTACTTTATGGCGTTTACGAAAATCACAAATCTCCATCTCTAATCAAACAGTACTACCAAACAAAGCCAAATCTGGTTGCCTTCATGTAACTCTAATGCATGGAATTGTTGGCAAAATGATTTATAACATTCTTATCCCAGTAACCGTTATGTTGCGAACTTCTGACGACATTGTGCTAGTAGGAAACAAAAGTGTGGAGGTTGTGGGATTAATGAACAAAATACTGGGAGAATAATCAACTGTAAAAACAAACCTAAGTAATAAAAGAAGGAGTGCAGCACAAATAATACACAAAATAATAGATTTGATATTAAAATTGTATCACACAAAAGGTAGAATGAAAAACAGCCCTCAGTCACTAGAATACAAATTTTATTGTATTACACAATGCATTTGCATTTCGGACCCTGTAGATCCCTCTTAAGGTTTCTATGGTATTTACATTGGTCTTAAATTTTTCTTAAACGAGATTCGTGCCTAGTAAAGTTTGTTCCTGTGCTGAAAAACGATTTCAAGTAAGTGTCGTGAACACGTTTTATCATGAGAGAAAGGAGTTAAGATGAAAACGCTGTGGAAAACTTACCAGAATTGACGAGATGCTGAATAATCATTTTCATATACATATTTATTGCGGAGCACTGTACTAGACACTGTGTCGTTTAAGGTGTACATGTTTATACAAACAGAACAATTAGAACAAAAACAGTTTAAAGATGATGTGTATTACAAGTCATACAAAGATGAAAATTAATATTATTTGTCAGAGTATATTGTGTTGGTGATCATTTCTTGTTTATAGTATTTAAAATTAATTTGGAAATAAATCTTTAAAAATATTAAAGTAATAGTGGCTAGTAAAGTCTACTTGTTCATTTAACATGTGTTCTGGGCTTTTTAGCTTGTGGAGGAATATTTCTAACTGTTCTAACAGATCAATTTTCTTGGCATTGGACTGCATATGTAGTACTGTTAATAGACAGGTTGGTGGTTTTTAATAGTATGAAAGAAGAACTGGCTCATTTGTAGCAATTGTTTATTTGTCAACTAAGACAGGTGTGTAACAAAACACTTGCAAGGTCTTACGAAACACTTAGAAACTATGAAATGTTTGTCTTAGAGAAATAAAAAATATCCGAATAGCACCTTACTCTATAAGACACACACAGCTTGTCAGTATCTCTGTGATATGTGGGAGCGCTATCTAGCGGTACCTACGCCAGCGAAGCCTCTCTACTATCCATATCCGTGACTTTGATTATTCATAAATTTGTCATGTAAGGGTTGAATTTCGAAAAATTATTTCTTAATTAATGATGTTACCAAAGCAGAGAACTTATTCTTTAAAATGATACCTAATTTTTCTATTTTAGATAAGTTTAAAGGGGGAAAGACATCACGTCACAAAAAAAAAAAAAAAAAAAAAAAAAAAAATATCTTTTACAAATTAAATATTTGAAGATCCGAGCAAGAAAGAATAGTATCTCCAAAAAGAACTTCTTCAAAAAGAGAAATATTTTTTTTTTAAGTCTGACATATACAGAAAACATTAAAAGGAGTAAACATAATACTTTGTACTGAAGCTTACGCTTTGTGAATAGGCCTACCCCCAAACAAGTAAAAGTAGAAATTCAGGTCTTGAAAAATGAGCCATCAGAGTTTTTATTATTATTATTTCCTTTCATCAGTTTGATTCTATCCTCCATCCCTTCCTATCTTGTGCTAACCTTTTCACCTCAGCATTTCACTTAAAACCCACGTCCTCAATTATCTGCTTCATATATTCTAATCTGTCTTCCTTTGCAGTTCTTACTTTCGACTGCTTCCTACACTAACAAGTTAACCAATCCTGTATGTCTTTCTGTAAGACTCTTCCACAAACTTCTTTCATCATTTTCAAAACTCGCTCATTTCGTACTTCATCTGTCCACTTAATTTTCAACGTCCTTCTATAGCAGCACATTTCAAATGCTTTAATTTCTCTTCTTTCTGGTATTTCTAAAGTCCATGCTTCGCTGCTATAAAGTACTGTGCTCCACATATAGATTTTTAAAAAGTTCGCTCTGAGTCCTAGATCGATATTTGAAACAAAAAGCTTTCTCTTTTTCATGAAAGTTCTTTTCGCTAGTACTATTCTGCTTTTGACATCATTTCTACTTTGGCCATCGGTTATAATTTTACTTCCTAAGTAACAAAATTCAATAACTTTTTCTATCGCATCCGACCCTAGTTTTATACTTAAGCTACTATTATTGGTATAATTGCTGTTACATTTAATCACTTTTGTCTTGATTTGTTTTTATTTTACTCATAAATCTTCCTTCAGTATTTTGTTCACGACAGTCAGTAACTTCTCAATATCCTCAGCCTGTTCTGTTAAAGGACAATATCATCAGCAAATCGTAGCATACTCTTTTTTGTTTTTGTTTTTTTTCTACTTTAACACTTATACCACATTCAAGTCTATCTTTCACTTCCTATATTGCTTCTTCTACATACAAGTTGAATATTAATGGGGATTGACTACAACCTTGTCTCGCACCCTTTTTTAACTGATCCGTGTCTCTCATGATTCTCTACTTTTATTACAGCTACTTGATTCGTATAAATATGATAAAGTATTCTTCTACCTCGGTATTTCAGACCTGACATCTTTAAAATTTTGAACATCTTATCCCACCTAACATTATCAAAAGCTTTTCCTAAATCAAAAATCTCCATAAAAGTATCTTTGCTTCTTTTGTTTTTTTTCATCCGCCTTTCAATTATTAATCTTAAGGGCACAATCGCTTTTCTTGTACCACAGCTTTTCTTAAACTCAAACTGCTCTTCACCTAATATTCCTTCTACTACACTTTCCATTCTCCTGTATATTATTCTGGTCACTAATTTTGGTGTTATACTTATTGTGCGATAATTCTCACATCTATCAGCTTGTGCTTTCTTCGGAAGTGTGAACATGACACTTTTATTAAAATCGGTGGGAATCTGTCCTGTTTCATGTTTTATCATACAAGTTTGAATAATCTTCGGATTCCTTCTTCTCATCGGGATATCAGAAGTTCTGCAGGAATTCCAACTGCCCTATTAGATTTCAAATCATTCAATGCTCTATCAAATTCTGTATTCAAAACAGAATCACCTAAGTCAATAATGTCGACAGCAACTTCTTTTTTAAATACACTATTGTTCAATTCTCCATCATACAGTTTCTCTATGATTTCCTTCCATCGGTTAGCTCTATGTTCAGAGCTTAGAAGAGGTTTCTCATCGGCAGTGTCAATGGTTAAACCTCTTTTCGTCATTTCTCCAAAATTCTGTTTGATCTTCCTATATGCCACAGCTGCATCCATGTGGACGTGAATTTGGGTTGCACTAGACTATTGTTTTGTATTTATATATCGCTGGGTCATCACTTTCCAAAACCATAAACGCTGTGTACTAAACGGCACTGACATAAAATGTCCCCAGAAAGTAACATAATCTTAAGCTACAAATAAAAATCTGTCGGAGGAACTGTGGGTAGTGGGCATCCACAATTAACCCCCTCCCTAATTTGTTGCTATTTTTAAAAATGTTGCTAATTCGTTCTCTTTGTGAGACAGGGTCTATGGTAGAATGATGGGGTGATTGCTTCCCCGAGATATTATCCTGACTCCAGGCCTTTTTGGAACACATTAGACGTAACTTACAGTTTTCTATATCCAATTCCACCAATAAAATTCGCGTAGAAAGTCGCGAGTAACAGGTAATCTATACTAATATTATAAATGCGAAAGTATTTCTGTCTGTTTGTCTGTTACGTTTATTGGGCTAAACGGCAACTCCAATCATGATGAAATTTGACAAGGAGATGCTATTTGACATTACGATGGACATGGGATACCATTTTCTGTATAGATAAGAACATATTGGCATTAAATTATGAAAACTATCTGAACTGTGAAAGACAAACGCATAATATCTATACGTCTATGTAATGCGTAATGTTAGAGAGCAATGGCAGCGTAGCGCAGTGGTAACGTGCTTGTGGCTTCGGATTCAAACCCCACTGGGACCAAAAATTTGTATGAATTGTTTTTCATAGTTTGAGCTAAGCCTGGGATTTTGTAGTAAGGATACCATGTTCTCGCAAATCTTTGGCGATAGAATGATGTCCTAAGGGTTTACTTTATTCAGGGTTCCATAGGCAGTTTTTGTGTGATCTAAACTAATAAAATTATATATGCGAAAGTAAGTCTCCGTCTTTTTTTTTTTTTTTTTTTTTTTTTTTTTTCGTTTTGACGACTATATGTGTATACCGATATACCGAAATACTTTGTATCATTAGGAACGAAATAGGATACTTTTTTCCGATATGAGTAAATGAGACAGGTTCGACGGTAGAATGGTATATCGATAGCGTTCCCGTCATATTATGCCGACTTATCTTAGGTAACTATCAGCTTCGTGCTACATGATTTATTGGCAATCTTTCCGCAGTTGTTTAACAATAAATTTTAAATGAAAAATCCGTCTTTTAGCAACTGGTTTAAATAATAAAAAAAAACAGTTGCTAAAGACGAATTTTTCATTTAAAATTCAGATTTGTGTATCCAATTCTAGCAATCAAGTTCTAAATCTACGCGTACGAAGTAGCTGGTAACAGCTAGTAAGAATATACAGGGTGTTACAAAAAGGTACGGCCAAACTTTCAGGAAACATTCCTCACACACAAACAAAGAAAATATGTTATGTGGACATGTGTCCGGAAACGCTTACTTTCCATGTTAGAGCTCATTTTAGTTTCGTTAGTATGTACTGTACTTCCTCGATTCACCGCCAGTTGGCCCATTGCAGGAAGGTAGAGACTCTTCGTGCTCGTATTGTGGACGGCTGTAATACGCCATTCTCCAGGGCTGCATCAGCGCATCAGGGATTCCATGCGACGGAGGGTGGATGCATGTATCCTCGCTAACGGAGGACATTTTGAACATTTCCTGTAACAAAGTGTTTGAAGTCACGCTGGTACGTTCTGTTGCTTTGTGTTTCCATTCCATGTTTAACGTGATTTGAAGAGAAGTAATAAAATGAGCTCTAACATGGAAAGTAAGCGTTTCCGGACACATGTCCACATAACACATTTTCTTTGTTTGTGTGTGAGGAATGTTTCCTGAAAGTTTGGCCGTACCTTTTTGTAACACCCTGTATAAAGCAGATAACTGAGGATATAAGATGTAGCAGGTACGTGGTACGTTGAGATAAAGAGGTTATGTCAATATTGGAAGAGTTGAAGTTTCCAAGTAGTAGAGCTGAACAATTTTGTGTGGGTAGAGTTCTTTGTTTGGTGTGCCTGAGAGGTGCGGTCACTCCCACCAAGCAAGGTGTTTGCCGGGATCGATGCCGCTGCCCCCGCGGAGTTACGCAAGTGTGGCCACGCGATGCCTAAAGCGATTGCCGCGCCTTGCCTCGCCTCGCCTCGTCTCGCCTCTCGGCTATTGATTTCCCCCGGGTGCGGCGCTGGCGTGGCCGTCTTCACGCCACCCGGCATAGCGTGGGTGGCTTGGAGGAGGAGGTGGGCAGGTTGCGCGGTGTCATTACCGGGAAAGGCCAGCGGCCTCGTCTGCACGAACTGCCCACAGCACACTGGCTCTGAAAACCCACTCAGCTACTGCAAGTACTTGACACTCGACTTCGTGGAAAAGGGTGAGGGAAATTTTTCTTTTATGGTTAAGGGAATCAAAGATTGGAATAAATTTCCAAAGAAAGTGATGAATAATTTACCAAAGACGTAGCGGAAATTTAAAATTAAAATCCATAAATGGCAAGTAGGGGATGTAGTTGGTAAGGTAGAGCAATTTAGAACTCAAAGAATATAAGATAATAACAATAATCATATACAATAAGAAAAGGGTAATTAGATGAATAGGGAAATTGCCACCGGAGCATGCAATTCGTCACAATTAAATCCAATTAAGAAAATTAATTCGATAAAAAATATGCTGGGAAAATTATCTTTTGTTCGTTATGGAATCAGGAATTGGAATGAATTACCAATGAAAGTGATAAATAATTTACCAAAGATGCTGAAGGAATTTAAAATTAAAATCCGTAAGTGACAAAAGTAGGGGTATAGCTCGTAGGTGTAGCAATTTAACACTCAACGTACATAAGGTAATAATAAAAAATACAATAACAAATGGGTAATTAAATGACTAGGGTAATTTCCTCCAGAGCACACGATCCATCACAATTAAAGCCAATTAAAACAATTAATTCAATCAAAAACATTATAATAAAGCTAAATACTTTGCCATTTAGGTAATTTGAAGGTTATGACCTTGGCATTAATCAATGTATTTTTCCATCGAAGAGTAGATGTAATTAATAAATTTGTTTTACTACAAAAAAATAGTAATAACCTTGGGAAAAAATGAAGTTGGTATAATTTTTTTCCACTACATTGCTCCTTCTAAGCCATTCAAATTATGCCAGATGTGATTTTTATATCATAAACTACAGCTTTGACACTGCGAAGCCTGTAGAGCTTCATTTAAGAAGAATAAGAAAGTTAGCCCAACAGTAGACTCAAGACAAAGAGAAGTTGTTATACAATTAGGATTTATAACAAGAAGTGACTGTCGAGGATTCTTAGCAGAAGATGCATCATATCCAGGAGTTAGAGAGAAAGTATAAATATTAGTCATATTCTAAGATGGATACCTACCACCATTAACAGCAGAGGAACGTGTGTCCTTGTTCGATAACTTTTTACTGTAGGAAATGTGTGTGCTCTGGGTTAGCTGAAGTGCATTTGAGGAATTAATTGGAATTTAGTGTTTGTCACTCGCCGCTTCTTGTAAACGAGGGCTTGAGAGGTCGCTGTGTAGTAGTCTTGTTTCATCGAAGAAGAAGTGAAAGACTGTTGCCGTGTTAAGAAATGAGGAGTGGTAAGATATAGCTCCAAGGTTTGTTTGTACATCTTTTTTTTTAATTTATTTGGTTTTAAGCTCCTAAGCACTATACAACCATCATCCAATTGTACATACATATATAAACATATTACATATAGGTAAGCGAGCAAGACTTGACATGATAAGTGAAATATAAAGGATAGAACAAGGTTAACTGATTAATCAGAAAGGAACATTTTTGTTTATCCCCTAAAGGGGTTTGACACATTATGTTTAATTAAACTTGCTCAGACATAATTACAAACGATACAGTGAAATATACATTATTGTTAGTTCCTTATAGTTGTTTTTTTTTTCCGACATTACAATGAGTAAAATCCTTACAATTAACTAGTTTTAGAGAGATTATTCGGTTCTTTAATTTGTTCCTGCTAGGTTGGTAAGAAGGTGACGAAATGGGTCGAGTTGGGAAATATCAGATGGAGCTACTGGAAATTCTTGAATCATCTTCATAATCATTTGCAATGTCTTCTCTATGAGTGCTACTTTTTCGGGTGAGGGGGACTTTTCCTTATCCTTGGGTTGAGGAGGGTAGGGATTCTGTGTGATAGGTGTTATTGGTATATGATGGGGTACATACATTCTTTGATAAACAGGAGGGTATTGGGACTTTTGTTCTTTTGGAGTTGCTGGCCTTTGCTTGTTGCGGCCTACGGTAGTAGTAGTATTTTTCGGTTGGTTTGGAGAGAGTGCTTTACTTTGGTGACGTGACTCTTGATTTTGTTGGATAGAGATTATAGGACAGTTTTGGAATGCATTTGTTGAGGCTAAACTGGGTGGCTGCACTGCCATTGGAGAGAGCGGGGGGAATTGCTTTTCGTCGTAATACAGCGGAGTGGCGCTGGTTGCCTGCGAATATGTATGACGATGGGTGGGACACCAGTTCGGCGTGGGAGAGGCTTTATTATGGGCCGCTGCCTCACGTGCTTTTTGTTGTTGAACTATTACGGGACATATTCTGTCATTGGATAAATGAGGACCGTGACAATGCACACATTGTGGATCAGCTGTGCTGGCACACGTCTCCATAGTATGTGGGCCTCCGCACTTATTGCAACGGGGAAAGCTGCGGCATTGAGATATACGATGGCCAAAACGTAAACAATTATCACAGACGAGAATTTGTGGGACATGAGGTTCAACTGGGCAACGTGCTCCAAAGATTGCTATGTGGTCCGAAAGGGATTGTGATCTAAAGGTGATCATGCATATTGGTATCGGTATTCTCCTATCATTATTTTGGTATGAATCCTTCTTGGTAAACCGTTCAACTGCGATAACTGGATAGGGGCTTTCTATCGCCTGTAGGATTTCTTCTTCTGACAGGGAGGTGTCTACGTCCCTGATAATACCTTGTTTGTTTATTAAAAAATTTGGAATGAATGCTTCTAGGTTTCTGTCCTTGAAAACTGTAGATTGAACCAACAAGTTAGCAGAGTCTGCTGAATTGGTTTCGATTTTTAACCTATATCTCCCGGGCGCTATGATATTGATGATGTTATGCTTATGTGCTGGGCTATGTGTATAAAGAAGCTTCCCTATTGACATGGGGTGAAGTCTACCAATATTTTTATCCACACTTTCTACAAAGACGAAGTATGGACCCGTGTCTGTGTGACTGTATCGGTTATTCTTACTTCTGTCTTTATAAGAATTTAAGTTGGGGCTTGGCACCTGGGGTATACTATTTTGGTTAGTAGGGTTCCGATTGATCGATAATATACTTTTAACTCCTTCACGATCCACGGGAATGCTTGTGACATCCATGCCCGTACCCTCGTTTAATGTTTTTTGAGTTGGATCACGGCTACCATATTGATGATCTAATTCTGCGACTGAAGTAGTTGGGTAAAACACCACTGATGACATGGAAGCTAACTCCTGGGGCACACTCACTGGATTGTTTAACGTTACAGTGGACTTTTCCTCGTTCGGTAGCTCAGTAGGGTTTCCCTCTATGCGAGACCGTTTAACAGTTCTTTCTTCCGAATTTACATTGTTCAACACTGCGATCGAGGGGCAGCTTGCAGAAGCAGCGTCGTTACCTGGGTAGTTGAGCGGATGAAGATGAGATGGCTGTGGCTGGATACCTTGTTGGAAGTGCATCATCGTCGGGGCTCAAGAGGCTGTTTCTGGAAAATAACACGGCTGCAGTGCCGCGTTGATTATTTGCCCCGTGTCTGGGGGCTCTTCCATGTTAGGGCACGGCCCAGGCTTTCAGAAGATGCTAAGAATTGAAGCCTATATCTTCAGGCAATTCAAATTTTATTCACACTTCACTGCACTGACGGACTGTAAGTTCACTTGACTGTTTACGAGACTGGCTGTTTGTACATCTAGGGCAAAAATACAAGTCCATTACAGTGCTTAAAGAGGAATCAGCTAGGTCTTTAGAAACAGAAAACAAATCAACCAGTTGTCAGTACACACCATAAATCGCTGTTTTGAGAGTCCTTTTTTAATATGTCACAGTCAATAAAGCAGAAAGTAGGACATTGTGTTCTTCAAAGCGTAATTTAGTTATTAAAGACATACGTCATCCACCGTTGTGCAGCATATGTAAGTGAGTTGTTACGGATTTTGTTTATTGAAGACAAGCGTCATTCATCACTGTGCAATATATATATATATATATATATATATATATATATATATATATATATAAATCGAATGAAGCATAAAGGGAGTCTCTTAACGAATGTTTAAGAAATATTAGAAGTGTGATTGTAACAGAACATCATTTAAGACTAAAAATTATAAACTTTTACAAATTATGCATGGTGATATCTGTGCTGGGGGAATCTACTAAATAGTTTGCAAGGAAAGGTTGATGAATTTGTTGTTAAAGAAATATGTGAAAAATAAGTGAATAGACTATTGTTCTAGTCTAATTGCTTCTTTTAAAATAGCTTGAGAACCGTTTGGAATCCATTTCTTTGAGTTTCGGGAATATTTTATCATGGATCTAAGCATTCGGAGCAGCCATTGACTTAAAAAGACGAACACAATTGTCAGTTCACATCACAACGTAGTATTTATCACACATATGTAATTATATCTGCGAGAAGGAACATGATAAATGCCTACTTATATGAGATAAATGTAAAATATAAATAAAATTATGTGCTCCGACCCGACTGACCTTGGAAAAGGGATAATGATTAAAAAAACTGCAAAGAAAATAATAAAAAAATCAAAAATAAAGATTAAACATGCTTGCAACTATTTTACTTCGCCCGGAAGGCAATTTCTACTTTTTCCAAGCTTCGTAGTGTACAAGAAGTGATATTTGGTTCACTGTTTGTTCAGATTATCCTCATCCACAAAGGGAGCCAACCAATTGTAAAATTCAGATTCGATCAATACTGTCTGTAATAAAAGCTCATCGCTAGAGGTGTTACATGGCAAACCAGTAATATGCGCAATATCGCCGTTGTCGAGAAGTAATCCTACCTAGTGCAGGGGACCTGCAGTTTAACGTGGAATCCGAACCACGGAACCGTTGTGGCGTACTTCAGATAACAAAGCAAGCTACTCCAAAAGAGAAAGTTTCTTTAATGGCTTATTATATTCCCCGCCAAAACCCGGATTCAAACTGGGGACCTTTCGATACCCAGTCAGATACCTAAACCACTGAGCCACCAGGCTGTTCATCTTCTAATGAAACCAGAACAAGAGTTAATTGTAACAGTACCTGGGTGACCGATCTTCATTCGGTATATTTTGAATTCTGTTAAATATGCAAGAATTTGAGCATAGTTTGATTAAAGTACACAGTTCCCTGCAAAGAGAAGCTTAGCTAACATCAGTAGGCTTACGGGTACCTGAATCCTACGAGACGAGGTTAGAGGCGTTCCCGAGATACCAAATCCAAGAATTGATTTTTGTAAAATCGTATTATAAACTTTAAAAGCAAATCGTTATATACATATGAAATTTCATCCAAATAGCTAGAGCAATTTCCGAGATCGTCTGGTTTACCACTTCATAAATTGTGTTTTTTTTTTAAAAAAGAAAAATGTTATTATTATGTTAAATAGAAATATTAATGCTAGTCAGGAATTAATTAATGGTGCAAGATAGTGGTAATTCTCTTAGACGAGTACATCATCAGTGCTAAATTAATTCACTCCGATAAATCTATGCTCTTACCTCGTATTAACCTCACACCACCAACCCTGCCTATCTAAATGATAAGAAAACAAATTGAACATTAATAAAGCACAAGGTCAGACGCTTCAAAAGGCAGGATTATGTTTATCAGAACCTGTTTTTTCTTATTGAAACACATATGTGGGTTTTTAATAAGTTTGTAGATTCAGGAAAAATCGTGGTACAAGGGAGGCAATTGTGGCTTTAAGATTAATACTTGAAGGGCGGATCAAGAAAAACAAAGATACTTTTATAGCGTTTCTTGATTTAGAAAAGGCTTTTGATAATGTTAGGTGGGACGAGATGTTCAAAATTTTAAAGAAGTCAGGTCTAAAGTATCGAGATAGAAGAATACTTTATAAACTATATAAGAATCAAGTGGCCATAATAAAAGTAGAGAATCATGAGAGACATGCATCAGTTAAGAAGGGTGTGGGACAAGGTTGTAGTCTATCCCCGTTAATATTCAACTTGTATATAGAAGAAGCAATAAAGAAAGTAAAAGAAAAATTTCCATGTGGCAAGGAGAAAAAAAGCAGTATGCTACGATTTGCTGATGACATTGTCTTGTTAGCAAAACGGGCTGAGGATATTGAGAAGCTACTGAATGGTATGAAGAAAATACTGAAGGAAGATTTTTGACTGAATATGAATTAAAGCAAGACAAAAGTGATAAAATTTAGCAGAAATGATACCAATACTAGCAGATTATATATAAAAACAGGATCAGATGCAATAGGAGAAGTAAGTGTATTCTGTTACCTGGAAAGCAAAATTACAAGCGATGGCCGAAGCAGGAATGATGTTAAAAGCAGAATAGCACTAGCAAAAAGAGCCTTCATGAAAAATATAATCCTTTTAGTTTCAAATATTGACCTAGGAATTAGAAAGAACTTTTTAAAACTCTTTGTGTGGTGCACTTTACGGTAGCGAAACATGGACTAGGAAAATCGGAAAGAAAGAAAATTGAAACATTTGAATTGTGGTGCTACAGAAGAATGCTGAAAATTAAGTGGACAGACACAATTAGAAATCAACGAGTTTTGCAAATGATGGGTGAGTAAAAAAGCTTACAGAAAGAAGAGACAGGGTGGTAGGTCGTATTTTGAGACATGCTGGATTGGTTAATTTGCTGCTGGAGGGAACAATCGAAGGTAAGAACTGTAGAGGAAGACAAAGATTAGAATATATGAAGCAGATAATTGAGGACGTGGGTTGTAAGGGATATGTAGAGATGAAGAGGTTAGCACAAGATAGGAAGGGAAGGAGGGTTGCAACAAGCCAGTTGAAATACTGATGACAGAAAAAAAAAGATTCATTAATATTTATTTTTGTGTTAGATACTCATACGATCACAAAAACGATGATGATTACATTACACCTGCTAATATTGTTTTCAGAGTAGTTTTTTTAAGTAAAGAAGATTGAAAAAATGACTTCTGACAAAGAATATAATTTTTTAAATATTTACTTTTGAAATGTTTTACAATTAGATATGTAGTATTTAATGTTAAAAACTTCTTACAGTGAAATTTATATTTATTACTACTCTTCAAAATAAAATACTTGCATTTACTTATTTCCTCATTATTATATTACCATTCGGTGATTGATCATGATATGGTGCGAAATATTCGCATGGGTCAGTTAGTATACTTGAATTGTTCGATTAAAGATATGAATTCTTTGTTGAATCCAAAGAGAACCAAACTATTAGTAGGCTTCTAGTTCCTAAAATGCCCACGAGATGGCGTTAGAGCCGTATCTGAGATACCAAACTAAAAAAATTGTTCGTTTTTTTGTAAATTCGCATTTTTGCAGGGAAGACACCTATTTAGATACAACGTTAGCTATATATGATGTTTCCTCCAAATTGTTAGAGCTAATTCCGAGATCCAATATATATATACAGGGTGTTACAAAAAGGTACGGCCAAACTTTCAGGAAACATTCCTCACACACAAACAAAGAAAATATGTTATGTGGACATGTGTCCGGAAACTCTTACTTTCCATGTTAGCGCTCATTTTAGTTTCGTTAGTATGTACTGTACTTCCTCGATTCACAGATTTTCTGTGAACGTGTGGGCAGGAATTGTTGGTGATGTCTTGATTGGGCCCCATGTTCTTCCACCTACGCTCAATGGAGCACGTTATCATGATTTCATACGGGATACTCTACCTATGCTGCTAGAAGATGTGCCTTTACAAGTACGGCACAACATGTGGTTCATGCACGATGGAGCTCCTGCACATTTCAGTCGACGTGTTCGTACGCTTCTCAACAACAGATTCAGTGGCCGATGGATTGGTAGAGGCGGGCCAATTCCATGGCCCCCACGCTCTCCTGACCTCAACCCTCTTGACTTCCATTTATGGGGGCATTTGAAAGCCCTTGTCTATGCAACCCCGGTACCAAATGTAGAGACTCTTCGTGCTCGTATTGTGGACGGCTGTGATACAATATGCCATTCTCCAGGGCTGCATCAGCGCATCAGGGATTCCATGCGACGGAGGGTGGATGCATGTATCCTCGCTAACGGAGGACATTTTGAACATTTCCTGTAACAAAGTGTTTGAAGTCACGCTGGTACGTTCTGTTGCTGTGTGTTTCCATTCCATGTTTAATGTGATTTGAAGAGAAGTAATAAAATTAGCTCTAATATGGAAAGTAAGCGTTTCCTGACACATGTTCACATAACATATTTTCTTTGTTTGTGTGTGAGGAATGTTTCCTGAAAGTTTGGCCGTACCTTTTTGTAACACCCTGTATACAAGAATTGCTCACTTAAAGACATAAGATAGGTGCCAGTATTGACCCTTGCGGTAGGCGGTCTTACCGATTATGCTGTGAACGAGTTAGCGGGCCTATTTGTGGTCCTTACAGCAGGTTTAACACCTAGGAATGCACGGCGTGGCCTTGACTGCGGCGTCCAGACAAACGCAAGGTGGTAGTGACAAGTGTGAGAGGCGGTCGTGGTTGGCGCCAGATGGGCGCCCGATAAGGCCCGGCTCGGGCCCCCCGCCGAGTCGCCGGAATCCCAGACATGCGTCCGCTTTTGTTTCGAGGGTGACTAACCATTTAAAACGGAGCCGCCACAGTCCTGCCGGATTTATCACGCCACCGACCACCCGTGGGAACGGAATCGGGCAACTCTTTACGCCGCCACAAAAACGCAAGTGTGGAACACTGCTTAAGCAAACACGGAGGTGCTGTGTGAGTTGTGTTTTATTCACTCTGGCTTTACGGCTCGTCGTTAAAAAGGCTATTATTGCTTTACAGGTTGTCCACAACGAGGTCATTAGCGGCCCGGACCGCAAACAGGGAAGAGATATACAACGTCCTTACTTTTATTCGGCACTCCACCGTCAAGTAGATAATCTTTGATGATAATGTTGCTGGAATTTTTTAATTATGGCTTAATGCCTCGTCAACGTCAAGATCATTGGAGGCGGGATAAAGACTAGGGGCAAGGAACGGAAAGGAATTCGGTGATTGCCTTTTGAAGAAATCATCCC
The DNA here is from genome assembly GCA_031002005.1 of Vandiemenella viatica. NCBI lineage: Eukaryota > Metazoa > Arthropoda > Insecta > Orthoptera > Morabidae > Vandiemenella > Vandiemenella viatica. The sequence continues at coordinate 54,771,715 of CM061914.1, read as the reverse complement.
GTTCTCGATTTCTGGAAACCTTGGAAAATTGAAATCTGGATGGCTAGACGGGGATTCGAACCCACATCCTCCAGAATGTGGGACTAGGGCCTTACCGCTCAGCCCCCACGCTCGGTTTGCTGGAAGGAGCAAATTTTCCTATAAGAGAATTGCCAATCAGCTTGCTCAGAGTCGCCTAATATTTTCTTTAACTCCATGCAGGTATGCATTTCAGATAAGAAACTCAGGTTATAAGCCAAAATTATTTTGAGATTCCTTTGAAATTTGAGTAAGACAGCTTAAATATCATTCTATGTAGATGCAATGATTATCGTTTGCGAAAGGACCCTATCGGATCACGCAAAGCCTTGAAGCTTATAAAGACTTATAGTTAAGAATCAGTCCAATGTTTCCACCGGGTGCAGTTCCTTGAGCCATGGGAGAAGCTTAAGAATTGGCATCTATTTGCTTTCCGTGTAACTTATGTTTTCTATGATATGTGTTTTCGTTTGTGAAATGTTTAGTTTATGAAGTGAAGATTAGGTATCATCGCAGCAATCTCCTAGGTATTGTGAAAAACCGTCTAAAAACGCAATGAGGACTGGCGGGTTATGAAGATGTAATCATTATATTCATTGCATTAGTTTCATAAGGTGAAAATTTATTTACAACAGTCACTAAAAATGGAGTTCCTCAGTTTCAAAGCACGGTTGATAATACCGCAGTAACTTGCGCCATAACCGTTGGTACAACCAAGGTATAGAGTTCTAATGACATCACAGACCGCGAGATTCTTGTCAGAAGATTCTCTTCAGATTCTGCCAGCGTCTCAAAACAAAACTTTAACTTTTCTCGTCACCTCACAAGAAAATAATAAACGGAGTTGGCCTATGACTTGTGACCGAGGCGTTTCTGCAACATTTTTGAAGTTGTATCATCATGTAACAAATCCCCGTCCGAGCATCCAGATTTGTGTTTTCCATGGTTTCCCCAAGTCACTCCATGCGAATATCGGGATGCTTCCTTCAAAACTTCATGTCCGAATTCCTTCCATTCCTTGCCCTCAATCCTTTCCCGCATCTGATGACGTCAACAAGAAGTAAAGCAATAAGCAAAAAAAAAATAAAAAATAAAATAAATAAATAAATAAAAAATTACGTAATACCCTGTATATTAAAATTATTACACTATCAAAAAAAAAAAAAAAAAAAAAAGTTTCAGTGTTTGATTTTTGTCTTCAAGGCCGATGCGCGATGTCGAAGGCAATCGCTGTTAAATGAACAACAGTTTATGTCCAAGTAACTTCAAATTTCTATAAATCGGCTAAAAATTAACATAGCTCCACCATCTTACTCTCGTTTAAAGGTGAAGGATTAAGTTTGTGCCAAAATCACTCTGAAATCCGTGGCAGTTGGAAATCGCAAAAATTGAGCGTGCAAAGTAAAACCACGATTTTCGAATTTTCATCCTTGTTACGCGTACGTTAACGGGAACATGTCTCAAATACTGATTATAAAATATATCATGTGTTTAAAAAAAAAAATGAGGCTATGTGTTGCAACTCATTCTAGGCTTCGTATTTCAGAAACTAAAAATAAAAAAAAAATGAAGTCATGAATTTTCTTAAATGCCGCGATATATGAAGGCAATAGAAACAACCAGAAAAACCAGGACAGGAACCAAAAACAACGCGCAATATTTCCACAAATATAGGCAACATATGTGCACTGGGACAGCATCTTACCAGCCTGTGCCAAGTACGGCTACGGATTTAATTTTTTATTATTACATTACTAGCTGATATCCGCGACTTGGTACGTGTGGATTAATAATTTCTTTGCCAGAATTGAGTATAGAAAGTTGTTGGTAGCGAACGATTGGTCCCAAATAACACCGAGTTGGCATAATATGATAGGAAAGTCATTACTATACCATTCTACCATCGAACCTGTCTCTTGAAGAGAATCAATTTCCCACATATTTAAAAACAGTAAAACAAACGAAGGTGAGGGGATGTGGGGGTGGATGTTAACTGAGGACAGCTTTATTTCAGCTGGATCTTCTCTTCTTTCTTCAGAATGAGCATCTGGTTCTTGGGTTGTAATAACTTAAGCAGCTTGTGCTCTGCTAGAGCTACAACTTAGGCCAGTTTATGCGCGCAAGGCATGTCAAAAAAGAAGGCAAAAAAAAAAACTGGTGCCAGAAACATTTAAGCAGACACAAAGTAATAGGGCAGAGAAAATCTACATCTATTCTAAATAATACGTTTTTTCTCTAAACGAAATTTATTAACAAATGATACACTAACATAATGCGCGAGAAGCATAGCTTGAGCAACCGAGGTAACATTACATTAACACACACAACCGTCACTCTGTCACCATTCTATAAGTTATCAAAATTTTGTGACTACAACTGTTAATTATACCTGAAAAAATGTCCTGTGATCTCCCTACAGATTTTATTGTCAAATTCCGTCAATATCGGTATAGGCATCTAGTCGTAAAAACGTAACAAAATACAGAGACTTACTTCCGCATTTACAGTATTACTACTGCAGATCACACACACACTGATTGCGAATCACCCCTGAGGGATCAATATAACGTAAAAAAGTGTACACCTACAGCATTGCAAGACTACCTACGATTTGCCTCGCATTACACTCCTAACTTGTGATGTCTACAGTTTAACATTCAATCCGAACAACCGACGGTCCAGGCATGACTCTAACGATCAAAAATAATTTTTAAAAATCTTTGCCTCTACGGAGATTTGAACCGGAGCCCAAACTCCAATACATCAGTAAGCGGGCTCTTTAACCACTAAGCTACCAGATCGCTGTTTGGAAAGGTAGTACAGAGATGTATACATCCTACGCTTCTGTCTATCGTCGTTCAGTAATTTTTCTAAATTATAAGGCAACATGTATTATTTATAAAGATAATTTTCAACCTAATGTAGACAGTATTTTTTCCTTGTTCCAAAGGATAAGTGTGCAAAATTTGATTGAGATCGGATGAAAACTGTGGATTTGTATGAAGAACAAACAAACATACATACATTCATCTTTATATTTATATAGATTTCCTTTGATTCGATTGACGTTTACAGGTAAGTAACCGCGGCATGTTTACCAATAAGTTTAAACGAAATTTGCGTCGTCTCTCTACTAAAGAATCCCAGCCTAATATACGAATCATTCTGTGACACTTTCGTAAGGACTGCAGCAATCATTCACGAATCGAGTGGCTCTTCTCTGTACTTTCTCTACACTGTCAATCAACCACTTACAAAACGGATCCCAAACGGCACAACAGTAGTCCAAATACGGACGCACAAGAGTTTTGTTTGTGAATTACAATTGCCGAATTAATGTGCAATCCCTATATTATGTTCCTTTGTAATGTTACGTCCAAATATTCTGCAGGATTGACCATATCAATAATTCAACTGTTTACTTTATATTTCTGAATAAACTTATTCTTTTTTTTTTTATTTTTTTTTTTTTTTTTTTTTTTTTAGTAATGCGCATTGCCTTGCATTTTATACAATTTAGTGTAAGTCGCCATTCGTCGCACCATGCCGAAATAACATCCAGATCACGCTGAATTTCTAAGTTTTCAGCCGAATTCCTTACTTTCCTATAGTTGACCACATCTTCAGCGAACAATCTCGAACTGCTATTCACGTTGAGAGCAAAAGTTCTTAATTTAGGTTTCGTTGCTATATATTAATATTGTTTTATTGAAATTTATCTTAATACCGATTTAATTTCATCCTATCTGTAATAAATTTATTTGGAACTAAATATCATTAACAGCACGAGCTTCAAAGTGGTGATTCGTTGCAGAGCAATGGAGCTGATTCCATTGTCTTTCCTGAAAATGGATCATGCATTGATCTTTGTTCCAAGCGACAAACGAGAAATCTGTTCAAGACATTAGAATACGGAACATAAATGCTCAAGGAGTAATTCACACTTAACCAGTTTTTAAATGGGTCATATATGCTCCAACCTTCTTCCCGTGGTCACTTACAGTTACTCTAACTAACTACTGATAACTTACTCTGTCAGATTGTCTCTAAATTATTCTACTTTGTGTACTTTGGTTGCTTCCGACAAAAATGAGTACTTTTTAAGTCATTTTCTACACTTGAGATGACCGAGCGTGGTGGGTGAACGGTTAACGGTCAACGTTCTAGCCTCGCATTAGGGAGGACGCGGGTTCGAATCCCCGTCCGGGCAACCAGATTGGGCTTTTCATGGTTTCCCCTAATCACTCCACGCGGATGCCTTCAAAAAGGCCATGGCCGAATTCCTTCCTGTTCCTTGTCCCCAGTCCCATCCCGCCTCGTTGACGGCTAAGGCCATTAGAGCCGTAAATAAAAAATTTTAAAAAAATGAGTTTCTGGTCAGAATTCTATCTTTTGTGTTCATTCTATTAATCTGAAAGGTAAATATATACTATACCTGAAATTATCTTTTTTCAGGAAAACTGTAGATTCTAGAATCAATATTAAACTTTAACATGTGCATCATTCACACATCCGTTAAATGAATTCTAGTACGCGACGCACTGAACTCAACATAATTTACCGACCGTTTTGGGTGAGTGGTAACGCTCTGGTCTCGCATTGACGCGGGTTGGAATCTCCGTTCGGCTATCAAAACTTGGGTTTTTATGGTTCCCCAAATCGCTGTCTGAATGGTTCCTTCAAAAGGCCATGGTAGAATTCCTTCTCGTTCCTTGCCCCAGACACTTCCAGCTTCTAATAAACTCGACGTTAATCCAGAAGCAAGAAAACTATTTTTCGATGAACAAACTTCCGTTCACTTGAAGTCAAACTAACTTCGTAATTCTTTCGCAGCTTTTTCATAGTAACTACCAGTCTAATCAGTCTTCGTCACGCCTCTCTATTCAATTATATTGCCATGCATCCGTCTCATTATTATCAGTCCAACTTAAACTACCAATCTCGTCTTGATCCTTTCATCTTCAACAATCTTCCTTGGTTTTATGCGTGATTATTGCAGGCCATTTCTTCTGGAATATCGTTAAAATAATAATTATTATTTAACAAATACACCAATACAACTATTTGTTAGGTTTTATTTGTTCTCTTAAATAAAATCCAACAACAATTACATACTTACTTACGTATGTATTAAGTAATAACTAGATGAACCGTACGAAAATTTCGCGAATACAATGAACAGTAAGATGGGGGATTGTAACACGATCAAAGAACAACCGCCTCATTTGTATCAATGGTTTTATTATTGAATGTAACAGCTAGATACAAAAGTCGACGCCAGTGAATCAGTTTATTAATATCTCTGTGATATGTGCTACTGCAATCCAGCGTGTTGGCTTTAAACTCTCTCACACCCGCGACTTTCACAGTTATTACTTTTGCCCTTTAAGGGTCAAATTCGGAAAAATTTCGTTCTTAAGAAATGATGTGACCAAAGGAGAGACCTTAATCTTTAATATGATTTATCTATTTCGGTTAGACATTAAGGGAGGCGGCAAATACCTCTCGATAAAAAAATTACGTTACCGAAATAATGATAATTTAAGGGTGGAATTCCGAAAAATTCCTATCTTATAATATGATTTGACTAAAGCAGAGACCTTAATCTCTAAAATAATACCGCATTTTTCGATTTCGGTTTGATATCAAGGGAGATAAATAGCTCGTAGCAAAAGTAACTTATGGAAATAATGGTAATTTGGCCGTTTAAGGGTCGAATTCCGAAAAATTTCTGTCTTAAAATACGGTGTGACCAAGGCGGAGAACTTAATCTTTAAAATTATACCTCATTTATCTATATCGGTTAGATATCAACAGAGATAAATGACTCGAGACACAAAATAAAATATTGAATATAGAAATATTGACATTTTTGCCATTTAAGTGTTAAATTCGGAAAATTCCTTTCTTAAAATTTGATGTGATTAATGTGGGGACCGTAAGCTTTAAAACGATACCTCATTCATACATTTCGGTTAATTATCGAGAAAGATAACGTCTTTTGACAATAAAAAAAACCTTACAGAAATAATATATATGATTATTATTTCATTCCTTGGTTTTCTCCTTGCTACCAAAGATGATCCAAAAAGTAATTAGCATCAAATATTAGTAACGTTAATAACAAAAATAAAATAATATACTAATTTTTACATAAAATTGTGAGCTGACGTTACATAAGTCCTTTACTATATGTAACATCTGACTATCGACATCAAATTTGTCAGGAGAAAACTGCATGAGACGTCAGACTTTCATGTAACAATCAGGGTTTGGCTTGTCTACTGGATGATTCTAAGAGAAAGTTTCGAGTTAGTCTGCGTATCGAAATCGTATAAGGATCATCCATTGTCACGTAAGAGGGAAAGTTTGAATCGGTATGTAACACAAGTGAAACGATTCCCGCTTCAAATAACACGGAGAGAAAATGTGTAGTGCTTTCAGTTACAATACAGGGATGTGACTACAAGTTTCTGGGAACTAATAAGAGGATAAGAAGGGAAAAAGACAAAGGGAACTGAGAACAATGGGTGCCGATTATTGATGCCGCTGCCAATGGTACAATGAGTTGATTGCGGACTGCAGATCGGTGCTGTAGTCTTGGCCCATGGTTGAAAGACAACGAGCTTCCTTTTCCGTGAAAATAAATCCATTACTTACTGCATTCCTATCCAGTAATTATACGATGAATCAGATCATTTGATATTTCTCACATTCACCTATTGGGCACCAAAGATACACAGATCGTTTCATAAATCACGCCCATCGAGTCTTCCGAATTTTTGACTGTTATAGTAATCTATAATCTGACTATAACTCAACAAAAGAACATTTAAGATATTTTGGAAAAAATGAGTTTAGGGCCACTGAGCTACAGAGAAGCAATGAACTGTTTTTAAAATTTGTTTGGATGAACGGGGTGCATAGAAAAACTACTGATCACATTTTTAGTAATATACAGCCCTGTACCAGGGGGTGAAATAGAACCAAAGAAATAAATAATCGAATTTGCGTAGTTGAAAGCAGTATTAACGGAATCCAAAGAGTGAAATGTTTATATATGTTACTTTCAAAGAACGGAAGCACTCACTGAGCGAAAGAACCAACCACAACGCGTTCTGGGCAGGTTGGAAATACATTCTGAAAGGTAATTAATAATCAGGTGATGTTAAGAAAATAAAACACTCTTTTTCGTTATCGTTTTTTTTATCTTTAGTTACTGTCAGATATAAGTTGATACTAAAATTAGGTGGTTAATGTGTCTGACAGGCGATCGAAAGGTCCCCGGTTCAAATCTCTGTCAGGGGATTTTCATAGACTGTTAACCCGACCTTCACCTCTGGAACTGCTTGCTGTGTAATGTGAGGTACGCCAGAACGCTTCCGTGGTTCGGATTCCACGTTAAACTGTAGGTTCCTGTACCGGATAGGATTGGCGGGTTGGGCTAGGCGGTTAAGATAGGGGCGGAATGCTCTGCCAATAGAAACCCTGTCCCCAGGTCACTACCACCACATGGAATTATTATTATTATTTGACGGTTGTCTTATGTTACATTTAACTCTTCGTCAGTCACAAAACTAAAAATAATTAAAGAGTCGTTGCTCCTATGCTGAAATCCCGTCAAACAATTCAACTTCCAGAAGTAACTAAATTGAATTAGCAGTTTTTGGTTGATTCACGTTCAACGTTAAATGGATACTAATTTGTGGAATATATTAACTTACAATTCTTAGCTTTCAGAGCACACTTCAAAATGACACATGCTCTATTTGACACTTTTGACACTCAGACTATTAGTTGCATATTATTACAAAGAGCAAAAAATTACGTTTGTTTTTTTTTCCTTAAGAATTTTATCTGAAATTCCTCAGCACTGCGAATTCATATCAAAATGAAACATACCCTATTTAACGTCTCGGGCCTAGAGATAAATAAATTTTATGATATATGTATTTATCGCTACTTAGTCTCAAAAGAAAAAATAAGTAACGTTTCACTGATATATTCAACATTTCGCAGATTTTTACTCTTAGTAGTTATCATGTATAAAAATAATTTTATTTAGGCGAAGTGAGCTTAGCTTAGACCTTTTCACAGGAATGAATATCCTAAACACAGAAAATACTCTTTCGCTCGGTGTGCTTTCTTTTTTAATTTGATTTTTTTTTCTCTTTTTTCTTTCAAGTAACTTAAAAGATTTATATAATTAGAATCTGATATAACGGATGAAGCTAAATATCTCCAACTTTCTTGATCGATCGTATAACCATTATCGGCATATACACGATGTTTCATTATTAGGTTATGCCGCAACCATGTATCATTGGTGGATTTTGTAGAAGCAATAGGGTCTCTACCATCATTTGTTTCTGGCACTTTAAGGGCAGGATTACTTCCTTGACACATGGGGCAAGAAAGGAAGTACTGGTCTTTTTTATTGATTCCAAATATGTATCTACTTCTTTGAGACCCATAAACCGATAATCCAAAAATTGATACTGCTACGATCGCTCTGTGGCAGCGAATCATTTGCTGATTTCTGCCACCATGTTGCGATTAAGCCGAAATATAATAATATAGTTCGTCATCTAAGACAGAATTCAGGATGTCAATTATTTCAGAACGGAACGGAAGAGTACAGGCTACATATCTTTGAGACGACATTACCTCAACTGTTTCGCAAAACCTTTCCAAAAATTTTATCAGATCATTTATGTCTAAAAGATTCTACTCACTTTGATTAATCTTTAATTCATCTTGTACAATATTTCTAAACATCTTGTTTATTAGGTCGCGGTTGCATACGTGGGTTAAAGTTTCCAGTATCTCTGGAAATCTGTGCCAACGAGTTGGTCCCCAACGAGTTGGTCCCCAACGAGTTTGTCTTTCAGTTTTAATAGAAGGAGTGTATATAACATTTCCTAATCCTGATACGAATAGCGAGCTCTCTTTAACCACTTCATTCATTTTTTCTGTATGCACTGGTTCCATCTAATCATTTTCTAAAATAGGATCGGTCTATTCGTTATCTAGGTATTGAACGACGTTATCAAGAAATCCATTAATTCTTTTTCCATCTTTTTGGCATGTGCTTCTAGCTCTGACATATATATATATTATGGAATCCATATTATGGTGTCCATAACCAAGACACAGATGCTGTTTCATATTAGCCAACGAAACCGCTCTTCGCACGTTTTCTCCAGCATCAGTGATAGCTAGAATCTCCTTTTTATTCAGTCCCAACTGTTTCTTTATATCTCTTATCACGCATTCTATTTTATTTCCAGTATTCATTTCCTCCTATATTGAGTACTCAGGGTTAAATACTTCACTGTTTTTACCGCATCTAGGCTAGCTAAGCAATAGACTTGATGGGAATTAACAATTTTCTTCTTACTGGCTTCTTATATCACTAAACTTCCGAAATATTTCCAACAAAATCTGGTTTGGCTTAGATATTTATAACAGTGTTAGAGAGTGTTTTAACATTAGTTTTAGCTAATTTGGTCAATTTAGCACCTACTTATTCACTCAATTTAAAGATGGTTTTTTTTTTTTTAAGTCTTGTCGTGTTAGGAAGGGTTGCTCAAGGGCACGCCGCGAAGCAAAGGGCGGCGGCGCGCCACTGAGACACTGCGGCGTCATGCCGACGCGGCGCCCACCTGAACTCGGACCTTGGACTGTACATTTTCCAAGAACCAATCTAAATCCGAATAATAATTTTTTCATGTATCCTGTTCATCTGTAACAACCTTGCCCAACCTTTTTCAACGGCAGACACCTTAGAGATAAGCCATGGACCTCCTAATAATAGTAATGATAATAATAATTATTCAAAATTGGCTATTCTAGAATAGTTATTTGATAGCTCAACTCGCATCTCACGCATTGTGGCCAACGTTCGCATATTCTCGCGTCTCCGTTTATGTTTTAGTAATTATTAATTTTATTTATATTTTGGCCGCGTACTCCTGATAAAAACAGACAAAAATGTATAATCCTTGACAATAAATCGTAATTTCCTTCTCGCAGTTGAAAAGTTCTCAGTGTGTAATATACAGAAGCAAAAGGTTTTTTTTTTTTTAATTTTGAAAAGAATTTAATTTCGTCTTGTGGTAAATAAAGTTGTAGTGGAAACTTCTCCTCGTTCTCGAAATAGCCATTAAAACAGTATAAGAACAAGAATTTAATCAGCGATAGTGTACGGTACATTTTTACGTTTTCTGCGGGGTGATACCTACATCTCTCTATCCAATGAATCATGTGTGGTTATCCTTTGAGCCCATGAGTCTCCGATTAGAGTTTGAATTTTTTTGATTCTAAAATATGTTATTGCACCATCAGTATTTCTGACGCAACTCTATTAACAGTGGTTTTTTTTTTTGTTATCTTGACTGTTTTACGTCTTTTCAACGTCTGGGTATTTCGAGAGGATAGAGGACAAGGGAACGAGTTCGTTCTTGGCCTTCTGAGTAAAACCATTTCGGCATTCCCATAGCGCTACCGCTCACCCATCACACTCGGTTGCATTAGCAAGTAAAACAATTTCTTCATCCATCGTTATGACCAACTAAGGAACGCGAATGAACTTATTTAGCAGATGTGTCTTTTTTTCCCAAAATCTCTTCATCCTCTCACTGAGGTCTTTCCTACGTTCCTCCGTCCAGGTGTTCATTCTTCTAATATACCGTTTGTTGTCAAATTGGCGGTTATTGATCATGCTACTAAATCTACATCTGTCTTATATGATATCATATGTGATTCCGATTTCCTGGAGATCCTTTTCGATTTCAATTTGCCAATTGTTTTTCATTGAAATGGCAAGGTTTACTTTTGGTTAGTCTGTTGTTATTCATTCTGATAATAAGGCCGAAGAATTTAATTCGGTTTTTCCTGAATGTGTCAGAAATTTTTTCCGAATGCTGATATAGATTATCTGATTTCCTTTTCATCCAAATTCCTCCTGTACAAACTGAGCCAAAGATTTTCCTTAAAATTTTTCTTCCTTCTTTTAAAAATCTTTAATCAGTGATCTACCCCTAATAATCAAATTTTCCGATGCGTATAATGCCTCAGGTTTGATTACAGCATTATAATGTCTTAATTTGACATTTTGGGATATTGACTTTTTGTAGTATCTGTTCCAGGTGACTCTATAGGCTTTTTGTAATTTAAATATTCTCCCCCCGTTTGCTTCACGATTTAGTCCTGCAAGTTGAATAATTTCTGCTAGGTATCTGAATCTAGTGACTTGAGAGATATTGCCAACCGTGTTTTCATAGCTGGACCATCTTGGTAGTGCGAAGATCCTTCCAAATAGTGGGTTTTAGTACATAAGGCATGGAGACCGTATTTAGCTGAAATTTCATGATGTTTTTCAAGGGTGTAGATTGCTTGTTGTCTGCTGTTGGAGAGAATTGCTAGATCATCTGCAAAGGCCAAACACCGCAGGTGAAGTTTATTTCTGAGTAACCTGAGACGGTTATTCCTCCCAGGCTTTGATTACTTTGTCCAGAACAAAACTGAACAAAAGGCATGTAGAGAAACTAATATGGAACAATACTACACTCACAGTACTGTAGCCAGTGTTGCGATGAACAGAGATTTCTAGATCAGATTGCATTTAATAACAGCCTGCCCTGTAGTCTCATTTGGCTGCGACGCCGTGGATTATAGTGCGTTCAGTTAACAGAGGCGCCTGAAGGTCACTCTTCTCTATCCCCACTCCACTGCCCTTACCCTATGTGCAAGGGGGAAAGAGTGCCCGCTGACAAGTTTACCGCTGGCCTGCGTGGACGCAGTCGATTGCTTGGAGGGGCAGGCAAGGGAGGGGCTGGTGAGGAGAGGAGAGGGGTAAGGGGAACGTGACCTTGAGCCGCCAGATGAGAGTGAATAGAGTATAGCTGGTTCGAGTTCTGGTGATGAAAGAAATCACTCCAGCCGAATTCCGGAAAGTTTCCTTCAATCGGCCATGAGCTAATTCCTATATCTTTTTGCCTCCAGTCTTTACCGCCTCTAATGACCTCGACGTCGACGAGGCGTGACGCAGCAAGAATAAGGAAAAAATGGAGTGTTTATGTGTAATTTGGCGTGGTCTTTCGTGTGAATATTTCAAGGTTAAGAAAGGAGTATATGTGTTGTACGCATTGTGACCTGTGCCATCCAACATTTCTGGCTACGAACATATCATTCCTTGCTCCATCTCCCGGTCAGGTAGATTGATAAGATATGTCGAAGAGTCTTAGCTAGACCACAACAATTCAAACTATAAAAACTACATCCATATCGGGTCTGTAGCTTTTGCTTGATGTGATAACGAAGTGACAAAATGTCAATGCCTGTTTACAGTATGTAAGTTTATGTTGAGATATTACTGACGGAGAATGAAATCTGTGAAAACAGAAACTTTCACCAACACCAGGAAACTCTGGATCGCCCGTAATGGGCAGGTTGTCGACAAACAGCTGTAATTACTGCGATAAATCACCTAAAAACGTTTAACAGAACCACCGGTATTGTGGTATCTAGACTTGATCGTTCCTGACAGCTTTCAGAATTCCGATAAGGTGACGTTGTAATATAATCGGTCAGATGCCGGGTACTAGCAACAGAGCATCATTTATCTATCATTTGCTTGCCATAATAAACGAGCTACAGTTGTAAGGAGTACTATGACTTTCGTTTGAGTGCTATGTTATGGCGTCTGATTATACAGCTGTTACACGCGAAATCGTACACGTGGACTTAGAGTTTTGTTGCTTGAATTGGATAGGCCTATAGAAAGATATAAATTATGTAAAGGAGTCCCATAAAGAACGGAGTTGGTATAATACGACGGGGAAGCCAACAACGTACCATTCTACCACTGAGCCTGTTTCATGAAGTTAATCAACTTTCAATATGTTTTAAAATAGCAGCAAACAAGGTAGGGAGGGGGGGGGGTTAACTGTCGGGAGCTATCTACCTCAGTTCCTCAGGAAGATTTTTGTTTGTAGTTTAAAAATATATCACTTTCTGGGGACATTTTATGTCAATGTCGTTTCGCACTCAACGTTTTGTGCTCTGCTAAAAAGCTACCTAAAAGAAAAATGTGAAGGAGTAGAAAAGGAAATGGTATAGGTAAAGTACATGTTACATACAGGAAGATCAAACAGAATTTTGGAGAAATGAAGAAAAGAGGTGTAAACATTAAAGCTGCCGATGGGAAACCTCTTTTAAGCTCGGACGATAGAGATAACCATTGGAAGGAATACATTGAGAAACTTTATGATGGGACGAATTGAACAATAGCGTAATGGGAAAGGAAGACGATGTCGACATTGATGATTTAGGAGATCCTGTTTCGAGGACAGAATTTAATGGAGCTCTGAATGACTTGAAAGCAAATAAGGCAGTTGGAATTGATGAGATCCCAGTAGAACATCTTCAATCCCTAGGAGAAGAAGGAATAGAAAGATTATTCAAGCTGATATCAAAAAGTAATGAAACAGGAGAAATTCCAACTGATTTTAATAAAAATATCATCTTCACACTTCCGAAGAAAGCACAAGCCGACAAATGTGAGAATTATCACACCAGTAGTCTAACATCACATGCTTCAAATTTACTGACCAAAAGAATATACAGAACAATGGGAAGGGTAGTAGAAATAGTAGGTGAGGATCAGTTTGGGTTTAGGAAAAATCGTGGTGCGAGGGAAGCAATTCTGACTTTAAGATTAATACTTGAAGGGCGGATCAAGAAAAACAAAGATACATTTTTGGCGTTTGTTGATTTAGAAAAAGCTTTTGATAATGTTAGGTGGGACAAGATGTTCAAAATTAAGAATATAAGAATTAATTAGCTGTAATAAAAGCAGAGAACGATGAGAGACATGCATCAGTTAAAAAGGGTGTGAGACAAGGTTGTAGTCTATCCCCGTTAATAATCTACTTGTATTTAGAAGAACTAATAAAGTAAATAAAAGAAAAATTTTCATGTGGCATAAGTTTTCAGTGAGTAAAACTCGGTATGCTACGATTTGCTGATGACATTTTCTTGTTAGCAGAACGGTCTGAGCATATAGAGAAGTTACTGAATGGCATGAACAAAATACTGAAGGAAGATTTTGGACTGAAAATAAATCAAAGCAAGACAAAAGTAATGAAATGTAGCAGAAATGATACCAATACTAGTGGATAAAATATAAAAATAGGATCAGATGCAATAGGAGAAGAAAGTGAGTTCTGCTACTTGGGAAGCAAAATTACAACCGATGGCCGAAGCAAGAATGACGTTAATAGCAGATTAGCACTAGCAAAAAGAGCCTTCATGAAAAAGAGAAATCTTTTAATTTCAAACATTGATCTACGAATTAGAAAGAACTTTTTAAAATTCTATGTGTGGAGCACAGCACTTTATGGTAGCGAAACATGGACTTTAGGAATATCATAAAGAAAGAAAATTGAAGCATTTGAAATGTGGTGCTACAGAGGAATGCTGAAAATACAGTGGACAGACAAAGTACGAAATGAACGAGTTTTGGAAATGATGGGTGAAGAAAGAAGTTTGTGGAAGAAGCTTGCAGAAAGAAGAGACAGGCTGATAGGTTATATTTTGAGACATGCTGGCTTGGTTAACTGGCTGGTGCAGGGAACGGTCGAAGGTAAGAACTGTAGAGGAAGACAGAGATTTGAATATATGAAGCAGATAATTGAGGACGTGGGTTGTAAGGGGTATGTAGAGATGAAGAGGTTAGCACAGGATAGGAAGGGATGGAGGATTGCAACAAACCAGTCGAAAGACTGACGACAGAATAAAAAAAGAGCTGGAGGGGTTGGTAACCGGTGACTATCTACACATAACTTTCCATGGGCAAAACACGTCTTTTCCAAGTGCACCGCTGTTACTTTCAGTGTCTGAACCTTTATTGATAGTCATCGCAAAGGCTAATTTTAGTGGAATCTGTTGTCTTTTAAACTGGAATGGTAGATCCGTCGGAATTATTGGTATTCGAGGTCCCGGCACATCATCACATTTTGATATCGCAGTCATAATCACAGTTTTTATTAGAATTTTCTTCATGGAATTTGGTAACTAAGAATGGCTGAGAAAATGCTATATATGGTATATGGAAGGGGAAGGTGACAAAGTTGTCCACAATTACTAAAATGAAATATGGTTTTTCTTTCTATTGAAACTATGACAAGTGAAGTAATTACACTGTTTACAAAATTCACTCATCTATAGTAATTGTCATGGGATAGCATGCACTCAAAAATTGCTGTGAAAAATTATCATACTAACAGTTTTTTAAGTAATTGACTGCTTATCAATTGTTGGTAATATAATTGATATTGTTAATAAGTGTACTGTTCCACATAAATAGTTCCTGACATGATGTAATATGTAGTTGTAGATTACAGTAGAAACTTATTATGATAACTGGTTGGTAAGAAAATAACTGGTTATTAGATGCTGGTAACAAGTGTATACACTGTTCCACATATACAGTAATTAGCATGGGATTGTATTTGCAGATAACAGTGGATACTGATTATACTAATGGCTTGTTAAGGAACTAACTTGTTATCAATTACTGGTAATATAATTGATATTATTAATAACTGTATGTACTGTTCCACATCCCCGATACTATTCTCACATGGGATCAAAGTGAACATATCTATCTATCTATTAAGTTGTGCCTCAATCATGTTATTTGTTAGAAGTATGCCGTTGCAAAATGACGGTGCATCAAGGTTGGACTTCAGTAACATGGGAACCCCAACTTTTAATTGATATGAAGGCACTCCCGCTAACTCTAAAACGTTATGGGATATATGCTAACTTGTCCAGTATCCATCACACTGTGCACGGGTAGATATTGTACTATTTCACTTTGCACTTGCGACATCATGTTTTATTTATTTGTCCAACAGTTTTGATAGTCAGTGCTAAAACTGCTGTTTCACACATCCATTCTTTATTTCCCATACTGGTTTTAAACTTTGAGGTAAACGCAAAATAATAGACTGATGAAACACAAATTTACATTTATGTATACTAATATTATAAATACGAAAGTAACTCTGTCTGTCTGATTGTTACATTTCTTGGGCTAAACGGCTACTCCAATCGTGATGAAATTTGACAAGGAGATGCTAATGACATTAGTATGGATATGGGATATCATATTCTGTATAGATAAGAACATATTGTCATTAAATTATGAAACTATTTGTACTGTAACAGACAAACGCATAACATTTATATGTCTTTGTATGACAGCGTAGAGCGTGGGAACATGCTTGCTTCTTAAGAAAAACTCCCGTGTGGCTTCGGGCTCAAACTCCATTGGGAGCAAAAATTCTTATGAATTGTTTTTCATAGTTTCAGCCAAGCCTAGGATTTTGTAGTAAGGATGCCAGGTACTGGCAAATCTTTGGCGATAAAATAGTGTCCTAAGCGTTTACTTTATTCAGGGTATACTGGTTCCACAGGCAGTTTTTGTGTAATCTAAACTAATAATATTATATATGCGAAAGTAAGTTTCCGTTTTTGTTTTACGTTTTGACGACTATATGTGTATACCGAAATACTTTGTATCATTAGGAACGAAACAGGATACTTTTTTCCGATATGAATAAATGAGACAGGTTCGACGGTAGAATGGTATATCGATAGTGTTCCCGTCATATTATGCCGACATATCTTTCAGCTGTGTGTATCCAATTTTAGCAATCAAATTCTAAATCCACGCGTACTAAGTCGAGGGTAACAGCTAGTACTATATAATTAGTTGTGACTGTGCGTAAACATTAGTAACAGATCAAACGCTAACTGACTGGAAGAGAAAGAAAGCCTGAGCAACCGATCAATCATTATAGGGATCAACACACGCTACCCATCTGTCTGTCACCGTTCGACTAGTTCTCCAAAATGTAATGACAAAGATATGTTATTTATCTAGAAAAAGTATCCTCTGTCCTTCATAATGATACATAGTATTTCCCTGTCAAATTTCATCAAGATCAGTATCAGCCGTTTAGTCGCGAAAGCTTAGAGTCAGAGTTACTTTCACATTTATAATATTACTAGCTGACCCGGCAATGCTTCACTATTGCTGGACTTGAGTAGGCACATAGATTAAATGAAAAAATATTTACATATAAATTTTAAACTGCTGTTTCATTCATTTTCAGTTGGAAAGGGTGAGAGAGGATACGCTTTGGAAAACATATTATGTAGGCAGTATTTTTCTGTTTGTTTTAAAGTATAAGTATACAAATTCCTATCTAAATCGGATAAAAAATGTGGGGTGTTATGGGGAATAGGGGGTGACTTTTTGGAAAAAATTTTTCACAGGAACCTTCGCAGACGCAAACTCGAAAACTCTCCAATGTTTCATTGCAATATGATAAATTGTATAGGAATGCATAGAAGACGAACAAACCCACAAACATTGATTTTTATATATAAGAAGATATTACTAGCTGTTACCCGCGTCATCGTACGTGGACCTAGAATTTTATTGCTAATATTACGTCTAAGGTGTCCCAATAAGTACGGAGTAGGGAAAATGTGATGCGAAGTCATCACCACACTATCCTACCATTGAACCTGTCTCGCGAAGAGAATCAGTTTGTAACATGTTCTAAAATAGTAACAAAATATGGGAGGAGGGGCTTATCTGTGGGAGACTACCTATCATAGTTCCTATGTCAGATTTTGTTTGTGGTTTAAAATTAAGTCACTTTATGGGGACAACTATAACAGTACTGTTTTGCACATAATGTTCTTGATATTGATGTCCTATGCTATTATATATATATATGTATAGCCTTTGGGAGTTTGAAACTGGTGAGCTAGTTACATACAACAGACATGAGCAAACCATATCGAAATATCGATATTTTCATTAATATAATAGGTATTTATCGTCGATATTTTTATTCTTGATATATCAAAAATCTATTTTACTTAGAGTATCAATTTTAAGTACCAATTCGGTATTTTTGTACGTAATTTAACTTAATACGTTACATATTTATTGGATAAATATACATACACATCCGATCTTCTGAAAGCGACTAAAAAATGAATTCATAGTGGTATAACAGATTTTCATCAACGGTTAAGAGATTGAAAAAAGCTGTTAAATTTTAACACGCTTACGTTAACGTCACGCCATGTCAACGGTTAGGTTATTTTTATAGTTGAATAATATTGATTAAGCGTCTGTTTTGAGAAGCTGAGGGTTGACGTAAGTTAACAACTTCTGTTTTCTCACTGATGAATGACTGTTAGTGTGTTGACGAAATACCTGAAACTACAAGCCTCTTCTGTATAGTACGACAGAGCGGCTTCTGCATTTAACTTGGATGCACCGGACAACAGGAATTGACTGACGGAAGAGCACGTAAAACTAGGGCTGTTGATAAAATATCGATATATCGATATATTTTTTAAAAAATATCGATATTTATGAGTGATATTTTTTAGGACGATATATCGATATTGAAATCTGAATATCGGAGTCCGATATTTTTTTAAAAATAAGTGGTTATTTTCCGTTTTCCTCGTAGAATATTCCAAGTTATTATTGGAGGGAAAGCGATTACCTGTGTTGCACATGCAATACATTTTCATAGATAGAATTTTAAGAAACAATGAACGATCCGAGCACATGGAGAAGCAGGGCCGCCGTAAGCGGGGGTGCAAGGCAGCATATTATGTAGCGGGCAACCTTTTTTTTTTAGCTCAACAGCTGCTTCGGGCGGTCGGCGGCGACACTGGGGATGGCAACAATGGGGGCGGAAATCTCACAGTTTTTTGACCCGTTTCGGAAATTTCCTAGATCCACCACTGGCTGTAGTTGGACAGGGGGCGGAATAATCGTTATTGCACGCGGGCGCTCAAACAGCTAGCAGCGGGCCTGTGGAGAAGTAAAAAACGAAGGTAAAATAACTCATTCAATATTCATTAGAATTCTTGTCTGGACATTTTGAAAAGTTTTTAAAATTTGTGTTCAATCAATGCGAAAGTATTAGCATTAAGAAACTAATCGTAATGTACCAGGTATGGGTAGGGTTGTCAGATAGCCGGAAAATCCGGGAATGTCCCGGAATTTTGTGTCTGATCTCGTGTTCAGGAATTATGCGTTACTGTCCCGGAATTTCCGTATACTAGTTTTTTTCTCAAACTCAGTTCACCACGGTGGTCATGAAGCCAAGCCAAGTATCCCATGCTTGCAGCGGGAGGATGGAATGTACCTTAAATCAGAGGAATTGAAACTGACAGGAAAATCCTCTTTGAATTTTCTGGGACTTTGAAATTCTAGATGCAGTTAACATTAACTCCCTTTATACAGAGTTCACATGTCTGAAACGTGTTTTTCAGGTCCTTCCAAAAGACTTTCCAAACGATGAAAATCTGGGCCAATTTCTTTAGAACAAGCATTTTTAATGATTTTGAATATTTAAAAAAAATAGTTGGTTTTGTTTTGTCAATTCCAACAAGCAATGACTTTTACGAGACAAGTTTTAGCCCGTTGAATAATTTATGAAGTAAGAGCGAAACAGAACTTTCATGGATTCGATCAAGGCTGAACTGCAAACTCAATCAATTTTGAAGACTCTTGCTGAGAAATTTTATCAGTTTTGCAAAGCAATAACGGAGAAATATTTATGAAAATGACAAAATCTAGTAATAAATATTTTAAAAGTAGATGATTAAGATCTATTTTGATTGATGTTGATTTTGATTAGCAAAAGATAGATGCTAATTGTTTTTATTTGTTGATAAAACCTGATGTTGATTTTCTGCCTAATTTTAATTAATGACCCTAACAGAAGTGTTCAGTTTTGGTTTAATATTTTTGAGATTTTGATTGATAATACCCGATGTTGATTTTGTACCAAAGTAAAAATACCTATTGAGGTGGTCAAGGCAGTAAAGTGGTAGTATAATGGCTAAATCACAATTTTTTAAAAAAGATTTATCCGTAAAGTCATGAAAAACTTTTTTGTTCAGATCAATACTTGATTCAAAAAATATCGAATCCGATATAAATATTTTTTTAAATATCGATATATCGAAAATCCGATATTTTTTAAAATATCAACAGCCTACGTAAAACAGAATTCTTTTGAAGTTTAAATCAGGCGAATACTGGTTGTATATATTGTAAAAATAGATAAATTAATAAAATTTCTCCACGGCTGTCTTTAATTTTCTTAAACATTTTGACATATTTTGTGAATACTTTTAGATAATTACTGGCTTTGGAGTTTGGGTAAAAGTATCAACACACCGATATTCTTCTATCGATATACATCGATTCTGTTTGTAAATATCGATACGTTATTTATCAATATATTTTTTCATTTGCCCATCTCTAACATGTGAACAGAAAATGGTAATAAGGCACACTGCAAATATACATGTATATTACAAATTAATTTATGCCTGTACATGAAATTTATCAGTATATCATACACAGACTAACTGCGAGAGAACCAAATATCACATTACAGAGATTAATACACGGAATCCGTTTGTCTGTCACCATTCCGTTAGCTTTCAAAATTTTATGACAATATGTTATTTATCTCGATAAATGTATCCCAAGTTCATCGTAATAATACGTAGAATTTCCTTGTCGATTATCATCGCGATTGGTTTAGTCGTTGAGTCGTGAAAATGTTACGAACAGACAAACAGATAGAGTCACTTTCCCATTTATATTATTGTAGTGTAGTCGTGAAAGTGCCGACAATGGACGACGAACTCCGGACGGCCTCCTGGCGCAGTTAATCACGGCCGGCGGGGAGACGAAAAGCGGAGCGGAGAAGGAAAAAGGAGAGGGAGAAATGGGAGCGAACAAGGAACAACGCCGCCGACAAGGGAGTGGCGCCACGGCGGCGGTTATCTGATGGAGACGGCGGTCCGGCGACATTTGTAGCAGGCCGCGGCAGCTATCGCGTTGTCATCTGGTGTTAGCTACCACGGCCACGGGCAGAGGTAATTAGCCGGGCCCGCGGGCGCCCGGAATGCCGCGGGGGAGCGCGGGTGGTCTGGCCCAGGTCGGGATCACGCGCTCAACACCGGATAAATTACTGCGCGCAGTGAAGCGTGGGCGAAATATCTGCCGCTACCAAACAAATAGCACAATGGAACCGTATCGATTGCATCCTTCAAGGGGCTACGTGAACAGTAGAATCATGGCGCAGTTAATGCCAATTAAACTACCTCTCGCTAAACTGGGTGATTCCTTGATGGTGTTACAAAGTTTCAGTGATTATGGCAGGGCCGCATTTAGGCTTTGTGGGCCCCTAGGCTATACATGTGGTGAGGGCCCCCCTGTCGGCTGTGTGGCCCCTCCAACCGGGGGCTGCCTCCGGTTATCGATGCTTAAATTCGAAAGTCGAACCAAAAAATTAATGGGTGACATTTTCTTTTAGCTCTACTACTGGCCCAGGCAGGGACCCGGGGTTGTGGTGCGGGCCCCCTCTTTGTACTGCAGGCCCCCCTTTGTGGCGCAGGCCCCCCCCTTTGTGGCACAGGCCCCTAGGCTACAGCCCAGGTAGCCTATGCCCTGGATGATGGAATACGGTCCCTGACCTCAGAGTCGAGAGGCATAAATGAAAATCTATTTATGTTCTGCCTTAACCTCGTGAAACGCTCAAACTAAGAGACTTAACTTCAGAACCCAGATCATTACGTACAGATATTCGCTGCTCCGGCCCCGGGTCCAAATCCCGGCAGGCACAGGAATTTTGAGAGTTGTGTTTGATCATATGAGCTATGCCAGGACGCTCCGTGGTTCGGATTCCACGATAAACTGTAGGTCTCATAGGAAAGGAACTGGCCGTCCTACTTCTGACACAATGGCTTAGTATCCCTCCTTCGGGAGGATTCAATGAACCTTCGGGTTTTGGGCTAAGCGTCTCGTACACAAGACTTTTCACATGGCCCTACAAGAAGAAATCAAGTGGGGTGAGGTCTGGTGAACTTGACTACCGGAGTTGGAACTCGAAGACTTGCTGCTAGTTAAACATCAAACTGTGCAATAAATTCATGGCAATCGGCTGCCGCAATTGGACGACTAATTGTTACCAAAAGTTGGAGAGAAAATTTTGGTTTCAACTTGCATTCAAAGATGGGCTTGATATTGATGTATGGTTTTTTTTTATCTTCCTATCATATGAATTCCTATGATATAAACTGAAGTCAAGATTTTTGCTGCCATCCTGAAAATTCTTCTTCCCTTTTTTTTTTAATAAAAAATGTAGTTCCTTTTTTTGCATTCACGCGTGTACTCTTCGTCCGACGATATTTTTACTTAGTAACTCGGGGAAAATTTCTCTTCCAAATGATAAAACCAATGAAAGAATAGAATCCCAATTTTCGTTTATGTAGACAAGCGAATTTGGGCGGAAAACCCCCTAAAAATGTCGGGAATGCAGAGCATAAGGGTAGTTCCCAAAAGATTTAGGGAACATTCCGCAATAGGTAACTACTTATCATATAATCAGTCAAGGAATTCCATGTAAAACATAAACGAAAACGATTGCTAACTTGAAAATTCAAAATCAGTAAAAAAATCCGTTAATTTCCTTGTATTCTCAGAAATCGTGGAAAAATCGATACATTTTGGTCGGACAGAGCCCATATCGGTAGAAATACCAAAAAATCGATAAGTTCGACACCACTGCTCGATACCCAGCGTAGGCCAGCAGTAGCCATTCACCTCGTCGTGGTCAAAATACAGGGTGTCCCGAAAAGCACTCCCTGATTTCAAAATTAAATATCTCGAAAACAAAGATCGATAGAGGAATGCAGTAAACGGTATGTTTATTGTGACAGCTGTAAGAAGTGTATACAGCAGTGTGAAATAATAGTTACAAAAGCTGCTAACAGATGGCGCTGTACGCTCATATCAGCATACATAAATGAAATAATCGTATGAAAACCATCTTTGCAAACAATCACATCACAATGTTTTCAAAATTTTCACCATTGGCACGTTTCAATGGTGGAACTGATCGCCCTGAGCTTCGGATCACTATTTAGGCATTACGTATGGCGATTACAGCGCCATCTGTTAGCAGCTTTTGTAACTATTATTTCACACTGCTGTATACACTTCTTACAGCTGTCACGATAAATATACCGTTTACTGCATTCCTCTATCGATCTTTGTTTTCGAGATATTTAATTTTGAAATCAGGGAGTCCTTTTCTGGACACCCTGTATATGTCTATTAAATTGACGGTACGCTGGAGTATTACTGGTTGTAGCACTTTCAGGTTCTATATTGATCGGCTAGACCAGGTATGGGCAACCTTTTCTTAGCTGAGGGCAGAATTTCGGAACTTAATCAGGTCGCGGGCCGTAGGTAAGAAATAGTAGGTAGTAGGGTGGTTGGTAAAATCTCTCACGAAATATCATCGGGGGGGGGGGGGGGTGGTCGACGGAAATCTCACGTGAGATTTTGTGAACTTTAATTGACTGTAGAGCTAAAAAAAAAAAAAAAAAAAAAAAAAAAAAAACTTAAATACCTATTTACGGAATAAAAACCGTCTTTTCAACGTTTTCGGGATCGCGAGAGCTAAAAAAAAAGGCCTCAAAACTTTCCCGCGAAAATCTCACCTCACCGAGGGGGGGGGGGGGGAATCGGTATTCCGAAAAATCACCTTACCTAAAATGTGGACGCTCCCTTGTGAATAAAAAGCCAATGAAAATTCATTTTTATTTATTTATCAGAATTAGAATAGCATAACATACACAAAGTAAATTAACAAAAACAGGTAGAAAAAATCAAATGAAGTTTAATGAGAGACTTGAGTTTGAAGCTGAGAAATAAGATCATCGATATTGGGGTCAATAGCACTAGTACAGAGGCGCAAAGTGTTTTCCAAATTAACATCTGTAAGTCGAGTACGATGCTTATTTTTATTAATTTTCATGATTGAAAAAAGCTGCTCACATTTATACGTGCTTCCAAATGTGCAAATCATTTTTCGTGCGAAAACTCTCAGCTGTGGATATTTCTATTCGGAAAGGTATGTTCTGTAAAATTCACTTAGTTCAACATCATCAAATTTAGACTTCAGATATAAGTCTTCTTGAAGCTCGATCAACTCCATTTGTAGGTGAAGCGGAGCATCTTCCACATTACACTTACACGGATTTGCAAAAATATTGAAAGTGCTGCCCATATTCTTAAAATCGGAAAACCGATCATTGAATTGCTCTGACAATAGTTTTAGTTCTTCAGCATAGCGACCGTATTCAATGTTTACATTACTGGATAATGTTAAAAAATGAAAACAGTTTTTATTTCTCATTTGTGTTTCCCAGAAGTTAATCTTTTTTTGAAAAGCTTTAAGATGACTGTACAGCTGATTTACCAATTGCCCTTGTTTTTGAAGCTTCAAGTTCAACTCGTTTAAGTGTCCTGTGATGTCCACCAGGAAAGCCAAGTCACAAAGCCATGTAGGATCACAAATTTGCGGTAATGATTTCTCTTTCATTTCCATAAAATCAGCTATTTCTTTTCTGAGGTCATAAAATCTTTTAAGCATTTTACCTTTGCTAAGCCACCTTACTTCGCAATAGTATGTCACATCATCGTGCTGTGAAGAGAGATCATCCAAAAATGTTTTAAACTGGCGATGGTTAAGACCGCGGGATCTAATGAAATTGATGGTATTTATTACCATATCCATAACGTTCTTCAGTCGAATGGACTTAGAGCACAAGTTTTGTTGGTGAATAATGCAGTGCAGAATTATTAACTCACATTCTTGCACATTCATAGTGGTTGCTCTTTCCTTCAGAATTCCGACAAAACCTTTTCGTGAACCGACCATCGAAGGCGCACCATCTGTACACACTCCAACTAATTTATACCACTGCAAACCATATTGCTCAAAAGTACATTGCACCTCGGCAAAAATATCTTTTCCAGTAGTGGTCCCTTGTAGCGGCCGTAAAGCCAGTAGTTCCTCTGTCACTAGAAATTGTTCATCAATACCTCGTATAAAAATAGCTAACTGGGCTGTGTCAGATAAATCTGTGCTCTCGTCCAGAGCAATAGAAAATGCTTGAAAACCAGCTAATCTGTCAGTCAATGTGTTTTTGATATCACTAACCATCATATCTATACGTCGAACTACAGTACGTCGCGATAAGCTCACTTTCTCAAACACTGTCTTTTTTTCTGGGCACAAAAGTTCTGCAACATCTACTAGGCACTCCTTAACAAATTCTCCATCAGAAAAGGACTTCGATGTTTTCGCTATTTTATAACTAACTATAAAACTAGCTTTATCAACACTGTCTAGATTTGATCTTTGTGAATGGAACATTTGTTGCTGTTTCCCTAAATCGGTAATGAGTTTTTTTATTTTCTCCTTTCTTAATTGACCTGTAAGTAAATTATATTGAGCGAAATGCTTGCTGGAGTAATGCCGCTACATATTGTATTCTTTTAAAACGGAAATTGTTTCACTGCACAACAAGCACATAGGTTTACCACTGTGCATGATAAAAAAGTATTCATAAGTCCATTTGTCTTGGAAATGACGACACTCTGTATCCACTTTCCGCTTTTTTAAACCAGACATCTTGATAGATTGTTGACACATTCGCTGTACGGTTTACGTATTACCCGCAATAGGCAACTAGAACACACTCGATCGTACGCGAATATGCCGTGCAAGCGGTCAAAGTTGACTGAAGGATGAAAACATGCCGATCAGCTAGCGGCGAAGATCAAAGGCGCGGTCGCGACAGTTGTTTCAACAATGTGAAACAAAAGCATTGTTAGTAATGAGTCAGCGCATGCCGAACTAACAGTCGCGTTTGAAGCGCTTATAGGTCATCGGGAGGCTTCCTGAATGTTTACCATTTGTCTCTTTCTAACGATATTTCTCGATTTTAGTCTTTATGATTTGAATAAATACATTTTTTTTTGCACGTTACTTGAACTTACTGAATCTCTCGCGGGCCGGATTGAAGCTGGCGGCGGGCCGGATCCGGCCCGCGGGGCGGGGGTTGCCCATATATGGGCTAGACAATACCGACCTTATAATCTGTGACTATTGTGAGAACTGAGTCTTTCCCGCCGAACAGCTGCTAAAAATTCTTCTCGAGTGTTCTTGCAGATAATAGCTTCCTCTGCTGTCTTCAGCAGGTCCAACGTTAGGTTGGAAAGCTGAAATGAAAATAGAAGATTGGTAAATAAATAAAAATTGCTTATATGACTAATGTCTAACATTTTTAAAGAAGAGGATATGTAAAGTCCCATAGAAAAACATAATACAATAATTATATTTAACTGTCATATCCCTAATGAAAAGTAGTTTTAAAACATGTAATGAGATGTTTCAAGTTTTAAATATGAACACCACGTTATAGCTTTACAAATGGCAGATTTAACAGCTGTTGAAACCGAGAGAACTGAAAAAATAATAACAATGTTAAAACACCGAATTGAACTTGTTTATCAAGCTGCATATCTAAAGAACTGCAATCTAGTAAGCTATTAAAGTGCTGTCTGAATCTCCTCTCCAAAAACGTGAAAAAGAACTTGACACTAGGTTTTAATTGACATGAACATCTAATCTGATTTTTTTCGTGATAATTGAGTGAATAAGAAATTACAGACCTGAAAGTATTTGTCGCTTCCAGGATTTAGCTCAATGTCAATAGAAATTTACAATAAAAGAATTATGGTTCTCTTTCAGCATTAAAACGAGACCCTTAAATACAGATTTTGTTAATTGTTACTAGTATAACATTACCAGTTCCATCAGCTATTAAAAATATTGTTGTTAATTTTGTCTAACATAACATCAATAAATCTGTAATAGCTAATTTTCTCTAGCATAGTACAACCAGCCCCGTCAGATATTAAAAACATTATTTAACACAATTAACGATCAAATATGCTAAAGTAAATTGTTATTTGTGTTATTCCACGATTAACATCATCCAGAAACAATCCAGGAATAAAAGTTTATAATTTAATACTAAAGCTTTATGATCAACAGGTAACCCCGAAAGTTATTATGTAAATATTCCTTTCACAACAGAAATTGTTCCTCAACAAGCACAGATTTGACATAGCTAACTGATACTTTTTGCAAATGAAAACTGTGTTTGTATGTCATTAACAGTAGAAGCAGTCATCAGATTTTCCCAAATATTTCAGGCGTCAAAGCTTAAAGAATCCTTGAACATTTTTCATCAATGATTATCTAAATTTTTTCGCCGTTTTTAATTATTGTTTTCAGTAGAAACGGTGGGTCTTTATAGTCAACTTATTTCTTCGTTTTCCTAAACTCTACACGTGTTTCCAGTATATTAGCGAAGATAACCACAGCGTTCACCGGAAGTCTTAAACGGTTCATTTTACCGCTTGTTATTTAAGCTAATAACAGGTACAAAGTACGCCGTAACAGTCGGATAATGCGAAGACTGCTACTCGTGTTTAACTTAATTACTGCTATTGTTTCAGCTGTTGCTTTACTTGAGAAGGTTGGCCACCCTGAGGACGAGCCGCCGAAAAATGCTACCTGCTCCAAGCGAAGAGGGAAGACGCTATTTTAGGAATTTGTCCTAATTTCCATACACCCGAAATTCCTATACAAATTTCTGAACCTGTTTGATCATGTTAGAGATAAGAGGGAAGCATTTCGTGGAACGTTTACTTCGTTTGAAGACATCTGTGTTAAAAGCCTGACGGAATTGTTGTCACTGAAATACAGGTTGTTTCAATAACAGCAAAATATTCGAAATTTAAATTAAAAAAAAAATAGTTTTCTGTATAAAATATTGAAGTATTTATTGATTTATAACGCACACATTTGGGAATTACGTGCGGAACAACTTATCCGGTAAATGACCTCAAAGGTTCTGGCAGAACTTTAGACTTTTCGTTTCACAATACTACTTTCCAAAAGAGAGATTATATTAAGAGAGACTTTTATTTTCTACACGCCGAGCGTGGTAGGTTAGCGGTTAACGCTCTGCCCTCGCATTCGGAAGGAAGCCGGTTCAAATCCCTGCTTGGGCATCCAGATTTAGGTTTTCCATAGTATTCCACAGATCATTCCAGGCGAAAGCGGGAATGCTTCCTTCAAAAGGAAATAGCTGAATTCCTTCCCGTTCCTTGTCCCCAGTCCTATCCAGCCTCTAATGACCACGACGTTGATAAAGCGTAATGCCAAAGGCAAACAAACAAAAAAATCTACACATTTTTGCCTGAAATATTTGAAACAATAAATTCCGTAAACTCTAATAAGAATAAACTGAGGCTACCAGCATGTCAGCAAGTATGTGTAATAAAAATATCACCAGGATTAATCTAAAAAAAAAAATCCTCTACGTATATTTATCTCGTCCACATAAAAGTACGAGAGGCCTAATGGTTATTCGATTTACGAGTATGGATTATGCAGTGTATCACTGCACAAATTAAATTGTTCCAGGAAGCTTCTTTTAGAAAGTTACGAAATTTTATTTTCACTGCATAGTGTCCTATATACATACATTGTACAGTTTTACAATCAGCGGAATAAAGTTTTGAGCTATCTAGTGTTATATTTTTCTCTGAAATAATTAACCTTCTTAATGCTATTATTATAACGCCATACATTTCCGACATCAGTTTCCAAATTTTACATTTCCTTAGGACTCATTTGATAGATATATGTATTACAGTTCACTAATTGCTATGTGGAATAGTACATATTTCAGGCAGTTACCTGCATTTTCTGCTGTGTGGAACGTTTCAGGGGAGGTTTTGAGAGTAGATAAAAAGTATTTTTACAACCTGTATTAAATAAAAATGGGCGGAAGACAAGATTTTTTGATAATTTTTTTATGTTTACTGTCTTGTTTTACAATATATCTATGTGTAAGAATATAGCGTCTTACTATCAACAAAAAATATTTAAACAATTGAAATTTAGCTATTTCAAAAGCTGATTAAAAAAAAAAAACTGATCAGAGGATTCTTTCTTAAAAATCCAGGAAATTTACATTAGAAACGATGGTAGAAACCAATGGTAGCAAAAAAAAGATGTTGCTGTCGAGTGTAAAACAAACAAGTAAAAAATAAACAGCCAAATATTTAGAACTAAACATATTAGCGAATTATCTAACTCAAAAGCACAGCCTAACGTATAACCGAAGCGGCAGATTGGCAGTATACTAAAAAAAAAAAAACAAAAAAAAAAAAACAAAAACAAAAAAAAACAAAAAAAAACGATGAGAACCAAATTTGAAAAATTGTTAGGGTTGGACGAACATGAAAGGAACCGAAAGTGAACGAAACCCGACTAATTTGAAGGCCAGGCGTGATTTCGGAACACCTGGGAAAACCGAAATCGCATCGGGGGCCGAACCCACGTACACCAGTATTACACTGCTCAGCTCCCATGCTAAGTGGTACAGCATTTTGGAAGAATCGGTGGAATATTGGGCAACTGTTTTACTGTGGCAAAATACGGCACAAAATGGCAGTACCGTCTATAACGTATCGCAGTGTAATATGGATAAATAAAATAAAATACAGAAATAAAATTCAGTCATCCGAAATGAAGTTCCTACGGATATTCCCTGAAAGATAGAAGAAGGAATGAAGTACCAACTGAATATTTCCTCTCTCAATGTAAGAATTTCCCAAAAAAGGAAAATTGGAAGTACTAAAAAATGATAATACCGACTATGATGTTACTTGGGAAAATAAAATATAATAAAAAATTAAATTCAATCATCCAAAATAAAGTTCTTAAGATCAGTAAAAGGATACTCCCTAAGAGATAGAGGAAGGAGTGAAGTACTAAGGCAAAAACTGAATATTTCCTCTCTGACTGAAAGAATTTCTCAGAAAATAGGAAAGACCATTTTATAAGGATGGGTATTTACAGATTTCCGAAACTTGTCCTGCAGTACAATATCACATGAAGAAAGGATTTTAGAAGACGCATGATGAGATGGTCATAATACTCAGATCGAAAAAGGAATGTGGCCTATCAACGAAGAGGAAATAACGAAGTAAATATGACATTAGCTTAAACTGTAGCGAAAGATGAGCTTACAAAATTGATGTTCAAACAACGAAGGCGCAAAGATACTACAAACAAGGTGTAACAGCCCTCAAACCTAAAATTAAATTAAATTGTATTTTATGAAGCACTCGTAGTAAGTTAGAGTTTGGTTCAATTGATCTGGTATGTTTGTTTTGCAATTTCCTGTATATCAGTGTATATGGACTTTGTTTTATGAAAAGAAATTATTTAAAGGCCATTTAATATGTTTAAGAACAGAATTGTCTAAGAGAATTGCTTAAATCTTCGTAATTCCAAGTATTAAGGGAAGTTACAATGTCTACAGGACAATTTACTGCAGTTTAAACTGATTTCTGTGAATAATTTTGTGTTTAAGTATATTTAATTTCCATTTCTGACCATTTTGTATTGATTTTAAATAATTATGTATTAATTCTGATTGTTTTTAATATGTTTCAATTGTTTAAGTATTGTTAATGTTCGAGAAATATCTGTCGGAAGCTTTTGAAGTGTTCTAGAAAATTCGATAGAGTATATAAAGAAATCAGCAGAAGGGCAGTAGTAGTTTAAACAGACTCATTTTACGACGGCGAAGTACTGTATTGTCTGTGAAAAAAGTGTAGTATGCAATCTCTTGATTGTATGAATGCATGTAAACAGTAATGTTGACGTCGTTTCTATGGAAATAAAACAAGTTTAAATTGAAACATATCGTGGACTACCTAATTATCGTATTAATTAAACCACGAACAATCTTATAAAGCGTGCCACACAGTAGCAAATGAATCTGAAGAGAAAGAGAGAAATTTCTATGTGGAGAATGCAAAAACGCGAAGATTCGGCCAGGGTATCGTATACGGTGAGAGATGCAAGATGAACGCGATCTTCCGTGTATCTATCACGGAGAGATGACATTCCGTGTTCTTGCCCTCAAAGCTCGCCCGACAAGTGTCAGGACATTTCATTAGCCGATTGACTCCTCAGATAGCCTGGAGGGATCCCTCCAGAGATCAGATCTCACCAGACCCTCCTCCCCTCTTTTATTTTTTCCCTTTCTCTATCGAGTTCCCATTTTTTTCGGCCGGTCGCCTGCCCCCTCGTTATAAACAAGTCGTCGGGATTTGCTCGGCATGCGGCCGATTTACATGCTGCACGATCTTCATCTGCGTCGCTTTGAGGCTGCGACCACCACGCCGGCTCACCACTACCCCAATTATTTCCGGCGCTGTCCGCTTAGGGGGTCACAGGAGCCGCCGCAAACCCGAAAACAACTCGCCGCACAGGATTTTCTGCTACTGTGGCGCCGGTGAGCTCGGATGGCCACAAAGGGATTGGCGCACCGCCCCATCCACCAGAACGATCCAGGTAAATATCTCGGTCCAGGGCGGTCAACAAATAGGTCACTCACCAAAGTTCCCTCCAACGTTGATAAAAAGAGTGAACGGTCGCCATGTGAGCGGAGAATCCTTTTATTTTAGACTCGTCCTTGATAGTCCAAGCCTATGATGTAATAAGTGTTTATATTAGAAACCCTTTTGCATCTTCGTTTACATCCATAAATGGTTTACGATATTTCCTCTCTGCTGGTTAAAATGAGTCTTGGCCTTGAAAACAATCACACATTAAACAAAATTCGTCTTACGTTTTCCACAATTTAACACTTATTTCGAAAACTTCTTGAATCGTTTACGGATCATTTTCTTTTTCTTTACACTTTCAATTAAAATAGTCTCTCCTTCACAGACTCTATTCACAATTCTCTTTGCTGAGATTAACGATAGCAATCATATTTCAATTTAACTTACAGGCTAGCCAACCTTTTTTTTTTTTTTGTAACTGCTTTACGTCTCTTTTTAACATGGAGGTCTTTAGAGACGGGAAAGGATGGTGGGCAAGGATGGGGGCAAGGAATGGGAAGGAATTCGGCCATGGCCTTTTGAAGGAAGCATCCCGGCATTTGCCTGGAGTGATTTGGGGAAACCATGGAAAACCCAAATCTGGATGCCTGGACGGGGATTCGAACCGCCGTCCTCCCGAATGCGAGGCGAGAACGCTAACCGTTACACCGCCCTGCTCGGTGCTAGCCAACTTAACTATCTATTCTCTTATGCTGCAGCCGTCCACCTAGTATATTAAAATATTATCTTACATCTATTGTTTCATTGTTATTATTTCCTGGAAGTTACCTCACAACCAATCAAGTGAAAGTTATGAATTTTATTATATTTTTTTATTTACACCGATATAGCCAGCTTTCGAATATGAATACACACGGTAAGTGGCGTTTTTATTTTTCGGTGATACACTACAACTTTTCCTTTACATTCTGCAAAAGATGTTTTAATTTCAAGCTGTTCTTCTGTTGTGTCTCCACCAAGATGATTAATGAATTCTCTACGAACTTGGTAGGTGAGCAGTAACAGAGGAACGTGGGTTCAAAACCACGTGCAACCATCCAAATTTCCCGAAATCACCCCAGGCGAATACTGGGATGATTCGTTCAAAGGGGAGAAAAAATTCCTTCCATTTCCTTGTCCCTCACCCTGCTGTAATTACTCTAATGTCGACAGGCGGTAATTCAAGGGAAAAAATTAATTTGCTGATCGTCTCTCAATGATCTCCATTAATTCTGCATCTTTCATTCAGTAAGCAGTTTTGACCTGAATTTCTGTTGGTTCTGTATTCGCCTCGTTAGCACAATGTACAGTACACCTCCTTCAACCATAGGAGACACATTTTCCATTCCTCCTGATAAAGTGTCTCTGAGTATATTATCTTTAATTGATAGATCCTTTATGGATCTCAGGCAGAAGGTTAAACCTTTTAACATTTTCTTGATACCTAAAATCTAACTAAGGACTTTCTTCCTCTGTATAGGTATAGGAAGATCTTCTGTTTTACCCAGTTAATGTCCAACAATATAGTTTTTGTTTTCTATTTCCAGCCAAATGTGAAGACAGTGTAAAACAGGGAGCTGAAGTTCATATCCATATGAGGTCTAGATCGTTCTTTTAGAATATAAACGCAGGTAATATGTACTGCAGTCACTCAATCCACTGCCAAACACCAAATGGATACGTAGGTGGTTTACGGGTACTATCACCGACAACTCAATTTATCATTCTCTCAGCTGGTTGCATTCAGTCCTCCACCTGTTTTATCCTGAACTAATATCTTTATTTGAACATACCAATTACAAACAATGTGTTCATTTATACCTCATATACGTATCTTTAAATCTATGTCTTCCCATAAAAATCGTTCCTTCAGCAGTTTCATCCACCAACATATGAACCAATCCCATCGCGATAATCTTATTTCTGTGAGACTATTCAAGAAACCTCTTTCCTAACTCTTCATTCGCATTAAAAGTTCATTTCCCACTTTATCTCTCAAATTAAGTTTCAGCAGCCTGCTATAATACAACATTTGTAATTTTACAATATTCAATTTCCCTCTTACTGATATTCCCATGGTTCAAGGTTCTTTTCTACGAAGTGTTTTACTCCATACATACAGATTTTATAAAGTCTTCTTCTTATTACTGCGCCAACAACTAAAGTTTTTTTAAAAAAATGTTTTTATCAAAGGCTCTTTTTTTTCAATGCTATTATGCTGTTAGCTAGCCTAGTGAGTGAGCTGTAACGCCTGGGCCTGGCATTCGGGGGGCGTGAGTTCAAACCTACGTCGAACCATCCAGATGGCTTTTCCATGGCTTTTCTAAAATCACTCAAGGTGAAAGCCGGTATGATTCCTTCCGAAGAAAGCCATAGCCGAATTCTTTTTCGTTTCTTACCCCAATCCTCTGCCGCTTCTGATGACCTCGACTTTTGGCGAAGTACAAAGCTATAAGATAAATAATAAAGATACGTAATACGCTTTTGAGAAATACTTTCCACATTTTCATGGGAAAGCCTCTGGTGTTCATCGTTACAAAAAAAAAAAAAAAAATCTGTAGCACGCGGATTGTAGTTTACACAAACGTTGAAATGGATCAACGCATCCACATGTGTGGAACTTCCATATGAAATCGTGCCTCCGCTTCCGCATCTTCAAATTTTAAACGGAAGGTATAACGGAGGTTCTCTTCACATTGCAAGATACGTTATATACATTATTCATTTCTCTTTCTACAAAATTCGTCAACATCGTGGTTGTGCTTTAATTAGTCCTGCCATAATAATAATAATAGATTGCAGGCTACGTGACAATTTTTCAAGTTACAGTCTGCATGTAAATTAAGAGCGATGGAAAGGAATGGCGCGGGAGCGGTGATGTGCCATGGCGTGACGTTGTGTTTAACTTTCGAATTATTAGAGCCACAAA
This sequence comes from Vandiemenella viatica, assembly GCA_031002005.1. Lineage (NCBI taxonomy): Eukaryota > Metazoa > Arthropoda > Insecta > Orthoptera > Morabidae > Vandiemenella > Vandiemenella viatica. The sequence goes on along the minus strand of CM061914.1, from coordinate 54,737,303 downwards.
CTCGGTAAAATTCATCTGACAAAGGTTATTTTGTTGGTGCGTACATAATTATGAATCTAATTTAATTCACTTGCAAACTTATCCCGCCTTTCTGTGAAGTTCAAAGATGAAGCAAAATAAAATCTTTCTGGCAGCTTTTTTTTTCTCACTTAGTTTTGCTTTAGTTTTGAGGAATTCTACCATGACATTTGTCTCCAGTGATTTGTGGAAACCATGGAATACCCAAATTTGCATGGCCGGACAAGATTTTAAACCCGCGTCCTCCCGAGCGACGATGGTTATTTAAAATGTAGAATTTGTGATAAAAATATTCTTATAATGTTTTTATGTTTATTTCTTAATAATACTACATCAAATTTTATATAATTACATTTTTGTGTATCTTCACTTCCGCTAAACTTCCGCACCAGCGCAGGTCAAGCTCTGAACCTCCGCACTTGCATTCACAACCGCATAGGTGACATCCACTATAACACTAGTTCAGACAACGGAGTGGAAAATAAGATTTCAAATCCAGATGAAGCTCACACTTCTTCCACAAGATTCAGAGTCCAAAACGACATAAGTCCACATGAAAATAAGGAGGAGTATTGGGAATGAAGGGATCAAGGATTTTACCGCTTCACATCCGTTTGGTTTTGATGTCTTGAGGAGCTTCACACCTTCTATGCCAACCTGTGCAACTCGACTTTAAGGATACGCATAGCCTTCGTCTTAGACCGTACATTATCTTATATCTTTAAACGAGCACCTCTTATCTTTATATATAAAGCTGAATGTTTGTTTGTTTGTTTGTTCTTCATACAAATCCACAGTTTTCATCCGATCTCAATGAAACTTTGCACATTTATCCTTTTAAACAAGGAGAAAAGTACTGTCTACACTTGGTTGAAAAATCTGTATAAATAACACATGTTGTCTCATAACTTCGAAATACAGCGATAGACAGACACGTTGGATATGGACGTCTCCGTACCGTGTTTCCGTGTAGTGGACTGGCAGCTCAGTGGCTAAATCGCTTCCTTACGAACGTCGTGGTCTACGTTTCAAATCTCCGTGGAGGCTAAGATTTTTAGAAATTGTTTTTCATCGTTAGAGTAAATCTTGAGCCGTAGGTTATTCGCATTGAATGTTAAACTGTAGATATTAGAAAGTTAGGGGTGCAATGCGAGGCAAATCGTAGGTAGTCTTGCAATGTTGTAGGTTGTACACTTTTTAACGTTATGATGATCCCTCAGGTGTTGTTCGCAGTCAGTGTGTGAGTGTGAACCACAGTAATATTATTATAAATACGGAAGTAAGTCTCTGTCTTTTTGTTACGTTTTGACGACTAAATGGCTATATCGTTGTGATGGAATTTTATAAGGAAATCTGTATGAGTGGCACATGATATTTTTTCTAGTATGATTAACAGTTGTAGTCACGAAATTTTGAGACCTTATCGAATGGTGACAGAAATATGTTGGAAATTGATTCTCTTCAAGAGACAGGTTCGACGGTACAATGATATAGTGATAGCTTTCCTGTCATATTATTCCGACTCGATATTGTTTGGGACCAATCCTTCGTTACCAACAACTTTCTATATTTAATTCTGGCAAAAAAATTCTTAATCCACGCATACGAAGTCGCGGGTACGAGCTAGTATATATATATATATATGGCATCCCGGAAACAGCTCTTACGATTTGGATGAAATTTAACATTTAGATAACGTCTTGCTTTTCAAGTTTATCTAGCTAGGATAGGTGTCATCCCTGCAAAAATGCGAATTTACACACAAAAAAAGAACAACTCTTGTATTCGACATCTCAGCAAAAGGCTCTAACGCCATCTCGTAGAAGTTTCAGGTACCAGTAAGCCTACTGATGTTAGTTAAGTTTCTATTTGGTTAGAACAAGGAACACTTATGCCTTTAAACCAACAATATGCTGGAATATTTCACACAATATCGTGATCAGTCACCGAATGGTAATATAATAATGTGGAACTAAGTAAGAGCAATTATTTATTAATAAAAGATATTTAATTTTGAAGAGTAGGAATAAATACCACCTTTACTGTAAAAAGTCGTTATAATTAAATACTGCATACTTAACTGTAAAACAGTTAAAAATTAGATATTTAAAAAATAGATATTGGCTTTGTCAGATGTGATTTTCTCAAACTTCTTTATTTTACAATGTTATCATCTTTTACTGTTTGACCGTATGTGTCAATAATACAAAAATAATTATCACTGAATCTACGAAGTTCTGGAAAAGCCACGTTGATGTGTCCATGCGAAAAAAAACAGTTTCTGGTAAATACAATCGCTCCCTTTGAAGCGTCTGACCTTGTCCATTAATAATGGTTATAGCAAAGTTTATTTTTATTGATTATTGTTTTCTTATCATTTGGAAAGGCACGGTTGAATCAGCATGTGTGAGGTTACTGGAGGTATGAGCACAGTTTTATCGGAGTGAATGAATTTAGCACTGATGATGTACTCGTCTAAGTGAATTTCCACTAATCTTGAATCATTAATTAATACCTGATTGGCATTAAGATTTCTATTTAACATAATAATAGCATTTTTCTTTTTTTTAAAAATTTATAATGTGGTAAACCAGACAATCTCTGACACGGTTCTAGCGATTTGGATGAAATTTCATATGTAGATAAGGTTTTACTGTTCAAGTGTGTAACACGATTTTTAAAAAACAAGCAATTCTTGTATCTGGTATCTCGGGAACGGCTCTAACCTCATCTCGTACACGTTTCAGGTACCACTAAGCGTGCTGATATTAGTTAAGTTTCTCTTTGGTTAGAGCAAGGTACAGTGCACTTCAAAATTTCTCGGAAGCCTTCAACTTTAATAAAACCGTTTAACTTTAATAAAACTTCACGCAAAATCTTAAACATTGAACAGAAATCGAAAGATGCCGAGCAAAGCATGGTCACCCAAGCACAAATCCCAGTGGGAGCAAGAATTTTTAAGAGTCGTATTTGATATCATCAGCTACACTAGGACGTTCCGTGGTTCGGATTCTACGTAAACTGTAGGTAGCAGAGTAAAAGAACTGCCCGTCCTACCTCTAATACAATGGCTTAGTACGCGTCCTTTTGGAAAATCTAACCAACATTCAGGTTGTGGACTAAGTTAGGTTTTTATAATGTTTATTAATCTTTTAAATCTATAATAGTATTATATGTGCAACTCTTGTATATAGGTAAAATTAATTTATCACAAACGTCTCTAAGGATTTTGATGAAGTCTTGCATACTGAACAGAAATCGAAATATACCGAGCGAAGATCTGTCATCCAGGTACTAACCAATAATGAAAGCAGTAAGTTCACACACAAAATTTTCTTCCAGTTACATCGGGTTATTTACACAGACAGGTTTACTCGGGCACGTTAAAGATACTGTATGGAGGGTAATGCATTGGGTCTGATTTCCAATCTCTGTGCCACCTTGTCAACTACTTGGCATTAGGCACTTGTGCTGCTTTTCGTAGTCACAGAGTGAATACCTGGAATTCTTTACTCGTGAACATAAGTTCAAGACGTTAAGCTAAAAAATACAAGGGTTTGGTGATCCCTGAAGTACTCAACTCTTTTGTTATAGTTCTGAAGACATTAATTCCAATATTAAACTGTCATACTCAAGTAGTACCTTCAATGCAGTCGATCTCAGTGAAGCGTTTGTATAAAGGTTAAGGAAAGTATTAAAGCCCTCAAATCTGAAATTAAATGGAGTTGTATTTTATGAATCATTGGTAGTAAGCTAGAGTTTGGTTGAATATGATCTGATAGGTTTGTTTTGCAATTTCCTATAAATATATGTATATAGACTTTGTTTTTTGAAAAGAAATTATTTAGAGGCCATTTAATATGTTTAAGAACAGAATTGTGCAAGAGAATTGCTTAAATGTTGGTAATTCCAAGTATTAATGCAAGTTACGATGTCTAAAGGACAATTTGCTACAGTTTAAAATGATTTCTGTAACTGATTTTTGTGTTAATGTATCTTTAATTTCCATTTATGGCCATTTTGTATTAATTGTAAATGATTATGTATTAATTATGATTGTTTTCGAGCGTTCTGATAGCTCAGTGCCTTAGCGCTTGCTTTCAAAAAACGTTCACTGCTCCTGCCCCGGACACGAATCCCGGCAGGCGCAGGAATTTTCAGAGTTGTGTTTAGTCATATGAGCTATGCCAGGACGCTCCGTTGTTCGGATTCCACGTTAAACTGTAGGTCCCAGAGGAAAGGAACTGTCCGTCCTACCTCTGACACAATGGCTTAGTATGCCTCCTTCTGGAGGATCCAATCAACCGTCGCGTTGTGGACTAAGATAAGTTTTTTTATGATTGTTTTAATATGTTTCAATTGTTTAAGTATTGTTAATGTTCGAGAAATATCTGGCGGAAGCTTTTGAAGTGTTCTTGAAATTTCGGTAGAATTTATATAAAGCGACCATTCAAGTCAGAGAAACAGTGAGTTTATCGGCAAACTTTTTCACCAACTCAGTTTGCGACTGCCGGGAACTGTATTGTCTGTGGAAGAAGTGTTGTATGCAATCTCTGGATTGTGTGAATGCATGTAATCAATATCTTTGGCGACTTGTTTAAGAAAATAAACAAGTTTAACTTGAAACGTATCGTGGACTACTTAATTATCGTATTAATTAAACCACGAAGCATCTATCAAAAGATTACAGAATAGTATAATCACTGAATTATGACTTTTTCAACAGGCTGAATAATCACAGGCAGCTGACAACTTTGATGAATGCGAGACAAACAGGGAGCAGAGCAGGTAAATGCAGCGTTCGAAGTAAAGGAATACGTTTTACAGTTACGTTTATTCTTATTGTACAAGCCGGTTAAACGGTAACATCCTTTGGCTGATTGCTTGAAGATCAAGGATGAGCTGGAGGCGTTCCACAGAACAGTTGATAAACTGGTCATCTTCCCCCCAAAGCAAGACATGGTTTCATGTTCACAGAAGATAATTTAAGACAGGAGCAAGCAGCTGAAACTAAGGGTTCATTCTCGAACCTGTTTATTTAGTATAGGCCCTCCCCATCATTCTATCTGTAGATTATAATCGACGTGGGTGGTCGAGTGGTTAATGCTTCGGCTGCGATGGCAATTTAGATTCTACCCTTTATAAACAATTTTTGAGGCAAGTTCATATACACTTCGTCACGAAATGGAGGTACGGTGTTGACTTCTAGGGATATTTATGGTGCACTATTTTGTACCTGAATGCCTATTAGTCGACATCTCAGTAAATTCTTTAAAGATTTTAAAGCTGCATAATTTATTGACTCTCAATAAATTGAAAACTGCTTTAGATGATGATTTTGTCGTGTGGGGAAGAGTTTTCTTTAGTACATGAAAGTATTACTATACCGCTTGAGGTATCGCCATTCGTCTATACCCAAAAACCAGGTTTGTTCCCCTCGAAGTGAGAATAATTTATTTGGAATAAAGTTGACGTATAAGTGTCTTCGATGCACTTCCCCAATTGGAGATTAACAAGGAATAACGATGATGATCATGATAAGCTATTGAGCACATTTCCAGTCTTTTTGAATTTATTCCATTTATCTTATCGATTATAACAGCAGCTTAAACAAACCCTTAAAATATTTAGTAGCTTAAGTTTTAATTTTTTCTATTTTGTTTCGACAAAGCTCAAATATTTGGCGTTTATCTATGCAATAACAACGTGTTATTGATTACATGTTGATAGTAACGACTTTTTAAAAAATGTGGACACCTGAGTTATATCTGAATAATAAAAAAGAAAAGTGATCCCTGGTTCGCAAACCTGTGGTAGAGTTTTAATTTAATTTATTATGATTGAGCACATTCTCCTTTGTCAATTCACCTGTACATCTATTTTCCCCCTTTCTTGCTTTTATCTTTAATTCTAGTGTAATTTCCTCACACGTCTACATCTGCCGTTTAGAAATTTTTAATTCTTTCAATGTTTTTAGTTAATTATTCATCACTTTCCTTTTTAATTTATTACCATCCCTGACTCCTTTATTTAAAAAATAAAATTTTCTTGCCTTCCTATGCATGGCATCGATTGCTATCTTGTGGTCAGGGTATTCTTTTCCACCTTGTTTTTACTTAAGGCTTTACGCCTCGTCGATATCGAAGTCATTAGAGGCGGTAGGGAACTGGGGACAAGGAACGGGAAGGAATTCGGCCATGACCATTTTTAAGGAAACATCCCGTCATTCGCCTGGATTGATTTGGCGAAATCACAGAAAACCAAAATCTGGATTCCCAGTCGGAGATTAGAACTTGCGTGCTCCCGTCTGCGAGGCCAGAGTGTTAACCGCTCACCCACCATTGTACCATTTTCCTAGTATATAGGATTTGTGTTAATTTTACAAAACTTTTGTTTATTATAAATTTCAATACAGTATTAAGAAATAACGGTTCGTTGTAGACTCTAGATAACGAACCATCTGAATGTACAGTTAAATAAATAAATAAAATAAAATCACCCACCAAGCTCGGTATGTTTTACACTCCAAGCATCATATATATTATTTCTATAAGGTATTTTTTTTGTCACAAGCCTGTATCTTCCTTCATACTTAACCGAAATCAATGAATGAGGTGTCATTTTAAAGCTTATGGTCCCACTTTTGGCATATCACATTATAAGAAAGGAATTTTCGGAATTCGACCCTTAAAGGGCAAAAATGTCAATATTTCTAAAATGCTGTTTTCTGTGTTACAAGTCATTTATCTTCCTGGATATCGATCTGAAATCGTTTAATGAAGTATCATTTTAAAGATTAAGATTTCCGCTTTAGTGACGTCATATATTAAGACAGAAATTTTTCGGAATTCGACCCTTAAAGGGAAAAGGGTCAATATTTTTGCAATTCGTTATATTTTAAGAAAGGAGTTTTTCGTAATTCGACCCTTAAAGGGCAAAAATGTTAATTTTTCTAAAATTCTTTTTTTGTGTATTAAACAATTTATCTCATTGGATATCTAACCAAAATCGAAAAATCAAGTAAGATTGTGAGGAGTAATGTCTCAGATTTGGTGACATCATATTTTAAGAAAGAATGTTTTTGGAATTCAACCCTTAAATGGAAAAAGAATAAATGGTTCTATAACGCATTTTTGTGTCACGTGCCATTTATCTCACTTGATATCCAACCGATATAGATAAATGAAGTATCATACTAAAGATTAAGGTCTCCGCCGTGGTAGCATTGTAATGTAAGATAGGAATTTTTCGTAATTCGACCCTTAAAGGGCAAAAATGTCAATATTTCTAAAATGTGTTTTTTGTGTCTCTAGCCACTTATCTCCCTGGATATACAACCAAAATCGAAAAATGAAGTAGGAGTATGAAGAGTAATGACTCAGCTTTGGTGACATCATATTCAACCTCACTTTGCACAGAATTTTTTTTTCGCGAAATTTTCGCATGGGTCGTCTAGTCGCTCTTAATTCTTCCACCGATATCTTTCCATGCCTTATCGCTAACACTTACCTTGTACACTCCCAACACACTGTTCACCCTCCTTCTATCTTCCAATGAATTCCATTTCAGCTCCTTTATCAAATCAGTTAGTGATTGTGTAATGCAGTAATTGCCAAGGATAAATTTTAGCTGCCCATCTTTGCATATCCTCTAGCTGCCCAAAATGTGGATCCATCACTATTCAAGCAATGGTCTGACCAAACTTCTGTAATCCAGTTTCCTCACTTCTCTGATACATCCCGTCATAACCCTCTCAAATAAATGAAAGGTTTTGAACCCTTTTCCCATCCCCTGCGGATATGAGGATGTTATCAAATGTTATGCCTAGATATTAACACTACCAGTCTTCAGCAACTAAGCAACCTTTACTTTTTTATCCGTATATCTAGTAAGCTGACCCCTTCACTCCATACTGGCCCTCCTAGCAAGACATCTTGTTCAGTTCACTCTGCAGCCGTTCCCAGTCTTCTCCAGTTTTGATTCAATTATATAACATTACGCGTCTGCAAACACCACCAACACAACCATTAATCAAAATAATGAATAGCCCCAATTACTTCATTTTTTTTTCATTCCGCATTTTTTATCTTTCTACGTTTTGTACCTCTGAAGAATTCATTTACCCAGCAATTAACCTTTTCATCCATTCAAATGGTTTTATTTTATTTAACACCGTTTTACTGCAATACAGTATGGCTAAAAAGCTGTCACACAAAAAAGATCGACATCCAACTAAATGACACAATGAGACCAATATCTGGAACTGTAAAATTTACACCTTCAGACTGGCTGCCTGTACACTCTAACATCCTCACACCAAGTATCCGAAGACAAGCGGCTTTAAAAAAGGAATGGCAGAAATTCTTAAGATATCCACACCTTCCAGTTCATCGGGATTGCACACATAAAACTCTAAATAGACCAAAATCTAGGAATTCAACGTGGAAGGTTGGTCAAGTGCTGGTTAAAAATAAATTCAAGATATGTGAAGCATGGTGCGCTGAGTTGACCAATTCCAACCCTGACAAATATGCGTTAATCCCAGACCCTACACGACAGCATCTTTGATTCAACGTTCCTAGGGAAACCTGGACGGTACTGAACCAAGTGAGAACAGGCCACGGTAGATGCAACTACTGGATGTACGAGTGGGGAATGATAGAGAATCCTTCTTGTGACCAGCAAACCATTCATCACATCGCCATGGAATGCACTCTTAGGAGATTCAGTGGTACAATACATCATATTCACGAAGCAACCACAGAAGCAATTGAATGGCTGCAATCGTTGTACATCAGTTTGTGGTAACATCCATGTTTAGTTCTATCAATTGTGATACATTGTAGTTACTGTTTTTGTATTCTTCTGCCATACGAAATAAATAAATAAATTACCCTATTTAGTAAATTCCACAGGAGGATTTTTCCTGCCTCGTTTGCGAAATGATGTTTCCTTATCTCTTTTTTTCGTTTAGTTTTCATAAATTTCTGGAGGAGTCTACGCCAGGGGCATCGCAGATGGTCACTCATTGATTCGTTTATTGATCTGCTTTCCTGCTGACTCTCAGAAAAGGCAAAAATTTCAATGATGCTTATAGAGAACAGATTATCTGCATACTGTATAAACAGTTTTCTTCCTTATAAATTCCAAATTTTTAATACTAACCGAGGCACCAGGCTGCGACACGGCGGCACCTTTTAATTTAGTCTACGCGCCGGCAGACATCCATAAAGATGGCGGCGAGGCTAGACTCGTAAATAGTGCTCACCTACGGGAATTATAATGGACGGGCTGGCCCGAGAGTGATTAATAACTCTGTTTATGGAGGCCGAGACGTCCAGTGCAACCACAGAGTTCTCCTAAAAAAGTATACGACATGTGGAACACACGCGCTATGGACCTGAATTAATCCCCCGTCACACATTAGCGCGTTAGTCACGGTTGTTGCGACAGTCTTAATGGTCCACACAGTCATAATATAACACGGCCGTATACGTCGCAACCGATACCTTCCTTCCCTTTTTACCTATACCTGTGCAAGATCTGCTTCTTCAACACCTTTTCCCAACATTTTTGGGCATTTGTGCCTGCCTTCGATGAATTTATCCTTACTGTTGGCATGGAACAGTAGGGATTTTACGGCTGCATGCTAAAATGTTTTCAATTTAATTCTTGACAAAAATGTTATGATTACTAGCATCTAATTAATATGACTGAAGAAGAACCCAGTTTATTTTCTAGATTAAAATTAAGACAGAAAACGTGTTTATATTATTCTTATTTGTAATTAATTTTATGTGTCGGGGGCCACCCGAGCTTACCCCACTAGGTGTGGGAGAAACACAAAAACAGATATCTCGTACATGAACGTAAGTGCGATGTTGAAGGAGTTAGGTTGGGAAGACCTGGAACACCGAAGGCGTTGTTCTCGACGGAAGCTAATTGAAAAATTCACGACAGGCGTATTTCGGAATGACAGCCAGCAAATATTGCTACCAACAACATTAATATCTCGAAATGACCGCGAAAATAAGATAAGAGAAATCAGGGCCAGAACCGATTCATTTCTGTACTCATTTTTCCCACGAGCGATTAGGGAATGGAATAGAAAGGATTTACCGGGCGAGTAAACTTAAAATCCAACAGGAGTGGCTTTCGATAAAGCACTCCAGCCATCCTGATCTGGGTTTTCCATGGTTTTCCCAGATCACTCCACGCGAATGCGGGGATGGTTCCTCACAATAGCCCATGGGCGCCTCCTGCCATATCCCGTATAACCCTTCCAAACCATAACCCTTTTCGACAGGTGCAATGCACCCTCCGCCACACACTTTTAGTGAATCGCGGAGTAATAATAATAATAATAATATTGGGGGAAGGCAAACGGAAATTATAGCAGTTATATTTCATAAGATAGTTGCCATGCAGACGTCACTCATCTTTTTATAACCAAACGGCGAGGTTACCCACTTTTCGGTGATTGATGATAATCCAGTAACAACTGTGCTTTAGTGATTTATTGATCGCGTTGTGACCGCATTTAATAGCCCTTACGAAAGTGTCACAGACTTGTTGCTGAGATTGGATGCGATTATCTGGAAGATTGACGACGTAGATTCCGATCGTATTAATTATTAAACACTCTGGAACAGCCACCTTCATTTACGATTGCCGCCCCATCATACCACTCTACTACGCCCCCGCCGCGGGATCAGGTTCTTCCAAATCACCCGCCATTACAGGAGGGATAGTGAGGCGAGGCAAATTTCGCCACCCATTAAGGATGCGCACGGGGACCAGCGTGGATGCAGCACATTCCGCGAAACAGGCAGAAGAGCCCACCATTGCAATGACAGGTGAGTTAAAATGAAGTGATAAGTTTCAGCACTGATGCTTATACGTATTTCTTCCTCCAAAAATAGTTGCGTTATGGGCTGAAATGCACACTCCATCACCACAATTTTGTGTTAATATAGAATTAAATTGATCGTGCATAGTCTACTGAAACTATCTCCAAGTATCTTGAATTGAAATACAGTCATCCGTGAATTAGGCGTGTTAAACATTATCCAAAGAGCCATTAACTCCATGTCAGCAATAACTAAAATGTTTATTTTAAATTCATGAGCTTTTGTTGTGATTTATTGACATAAATACGATGAATAAGTGAAAATAGTACAGATTGGAAGATACCACAGCAAAACTGCTATGTTTAGAGCTAGCACATATGGTCGTAAATTAAATCCTTCACCCTAAAAGTAACTGTTTATAAGTAAATGGTCATGATTTATTAATAACCAATGCCGAGTTCTCTGCAACTGCGGCGGTTATAATTACCACGCCGGTAATTATCTAAAGACTTAACAAATCGATGACACTCTGATCAGTAGAAATTCTACGCAATTTTCTTACACAAATTGACCATCATAAGACATACTGTGTTATTCACCGTGTTATTGTTGTTCACTTTGCCAGAGAGAGAGTTTGTATCTTTTTCTTCGTTGTTGCATTCCATTCGCGGACCATATTCCATAAGTCGACTGGGTATGACCAGAACTAAAAAGTTAATAAGCGAAACCAGAAAGATAGCAGTCTCGTGAAGTATTAAATGTTTTACAGATTCCCATCACAGGCGCTTTTTTTCTCCTGACCAGCCCACGTTCACTAAAAGTCATAGCGACTTCTCCTGCTGCCAATAAAGACATTGAAATTTAACTTCGCACGCTAAACTACGCTGTGATATGGTTATGGGAAAAATTTACATTCCTGATATATTTTAAGGCACCAGTTTGCATAATTTTTTTTCAGGTTTGCAACTTTACCAAATGCCAATACAGAAGGAATTTTGGCGAGATGGCGTCTGCTTCGTATTATCGTATGTCCAACAGTAAGTCTATCGCTGCCACTGCCCATGAGAGTCTATAAAACTACCGCTTGTTTTAACTAATATGGTTCCCATATTCTAACATTCAGAAATTTATTCTACCACAACACCTTAATGCTCCTTTGGGTGTGATACCGTGATAGTGCCCAGTGCCTGACAAGCGATCAGGTGATACGTACAGCAAAAGGACTTAATAATTGGAGTCCTGATACAAAGATTATTCCGTAAACGTCGAGGTCATTAGAGGCTTTAACGGTCTGGGACAAGGAACGGGAATGAATTCGGCCATGACCGTTAGAAGGAACCATGTCCTGGAGTCATATCGACAACCATGGAAAACCTAATCTGGATGGCTGAACGCGGACTCGAACCAGCGTCCTGTCGAATGCGAGGCGACAGCGTTAAAGCTCACCCACCACGCTGGATGAATGAATTTTTCCATGTTTGTTTGAATAAACCATCATGACATTCACTGTAGTTATTTCAGGAAACCATGAAAAACCGAAATTTGATGGACTAACAGCGTACTTAGCTTGCGTTGTCTCGAATGCCAGGCCTATACGTTACCCGCTCTCCCACGAAGCTCGGGAGGAGAGTCTTAACAGGTATTTGTAAAAAATGTACAACAGTATGAACAGATTCATCAAGCCCAACCCGGTCGTACATCCAGGCACATCTTTGTTGATCTCAAAACAGGGCTCCCTCTCTCTAACATCTGGCCTGTGATTACACGAAACCATATTTTTCTCTCGTTACAGCCACGATGCATAAGGTATACACCAGATACACAGATAGTTTTGTTTATTTTTTAATGTTTCTTTTATATATATACAGGGTGTTACAAAAAGGTACGGCCAAACTTTCAGGAAACATTCCTCACACACAAACAAAGAAAATATGTTATGTAGACATGTGTCCGGAAACGCTTACTTTCCATGTTAGAGCTCATTTTAGATTGGTAGAGGCGGACTAATTCCATGGCCCCCACGCTCTCCTGACCTTAACCCTCTTGACTTCCATTTATGGGGACATTTGAAAGCCCTTGTCTACGCAACCCCGGTACCAAATGTAGAGACTCTTCGTGCTCGTATTGTGGACGGCTGTGATACAATACGCCATTCTCCAGGGCTGCATCAGGGATTCCATGCGACGGAGGGTGGATGCATGTATCCTCGCTAACGGAGGACATTTTGAACATTTTCTGTAACAAAGTGTTTGAAGTCACGCTGGTACGTTCTGTTGCTGTGTGTTTCCATTCCATGTTTAATGTGATTTGAAGAGAAGTAATAAAATGAGCTTTAACATGGAAAGTAAGCGTTTCCGGACACATGTCCACATAACATATTTTCTTTGTTTGTGTGTGAGGAATGTTTCCTGAAAGTTTGGCCGTACCTTTTTGTAACACCCTGTATATATATATAAAAAATATGGGAAGTCAGCGAAGGACCCACCACAGTTATAACCATATTTATTAGATCTGGTACGTACACTGATGAGACTAAACATTATGTAGATGTAGATGTATGACCACCTGCTTAATAGTATGTTGGTTCAACTTCGGTGCGCAATTCAGAAACGCTTCATATGATCTGAAACACTTGTGCCTGCACCAGCATTGTACCCTGCAGTCATATTCGTCACATATCCTGCTTTACGGAGCGTGCAAGCCTCCGTCCTCCACCTTCTGTGATGAGCCGTCGACGTCCACGACCTTGTCGCCTAGTTTCAGCATCCGTCAACCACTTTCCACTGATGCTAACGACAGGAGCACGCGAACAGCCAACTAGCCTCGCCGTTTCCAAGATGCTCGTTCCTAGAGGACGAGCCCATAAACCACCGGCTCACAGTTTAAGGGAATCACGTGACCTTTGGACATCTGATGCCAGATATCTCTGGAAACTTACCAAGGACTCGTCTAATCCGTGCAAATGCGAATCACTGTCTTACTGCGTTTGAAATGTGGACCAACATGATATCAAATAGGGGGTCATAATGTTTTGGCTCATCAGTGTATACCCTAAGGGTGGAATGATTGCGATACCATCTTTGTGTGAAACTTGTAACTTTTGTTCTGTGTACTTAGTGTATTTTTGTATGTTTGTTTGTTTTTTGTTTGTTTGTTGTATGTTTGTTTGTTTGTTGTATGTTTGTTTGCTTGTTGTATGTTTGTTTGTTTTTCGTGTGTTTGTTTGTTTTTTGTGTGTTTGTTTTGTTTGTTAGTCGGAGATTGGGAAGCATCTGAATATTTCCCTAGATGTTTGCGGGGAAACCAGCTGAAACCGCATTCATGACGGTAGGTACGTGGAGTCAGGACTGGAACTGGACCCGTTGCACCACACTGTTCCAATATGGTGGCGAATAAACCTAATGGGTTATACGGGACTCCTAATGTAGTGCAGCTGATCTCGTCATCATAATACTCAAACATTTCGCCTATTGGCTGCCGGGCGACCAACCAATCTATCAGCAACCAGTCACAAATCTATCCCTTTATGGAAGTTCCGAAAAAACTACTCTCATTTTCTCCCTCGAAAGCAAAATCAGTTAATGTAGTCACAGTGTCAAAAGTTTCTCAGAAATTAACAGCAGTGATCAACAGTAAAACTGCAATGAACTCTTCACAGGTTCGCACAACAGTAAAACTATTTCTTTTTGGTTACGACCCGTCGACGTCGAGGTCATTAGAGGCACGAAAGGACTGGGACAAGGAACGGGAAATAATTCGGCCGTGCCTTTTTAAAGGAAGCATCCTGACATTCACCTGGTTTAATTTGGGAGAACCATGGAAAACCCAAATCGTGATGGGGATTCGGCAGTGGTAAAATAAGAACGAGGTAGGAAGGAATTGTGCTATTCGTTGGAAATTTGTAACACGCGTTCCTGAGAAAAAGTGTACACGAAAGCGAAATGAAACGTAACATAGACGAGGTGTCACACGAATATTACGAAACGATACAACTTGAACAATCAAACCCGCCATTTCCATTCAAGTCGTTAACGCCAAAGATAGTATCTACACTCTATTGTGATGCATGTAATATCACTGTCAAGTTTTTGGTGATAACAGGCCAGCTCGAGCAGACTTAAAAGATTCGTAAATTGTTACAACAAAGAAACGAAGACTTTAGTTTTCATTGAAAAATTAAGCTCGCTGAGTTTTTTGCGATAGTATACTGAGGTGGTGGTTAAGTTGGAATGCAGCCTGGACCAGAATAAAATTTACTTACTTTGTTACAACAGAAGATGTAAGGAATTTTAGTTTCAGATTCTTTGCTGCAGATTGCCGATACTATCTTTGGCAAGAACAACTGGACTGAAGATGGCGTTTTTTACTGTTGAAATGCATCACTTCGTAAATTTCGTGTGGCACCCACTTTCATCTACACTTTTTCTCAAAAGGTATGACCTGAGGAACCCATACGACAAATTTCAAACGAATAGCACACTTCTTTCTTACCTCGTTCTTATTTTGCCGTTACCGGGGACTCGAACCGGCGTCCTCCTGAATGCGAAGCCAGATTTTTATCGATCATCCACCACGCTGGGTTAAAATTACTTGTTGTGACTGACTTCAGTGATAGTCAAGCCATACGTCTATTGAGGGCGTATAGTAGGCCAGTGACGCTTCGGTGGGCGCTTGCATTAGTTTAATAAAGGGATTCGACCTTAACTGGATGAACGAGACGAGAATGGAGTTGCGTGTGCCATTAATTATGCGTTCCGTCCCATATGGACACGCGTCCTTTCTGGGGTGGGCGCCTTCTACTGATGAACTAGGGGTGGACCGGAGTGATTAATGCAGTAAGCGTTGACGGATCCGCCGGCCATATAGGCCTGGAAGTCCTGCATCTATTTTTTAACCCCCGGAACAATGAGGGAAGTTTCTGCCGACGTCACTGTAAACCCGCAAGCCGGGAACATACGCCGTGTCCTGCGCAATCTGACATCACACAGAAAACTGAACAGCAAGTGTTGCATCTTTTATTATTAGTCAGAAAAGAATTCGTTGTATGAAATAATTGGGCATAGCTAGGTATCTTGCACTTTCGATCTGCGGACTTCCCACTAGCCACTGAGATACGTTATGACCGCGTTTACATGATGCGAGTTGACTGGAACGACAGTTGGCCAGACCGTCGGTGGTGGGGGTAAGAGAGTGGACTAGCATGCTAGTAATAATTAGAAGACAGTCCACTGTGAGGACAGTTCTCTACTCCTGCATTGTGATCTTATTGAAAATATGTCCATATTACAGAAAGGAATTAACATCGTAGCTAATTTGTTGATTATAATGTTGAATGATATGAAGAATAATAAAATAAAAGGTATAAAAACGTTAAAAGAATGGATATTAAAAAGAAATGCTTTAAATGCTTCAGCGCCTTTTATAAAAAATAAAGTTGCAAGTGAAAATATAGAGTTGCATCATTTAAGACTAACTGTATCTCAATTTGAAGAACTATTGTGAAATATTTTTTCCGATACATAGAAAATGACACCACTATGAAGCAATTTTTTTATGAGTCTCTGAAATCCTTGTTCTTTTAATTTTTATTCTTAAAATTCCACGGAATTTCCTTACTTTCATGCAGTTCTAAAGATTTTAATGCCTCTGCTTCACTCCGCTTACGCAACTTGTTAGTTGTCGCCATCTTGATTGTTGAACTC
Source organism: Vandiemenella viatica (assembly GCA_031002005.1). Lineage (NCBI taxonomy): Eukaryota > Metazoa > Arthropoda > Insecta > Orthoptera > Morabidae > Vandiemenella > Vandiemenella viatica. The sequence goes on along the minus strand of CM061914.1, from coordinate 54,720,733 downwards.
GAACGCCAAAAGTTGGTCGTGAACCGAGTCCATTATCCTCAGTCAACTGTACCAACCTTACCCGTTTACACGAGGAAAGTGGTCTATCCAGTGCTGCGCGCAGCAAGACAGTACACTCGTTCCAGTCAACTCGCATCGTGTAAACGGGGAACTTAGTCTTTGTCACGAGAAACAGATTGCAGTTTTTTTTAATGGCATTCAGCTTTTTATTCATTCATCCAGCATCATCTGTGTTTCATTTTCCTCAATTGTGTTTGACTCTTCTAGTTTTCTGGTGGTAATCAGAAGTGAAAGGACGAACACAACACTTAATTAAAACCACCCATGCGCTTGGCCGGACTCGAAGCGGTATCCCGCGGTCTTTCTCCCGCTTTGCATGGCAAGGGCCACACGCAGAAACTGATCCAATGTGTGAATTCGTCACTTCTGGAGGTCGCATGATTTTCTCCACGTCGTACGCATTTTGAAGTCTAAACTGAGAAATCTAACAAAGATTAAATAATTCTATCAAAAATCCGGGATTGGTATCGAAATTAGTGCTTTGCTTATTGTTGTTATTAGGCAATTTCAAGCCCAGTTTTGCTAACATTGTTGTATACAAATAAAACCTAAAAATTATCGTGAACTAGCTGACCTGGTCACGCGTTGCTGTGACTCAGTAGTTATAGTATCTACGTTGGATCAATGTTATTCTAAACTTCATTATGTAGTGAAATTAATATTCACTAATAAAGACAAAAACGTTTTAGTCCTTTTGAAAATACAAAAGTGATTGGTAAATAGTTTCGGAGAATTGAAATTAAGGACAAACGAAGATAAAAACTTTTAATTTACATTTTATTACAAATTACTTAATTGAAGATATATAAAAAAATGATTTATATATTGAAATTTCAGTTTTATAAATGAGGTAGATGAAGTCGATTTTTAAACATTTTCAACAATTATTTTTATTATTTTAAATTAATACAATCTATAATAATTGGTACACAATATTTTTGGTTAGCTTGTCTTTTGCTAATACAAATAGATTTGATGGTTTCCCCACACGTGTGCAGGCATAGCTGCCCATGGGAGAAACGCGTATTTTCCAAGTCCAAGCCGCAAACGGACATTGTTTGGCCTTGAGACTTATGTATGGTCATAATAGCCAAACGAATCGGAAATTGAAGCCTTTTAAATGCTATTGGAGATTCTGACAATATCATTGGAATACGTGGCAACAGGTCGATTTCTCCTTTAAACTTTCCAGTCAAAATAGTTGTTTCAAGAAAATTTCAGGTGATCCTTTTGATGACCAAACGTGAACCGTTGCATGATCTAGGTAGATTCAAATCACGAAGAAGAATAATCGGTGAATCAATCTTTAACCGAAGATTGTGTTGTGGCATTGCTGGTATATCCACAGAATTTAAAAACTCAGTTGGAAAATTTACGGTTTGATTTTCATCTAAAATAGTGTCTATTGATTTAAAATACATCAGATCACCTGGCAACAGTTAATTTCGTTGACGTCAAGCTTTTTAGATGCCAAAATAGCACGATTACTGAACCAATTATGATGTAAGTAATTATTTGATATATCCGGGAACACATTCTCCCGGTCACGCGTTGCTGTACGAAATAATAGGGTCTATCAGTGAACAGTATGGAAAGAATTTTTTTTTTCCGAAAGCAGATTTCGAATATGGCAGGATTCCAAGGTAGAGAGGAGAGAAAGAGAAAACACAATGCAATAATGAAGATGTACTGGAGAGCTGGCCATAATGAAAAGAAGAAAAATGAGAAGCGAGCAAGAAATACTTACACGTTTTTGAATTTATCATAACGTTTTCTTCAATGTTATATTTATGTGTGTAATTACTTTGTAGTTACGTATAATAACACACAAACGATGCTCAAAAATATAGTATAATTATAACACAATACGCAGCAGAATTAAAATTCAAGAAACACACATATGGCGTGGAGCAGACAGAAAAATAAATAAATCGAAACACAACGCCATCTACTGGCTGGTTACCCAACCTGTGACGATAAATTAACACACCGCCATCTGTTAGAAACTTATGGAATTTACAAACCATTGTCCTATGACAAACTTTTAATTCGCAAAAATAAATATTGAGGTCAATAATCGAGATAAAAACTATCCTATATTTTAAGTTGGACCAAATTAGACGCTTTAAGCCGAATATCATCAAAATCGGTTAAGTATTTTCGGAGTTCATCCCGGACAAACATCGTGACACGAGATCTTTGTATATATATAAGATAAACAGCTCACATATTCCATGAATGGTTTTGAAAGGATCTTGCCACGCATTGTTTATGTTATGTTCAAAGATCTAAGACAATCATTGATTAAAAAAAAAAAAATTGCTTTCTGGTTTCTTTGAAACGGCTTATCAGCATGTAACTCTTTGCGCTCACGTCTAATTGGTGAGTGTACATTTAATATATATAATACCTGAGTGACCGATCTTCGCTCGGCATCTTTCGATTTCTGTTCGGTATGCAAGATTTCATCAAAATCTTTAGAGATGTTTGTGAGAAATTAATTTTATCTATATACAGGAGTTGCTCATATAATAGTATTAGTTTGGATAGATTAGATATATTATAAAAATCTAACTTAGTCCACGAGATGGCCTTAGAGCCGTTTCCAAGATACCAAATACCAGAATTGCTTTTTTTTTTTTTTTTTTTTTTTTTTTTTTTTAATTCGTGTTACAAACTATAAAAGTAAATCGTTATCTGCATATTAAATTTCATCCAATTAGCTAGTTTCCGAGATCATTTGGTTTACCATCTCATAAATTTCTTTTAAAGATAAATTCTATTACTATATTAAGTAGAAATCTTAATTCTAATCAGGGACTACTAATTAATGGTGCAAGATTAGTGGTAATACTCTTACACGAGTACACCATCAGCGCTAAATTAGTTCACTCTCATAAGACTATGTTCGGTAATATTTATGCTTATGTTAAACATAAATATTCAAAAAATAAACGATGATCACATTTTAACTGTTAATATTGTCTTCAAAGTAGATTTGTAAAGTGAAGAAGTTTGAAAAAATCACAACTGACAAAACCAATACCTACTTTTTAAAAGTCTACTTTTTAAATGTTTTACAATTATACATTTAGTATTTATCGATAACGACTTTTCACAATGAAAGTGATATTTATAAACATTCTTCAAAATAAAATATCTTGTAGTATTTAATTATAACGATTTCTTTACAGTAAAAATTATATTTAGGATCAATTACGATTGTTCAAAATAACATACATTTCATTAATAAATATACTTGCTTTCACTGACTAATCTTCAAAATAAGATACCTTTTATAAATAAATATACTTGCATTTACTTATTTCCATAGTATTATGTTACTATTCGGTGACTGACCACGAAGAATTTTTCCTTTAAAGATATAAGAGTTCCTTGCTCTAATTAAAGAGAATCTTTGCTATCGTCAGTTGGCTTTTAGTACCTGATAAGTCTACGAGATGGCGCTTGTGCCGTTTCCGAAATACCAAATACAAGAACTGCTAATTTTGTGTACAATTACTTTTTTTTTTAGGGTAGAGGCCTATTTAGAAAAACTTGAATAGCAAAACGGTATCTAAATATTAAATTTCATCAAAATAGTTATAGCCGTTTCCGAGTTGCAAATATATACAAGAATGATCCTTCAATGATCTCGAGAAACTCATGGTAGACGTCGCATTGCACGTCCCTAAAATCAGAAATATGAATCATCATGTGTGGAGAATGGGACCTGGACCAGACGCGACTTTCGTGTTTTGGCTTTTTTGAGTTAGTCACAACACACTCTAGATTTTTTTTTTTTTTTTTTTTTTTTTTTTTTTTTTTTTTTTTTTTTTTGTACTATACTTTGGTTACTGATGGTCAATTCAATAGTCATATAGTATTGTTGGCCGGGAGACCCCGAAGGATTATTCGCCCGCCAGGTGACAGTGTTTTCAATACGCCGCGCAATGCGCTCCTTTGTGGCTATCTAACTTGACCAAGGAATAGTACCGGATGTAGGGACCGTACAGCTTAAGGTGGAATCCAAACCATAGAATCGTTCTGGCTTACTTCATATTACACAGTAAGCTGTGGCAGAGGAGAAGGTTGGGTCAATGGCCTTTGAAAATCACTCCTGAGACCGGGATTTCGATCTTCAGTCAGATATCAGTTCGTTCTATTACCTGATGGTACCAGTTTGAAAAACGTATTTGCAATATTGGAAACATACTGTTATTGCACAAAGTTTATTTACGCAATCAAAATGAAGTCGTAAATCCATTTCCTTTCCTATTTAATGGATTGAAACAATGTTTTCCATTTGAATTTGTTCCATACTTCAAGGAAACAAAATTTTCTCTATATGAAGCATTTAAATCGCTTCAAGATGCAACACCTAACATAAAAAGTTTTGGTATAGACGGATGATGCCTCTGGCATCCTAGTGAAGACCTGGGCTGTTTCTATGGAAAATATGAAGCTTATTTGACAACGAATTATAATTCCAACCTCACAGTTATATTTGACGGATACCGAAGGGATGTTGCGCAGAGAGGAATAAAGTCATCTGAAATGTTTTGTAGTTTTAAAACATCGGATACTTCAGCAGACATCATTTTCAGTGAGGAAACAAGTGCTGCAGTGAAGCAGCAAATGAGAGTGGCAAGAAACGTGTAATATTGATACTGAAACGAGCCGCGCTGTCGCCACGTTACAAGGTGCATTTTTATTATATATGTAATGATATAAGAGTAATTTACATAAATCTTGGGCGACCACGTGAATAGATTTTTTGTTGTAATTTTATAAAGTACGCAAGATTCCAAGTGAGGACTGTAATGAAATGGTGAACTTATACAGTGTATCGTAGCAAAGCGAATATTCAAGAATTATTGAGCTATGTAGGCTTGAAGCTAATCTTGGTGTTCCCGAGCCTTGGCGACACAAAGTCGCGGATTTGGGATTTGCCAGACCACACACCCTGCTCCCTGGGGATGGGTCACTCACCGAGCGGGAAAAGCCTGCCGTCCGAAACCCGAATGTTCTCTCGCCCGGCGAACTTAGCCGAATATGTCCGACCTCTGTTGGATTCTTTGGCCAAATCACATATCGAGGATATCACGTGACATTAGGTGCCGACCTGAAGGTCCAATCAAAATGAGCGTATAACTCAAAATCCTGGGAATTTTTGTTGTATGTGAGCTTCGAGACTACAAATGGGCGGAGCGAGAAGTTTCCTCGTGGACCGAAGAGCGAGGAGCTGGACATTCTAGATTCTAACTTCGATCGCACCAGTCTGAGGTTGACTTGGAAAGTTGACTTCTTTCGCTAACCGCAGCTTGCCTTGCTGGAGCAAGGTTATCACCGCAACACAGCCGGTAATGCGATGATGCGCATTGCCAGACCAGAGATGCCTATAGCCGACTTGTGAGATAATCTCACATATCGTGGGTCCGCTACACTCATCACAGACATCAGACGCAGAACTACAATGGTAATTGATTACGACCAAGCCATGTGATTGTGCATTCCGTGAAACAGAACCCGTAAGCGACTTTGAGAGGATAGGTCCATGTTCTCACTTTGTAATTGTAAAAAACCCCTGAGCTAGCGGCATAATTTGCCAGAACTAGTTATTTTCGAATGATATATTGTTCATTCTGGCGCCCATGATTTTCTTTTTAACTGTAAAGTCACAGTATTATGATGCCTTTGTCTGAGGTAGTCATAACTTGTATTTTTCATTGTTTCCAGTTGTCATTATTTCTTGCATTTTGATTCTGAGATATTTAAAAGTAAATATATAATTGTTTGCTTGCCCATGACGGCTAATTGTAACTCTGAGCGTTGCTTTTATGATTTTGCCAATTTGTGTTAATGTTAACGGTAAATTCGCTCAGACTTGTAATCGCCAGTGATAAGAAAATAAATGTCATATTGTGACAATTTTTCCTAAATTCCAACTAACGTCGAGATTCTTGTAAAATTAATAAATTTTCACTCCTTCATAAAAATTAAAATTAAAAATCCACAATTATTAATCATAAAGGTATGGAAGATAATTGTAATGTGGTTTGCCCACCAAGGTACCCACCACATAATGTCGCCCAACGCTGGTGCCAGATGAGACATTACTTCTTAATGTCTGCGAATTGGTGGCACTAATTCAAATTAAGTTTGAGCCCAAATTCGGAAAGTTTCATGGAATGTTGCACATGGTTTTTGGCTGTTTTATCATTCTTGTAGTCAATAGATATTCGTACAAGATTTTATTTTGATGTTTCACTTATATTTTAATGCATAAAGTTCATTTTGTTTCAATGCATAAAATTCATTTTGTTTGAACGCATTAAAAAGAAGTTCATTTGTGTTTTCAATTGAGATGCAATACACTTTGTATTGTAACAATTTTGTGATCATTTTTCAAATTTTAAATGAGTAACGTCAGTGTTGATTTCTTAATGCATGGTAGCTTGTAAGAAAATTAAAGACACGCATGTCTTGCCCATGTGTTTGAAAGTAAGTCTGCTTTTATGGTGTTGTGTTGCATGATTCATCGTTGCTTTTCTCTTGCTGTATTTTGGAGGGGTATATGTATTTGTGTGTATTGAAATTCGCGGTATTTTGTTGCTAGTGAATTTAGATTTCGTCATTGCACAATTGCGGTGTAAATTCATTGTTTGTGTGTTCATATGAAGCTACGATCTCGTACGATAAAAGATTTCGATATGGAAGATCAGTCTGATAGGCAAAAATCTCCCGAAATCATGAACGAGGTTCAGTTAACGGAACAAAGCGAAATATTGGCTGCAGGCGAGGGGCACGCAATTTCTGAAGTTCCGACCCACTCATATAGTTCGCAGTCTACTTTGTCGCCACAGGAAGATATGGAAAATTTTCCTTCACCTGTCGGTGAGATGATACAGAATACGCCCGCACATTCAGAACAGACACAACAAATGACACAAAATCCCGTAGAGTCGTCACACCCATCACAGCAAATGATAAACATGTTGATGACTGCAATGGGGCAGCAATTTGATTCACAAAGGCAGGAATCAAGCAGGCAATTTCTGGAATTAAACAAGCGTTTTGATTCACAAAAGGAGGAAAATAAGAGAAATTCGGATTTGCTTAGGCAGAGTTTTGAGTCGCAAGCTGCGATATTAACAAACTTGGACGAAAAATTATCCACCTTACGTTCTGAGGTCACAAAAGAAATATCGGAATTCAAGTCTGAGATAGCTGAAAATGTTTCTAAGCTGGAAAAGGGTACGGAAGAAGTAAGATCTACCTGTGCTTCTTTGCAAACGGCCAACAAACAATTATCCAAAAGACTTGACGCCGCCGACCTGTCCATTGAACAGATTGCGAAACGAGAACGGCCAAAACCTAGGACAAATTTCGGAATTTGTTCACAAGGTCAAAGACCTTACTGAACAAAACATCCGAAAACTTGACTCGGAGGTGACTGCTGTAGCAAGTTCGGTCGAACTCGTTAAGACGGCACAAAACGAATTAAAATTGTCACAGGACGAACTGTCGGAAGCCACTAGTTCTAAGCTCTTACGGCTAGAAACTAGAATGAAAGAACTAAGTAGTTCTAATGCCGGCAATGTTCAAATTCAAGGTAGTGGCATGTATTACGCAGCTGCCCATATTGAATTAAAGCTCCCATATTTCGGATCCCGTAAAGACATTAATCCGAAAGCATACCTCGCTGAAATGGAGAGGTACTTTCATATAAAAGGGGTTCCCGAAGCGATGAAGCTGATCCTGGTTGAGCAGTCATTATCAGAAGCCGACCGTCTTTGGTTTCAAATCACTTGCGAACCGGAAATGTCATATGACGAGTTTCGGAAAGTGTTTCTTGAAACATTCTGGTCTAGCAAGATCCAAAACCAAGCGAGAATAAAATTGTATCAGGGCAGATATGTTCCGAAGCAAAATTCATCTATGGAGAGATATGTGAATAAATTGCTAGTCCTCACTAGGCAGTTCGATGTTCGGATGTCGGACGGGGAGTTTGTGGAAATGGCCACGGCACATTTCGGTTCACAAGTCCAATCCTAATAAATCCAGTTCTCATACGTACTGTGCCAGAGTTGCTGGACACGTTAAGGAATTTAGATCGGATAGGGCGGCAAGCATGTAACTTTGAGCGGCGGGAAACCGACAATGATAGCTTGGAACCGCAAGTAGAGATGAGGCCACACGAAACTAACGGGAAAGGACGCTCGCATAAAAATTCCCAAAGAGGAAATTTTTATAACAAGCGACAGCCCGATGCCGATGGTGAACCACGTCGTAATAACGGCGATACAAATGGAAAGCCGGGAAATTCATTTTGGAAAAACGGGAATGACCGCGGAAATGGCAAGAATTTTGGCAAGGAACGGGCTACAATTAATGCAGTTGCCATAGAATACGAGGATTCCAAAGTCCAAGGCCAGCAAAAGGAAGAAATGAATATGTGCGATAGGACGGCCGCACCCGGAAACGATGCGCCGCAATGAGGCCTTCCGGGGGACACTAGAATGGTGGAGTGCATCAATATAAACAATTTGGCCTACTGGCGTGGTGAGGGGCCGGAAAATAGCGAAGACGACGCTAATATGGATTCCCAAGGCGAAATAAGCAGATGCACCAAGTGTCCCCAAATATCGATCATAGCATACGGAATAAAGGCTAACGTATTAGTCGACTCCGGATCTTCTGTCTCCGCAATCTCACAAAAATTTATGTTACAATTGAAGAGCAAAAATCCGCGGTTGAAAGTAATCCCGACCACTCAAGTTACGGTGGTGCCTGCCCTCGGGAAAAGAGAAAAGATCGTCAGCTCGCAGGTGTTCATCCCGATGAAAATCGCCAACAGCGAATTATCGCTTTCAATGCTGGTTATCCCCGGATTGACCCAAGACGTGATTATTGGTTGCGACCAACTTGAAAAACGTCGGGTAATTCTGGATTGGGGGGAAGGAACCATCAAGCATTTGGTGCCAGAGGTATTGCACTGGAAAAGCGAGGCTCACTCGCAAAATCTGGAAATAAAGATTTCCGATAGAGTGCAAGATCCCGCGGAACAAAATAGCGAGCGTATTCACGGGGAAGGAGCAGCCATAAGCGCTTTAGCTGACGAACGAAGCCTCATTCTTGAGAATTTGACCGCTAAGGTCCAGAAAAAATAATTTGGCAGTAGCACAAAAGCGTGAGCTGTGTAAAGTCTTGGAAGAGAACTTGCAGGCGTTTTCGTACCGTCCCGGGGAGATACGCAATTATGTGCACAAGTTCCGGGTCAAGGACAACGCGCCGCTGAAGGGACGCACGTATAGTATCCCACACAAGTTGCGGCAGGCAGCCAGGTAGCTGTTGCGGAAATGGAGCGGAATGGGATCATTACCCCACGTCCTTCCATGCACCTCAACCCGGTCACTTTTGTTGTTAAGAAGGACGGGTCGGTTCGACCTTGTCTCGACGCCGACTACTTAACCAAAGAATAGAGGCGGACGGGGAAGAACGGAACGGATTCAGGACCTCATGACGCGGTTCCACGGGAAGCCCTGGCTGACCACTCTAGACGTACGTCGGTTTCAATCAGGTGGTACTAGATGAAGAGTGCCAGCCATATACTGCGTTTGTCTTCCAAGGAAGGCAGATGTGTTTTAAAAGGTTGCCATTCGGGATAAAGGACGCCCTTCCGCTTTTATTAGGGCCATGAATTACGTGTTACCGCCCGAGGTTAAAGAGTTCTGCTCGGTGTATGTCGATGACCTTCTCATCGCGTCCGAAACGTTTCAACAACACTTGACGCATTTGGATACGTTACTGAAAGTAGTGGCAAAGAGCGGGCTCACTCTACGGCCGGACAAGGCCACTTTATGCGCTCACGAAGTCGAATATTTGGGATTCAGAATTACTCCCGAAGGGATTTCGCCTTCCCCGAACAAGATACGGGAAATCGAAGAAATGGCGCCGCCTACCAAATTAAAGGAGCTCAGGAGTTTCTTAGGAGTGTGCGCGTATTACAAAGGGAATGTGCCAAACTTTGCGCAAATCCTGCATCCCCTATAGCCTCTTAAAAGGGGGACGGAAATGGGAATGGCGGGAGCCACAACAGGCCGCATTCCTGAGGATTAAGCAAATCTTTGCGGAACAAATTTGCCTGGCCCATGTGGATTTTCAACAACCATTTTATTTGTACACCGACGCCAGTTATCTTGGAATTGGCGCCTGTCTTCACCAGAAAGGGGAGGATGGTAACATGAAAATTGTTGCAACGGCAAGTCGAACACTAAGGCCGGCAGAGGGACGATATTTTATCTGCGAACTTGAGATGCTTGGAATATTTTATGCAGTACAAAAATTTAAACAGTATCTATGGGGTAGTGAAACCTACTTAAGAACTGACCATCAAGCTCTCACTTTTCTCAGAAGCGCCACGTTTACGAACAACCGGATTGCTCGCTGGGCGATGTTCCTGCAGCAATTTAATATACACATCGAGTATTGTAAAGGGTCGGAAAACGTGATGGCGGATTATTTAAGTCGCAACGCTAGAGACCACCCTTCCGAGGAACAAAGACGCCTCGGGCAAACGAGGTGCTAATCTCTGCCATAACCCTTGCCGATGGCACGACCTCGGCGAATTAAGGAAAAACTTATATCGGCTCAAGAGCGGCAGGCCGACATAAAACGGGTTCGTGCGTACTTGCGACGAGGAGAATACGCGGACGATGTACACATCCGCAACATAGCAATGCTGTGTACAATGGAAGGAAATGTTTGCTTCCGAAGGGAGGACGCTAACAGCCGTTGGAAGATATGGCTTCCAGAGTCGCTGAATTCCTCGATCGCGAGTACATACCACATTCAGTGCGGACACCCGGGGACAGAGCGGTTGTACCACACGATCCGCGCGGAATATTTCGCCAAGGCACTCCGGAAGAGCGTCGCGAAATGTACGCGCACGTGTGAAATTTGCCAGAAGGCAAAACACCCTAACATGAGGACGGCAGGACCATACGCGCCAATGGTACCGAAGGGGCCAAACGAATTAACTTGTGTCGACCACTTCGGCCCGATCCCGGCCGGAAGATATGGATTCCGACATGTGTTCCTCGTGCTAGATGCGTTTACAAAATATGTTAAATTGTATCCAGTTGCAAAGCTCAGCACGAGAGGATCGCTGAAAATAATGTTCGAGCGATACATACCCCATTGCGGACCAATGAAAGCCGTGTTGTCATCATGGTAGCGTCTTTTACAGCCCCAAATGGAGGAAGGCTTTTGAAGACAGGGGAATAAAAGTTTTATTCTTCTATACGATGTCCTCAGGGTAACAACAGCGAGAGATTTATGCGTCAACTGAGTGTATATATGCGAACACTAATTGGGGACAATCACGCTTCATGGGTAAAGCATATTCCTACAATAGAAAACTATTTTAACTACACTGTGAACTGCGCGACGTTATATCGCCCCATTGATTTGCAGTTCGGAGCTCAGGCCGCTATGTTGGCAGAGAAAGTAGTACGTTTCCCGAAGGACCAACCTCCCAAAAACTTGGAAAATGACCTAAATAGGGCGTACGAATTTCTGATGGAGAAGGCGACTAGGCGGCAGCTCAAGCATGATCAATCCAAAACGCAGACGTTCGAGGTTGGCCAGCAGGTTTTGCTGAGAACAATAACTCCTTCCGACGCACAGCGGAAGGTGATATCGAAGTTTTTTTGCTATATTCCGGGCCTTATTCGGTTGCCAGAGTGATCTCGAAGAATTGTTATTTGTTGACGGACGGACAAACCGAGATCGGGCCTCATAACGCCCGGAATTTAAAGCCATTTCATACAAAGTAACGGTTTCGAAAGAGTGGGGAAACAGCTACCATCGAACAGCTGAGGTCATTAACGCAGGTAGGCAGCTGAACTCAACCGGCAGGTTCCTAGAATTCTGGCAGGTAGCGCATACCCAAGAATGAATGGGAAAGAAAACAAAAGTTTCACGCCTCGTTCTAGCGGTATTTCGCGTACCCTTACTGTAAATTGTATGTATTCCGTAAATTAGATTAAAACTATTGTTGGACAGCACATGTTTTGCTCAGAATTGTGTGCACTCAACGAAAATAATTTCAAGGTTTATATTCTTGCTTTATATAGATTCATAGTATTCTGCTAGCCGTGAAATCTCAAAATTGCTTTGTATTGGCAAACGGAAAACCTGAGATCGTACCGTTCTATGCACAAAGCTTACGACCTTTTTCATACAAGCTAAAGATTACAGTTAATGATATTTGACATGAACACGGGCACATCTTCTCTGAAATGCTTATTGAATTAACCGTCGGTCATGACGAAAATCACGTCACCGAATCCGACTAAACATATTCCGTTGTTTTGAGATTAAAACCGCGCAATGTAATGAGATATTTTACGCTCACCTCTAGCATCTTTATGGATGTTTGTTGAAGGCAGAATTATTTTTATGCACATGAGTAAAACATCACGCTAAATTGTAAATACAATGTATAGTTCAACCACTTTCTGCTAAGTGTTCTGACAATGTTTTGTTTTATTAATGTGTTTCATTTTAGTGATTTAATGATAAGATTTGATACAAGATATTTCAAGATTAATTATTATTTAAACATGTATGTAAATAATTTCTTTTCATGTATATTTTAGTATTGTGTTTAATATAACTTTGTATTTGGAAGGCTACCTGAATTCACGTGCGTCTGTTTGTAAAGAATTGTAAGACGGCCAAAAGGACATATGCTCCCGTTATATATTCACCTTACAAGGCAGGAATACCGATGGTTATTGGAATCACATTTAAAATTAATGTAATTATAAAAATGCTTAAGTTTTTGTTGAGTCACAATGGAGATAGAATTAGGTAGTTAAAAATAAAATTATTGTACATAATTCATTTTTCACCAACGGCCGGCCATATTGTAACGAGCCGCGCTGTCGCCACGTTACAAGGTGCATTTTTATTATATATGTAATGATATAAGAGTAATTTACATAAATCTTGGGCGACCACGTGAATAGATTTTTGTTGTAATTTTATAAAGTACGCAAGATTCCAAGTGAGGACTGTAATGAAATGGTGAACTTATACAGTGTATCGTAGCAAAGCGAATATTTCAAGAATTATTGAGCTATGTAGGCTTGAAGCTAATCTTGGTGTTCCCGAGCCTTGGCGACACAAAGTCGCGGATTTGGGATTTGCCAGACCACACACCCTGCTCCCTGGGGATGGGTCACTCACCGAGCGGGAAAAGCCTGCCGTCCGAAACCCGAATGTTCTCTCGCCCGGCGAACTTAGCCGAATATGTCCGACCTCTGTTGGATTCTTTGGCCAAATCACATATCGAGGATATCACGTGACATTAGGTGCCGACCTGAAGGTCCAATCAAAATGAGCGTATAACTCAAAATCCTGGGAATTTTTGTTGTATGTGAGCTTCGAGACTACAAATGGGCGGAGCGAGAAGTTTCCTCGTGGACCGAAGAGCGAGGAGCTGGACATTCTAGATTCTAACTTCGATCGCACCAGTCTGAGGTTGACTTGGAAAGTTGACTTCTTTCGCTAACCGCAGCTTGCCTTGCTGGAGCAAGGTTATCACCGCAACACAGCCGGTAATGCGATGATGCGCATTGCCAGACCAGAGATGCCTATAGCCGACTTGTGAGATAATCTCACATATCGTGTGTCCGCTACACTCATCACAGACATCAGACGCAGGAACTACAATGGTAATTGATTACGACCAAGCCATGTGATTGTGCATTCCGTGAAACAGAACCCGTAAGCGACTTTGAGAGGATAGGTCCATGTTCTCACTTTGTAATTGTAAAAAACCCCTGAGCTAGCGCATAATTTGCCAGAACTAGTTATTTTCGAATGATATATTGTTCATTCTGGCGCCCATGATTTTCTTTTTAACTGTAAAGTCACAGTATTATGATGCCTTTGTCTGAGGTAGTCATAACTTGTATTTTTCATTGTTTCCAGTTGTCATTATTTCTTGCATTTTGATTCTGAGATATTTAAAAGTAAATATATAATTGTTTGCTTGCCCATGACGGCTAATTGTAACTCTGAGCGTTGCTTTTATGATTTTGCCAATTTGTGTTAATGTTAACGGTAAATTCGCTCAGACTTGTATCGCCAGTGATAAGAAATAAATGTCATATTGTGACAATTTTCCTAAATTCCAACTAACGTCGAGATTCTTGTAAAATTAATAAATTTTCACTCCTTCATAAAAAATTAAAATTAAAAATCCACAATTATTAATCATAAAGGTATGGAAGATAATTGTAATGTGGTTTGCCCACCAAGGTACCCACCACAATACTAATGCAAAAACTTAAAAGGGAGGCATCCAAGATCAACAGGCAAAACGAGATGCAGCTGGATTGATCGTTGGCGTAGCTATTTCCCAGGCAGCAAAATCCGACAGTGTGATATTCAAAGTGAGTATATTGGCTTTCTCATTTTGCTAATGGGCCTTGGTAATACTTATTAGTTTGAACCCACACGTATTGTGGCATGACAGAGTCATCCCCCCAATGAATATTAATATAGTCATAATTAATATTCAAGTTTTTACTATATTTGTTTATTGAAAATTTAAATTGTAGGGCTAATTGATGCGTAAATAATTATGTATTAAGCCTGGGTGGCTAAATTTATTATTATATAATTTAATTCATTGCAAGATTGATGTTAAGAAAGTATTAAATGTGGAAAATGTTGGAACTGCTGTTTTAAACGTTCAGATAGCTGGACAGTAGTGCAGAGCGCTGGCGACAGCCAGCCGCCGCGTACACAATGGACCAGGCAGTGGAGGACGGAAGATGCCGTTAGGTGGTGAGGGCGATGGCCCCGGCTCTCCGTTGAGGGGTGCAAGGTCAGGGAAAATGTGCGCGAAACGAGCGACGAATGCTAGCTACAGCACGAAACACGTGATTTCACCAATCGAGCATGGCTACAGGGTCTAAATTTGTTAATGAAAGGTTTTTTTTTCCATGTACTGGGAGAGGGATCCTGGCTTTCCGTGGTGGAAGAAGAGGACGCCATGGGAGAGGACTTGCTGTTCAGACGAGCTGGAGTGTAGACGTGTCATCCGACACATTCTCCTAGCCGGTGGTCCATGGTTGGAGCTAGACGCTTTCTGGCTCAGATGTTGCTGGAAACAGAGTGTCTCACCTGGTAGAGGCCATCAGCAGATGCACTAGCGCGGATGGGTCCGTGAATTAGCATCCAACAGTGACACAGCGTGTCACACTTTGATAAGCAGATGCAGCAACGGTAAAGTACCAATGCAAAGGTCAATGGTTCCATAGGGTTTTAAAGAGGCTTACAAACCCGTAAGAGGCTCCTGAGATCAGACTCTCTGCTCTCATTATAACAATATTTACTGAGCTAATCCACGTTCATTAACTTTAAACTTTTAAACATCAATTCAAATGATGCTTTTCACTTTAAATGGCACGTCACTTTATTGTATATTAACTTTGCAAAATCTTTGAAATATTTGAAATCTGTTTGTGTTTACAATTATCCGGCAAATTGTAAACGCCGGGTATTGCTTGTTTATTTTCTTTGAATATATTGTGTTTAACGTAACGTTAAATATGCCCGGCCTTGTATAAGCCAGAAGACAAAATAAATTGAATATTTTTGTGTACCTTAGATTCTTGTAGCATTCAAGGTTCTAGTTCACCAATTAACCAAATTAGAAAATTAATATTCATATTCCCGATAAAATTTCAACGTGATGGTATCCCCTCCCCCCCTCTCTGGATAAACGGGTTACCACAGTATCTTCTTCATCCATGCATTTGCAGGATGTGATTATGTGATACAATATCAGCATATTTCGGCTATGGGAAAGAAAAATTCTTCTGCCTCATTCAGTACCAACCATATCTGAAAGTAACAAGTATACTAACTTCACAGATCTCCCAGCCTCCAGAGACTAGCATTTGGAGAACCCTTCCCTTTCTTTGCCCCAGTCCCATCGTGCCTTTAATGGAATCGACGTCGACGAGGCGTAAGGCCATAATAAACAAATAATAATAAAGGACGCTGCACCTGAGTTTACTCCGAAGGTTGTATCACATTCCTCCAAGAAACCTTGTACTCCACCATACAGCTGTCGCTAATAAGCACTGCACTGTTCAGCTGCTTGAAAAAACTGCTCTGGTCTGTCTCGTGAAACCTTTCTGAAATGAAGTAGATGAAGCTGTTCCTGATGCAATGGATGAATGAGACACAATTCATTGATAAGTCGTGACAAACCAAATGGAAAAGAAATTGATTTAAGACAATTTTTTAACTTAGACTATTACGAATTTATTATGACTTAATACCTTTGCGCCATAACATTATACATTCATTTTCGCTTTATTATCATCAGTAATAGAACGATCTGGTAGCTTATTGGTTAAGGCGTCTGACTGGAGATCGAAATCCCGGTCTCAGCAGTGATTTTCAAAGGCCAATGACCCGACCTTCACCACTACCACAGCTTAATGTGTAATATGAAGTAAGCCAGAACGATTCTGTGGTTTGGATTCCACCTTAAGCTGTAGGTTCCATACATCCGGTACTATTACTTGGTCAGGTTAGATAGACACAAAGGAGCGCATTGCGCGGCGTATCGAAAACACTGTCACCTGGTGACCGAAAAATCCATCGGGATCTCCCGGCCAACAATGCTATATGATTATTGAATTGACCAACAGTAATCAAAGCATAGTACATATATGTACTATGCCATACAGAAATACATATATATATATCAGTTATATACACAGAGGTAGCAGGTCATTTTGAGCGGCAATGTAGGAAAAAAAACAAATTTTTAGGAAAAGTGTGAAATTTTTCTGATTTTTCAAAAACTGTAGCTCGCTTAGTTTTTGAGTTAAGAAAAAATTTTCTACTACGAAGTTTGTAGTAAATTTTGTCTTCTTTCAAATTGGAAAATGAGTGTTATTCTCGCTAGAATTCATCAGGAAGGCGTTATAGACGAAAAACTGCAAAAAGTACCAAAATTTTGATGTTTTTTTGGCCACAGAAAATTGTTGCGATGGTGTCGGAGCCTGGAGGTGGAAAACTTGGTTTCTAAATACTCTCACCAATAAATACAACATAGAAAAAAATCTTTTACGTGATATTATGCAAGTGAAATTTGCTCGTTCACGGACGCATAGAAATTTTAGGACCTCCGCACTTATAACGTTTTCCGCAACTACTTATTAATGGATCAATGTCAATATTTCGTCTGCGAGAAGGTTTATTACGGAACAATTAAATCAGCCAACCCTTTTTTTTATTATTATTTCTCACCGTGGGTATATAGCATTCAGCCAATAGATAGGTTATCAGTACTGTGATATAAGCTCTTACTTTGTACACTTTCACTGACTGATTTTTGATTGAGTCGTGTAAACACATACAAAAATTTTAGAAATTCTAATTTTGGTCTCTGTGTCAAGAGTGAAATATAATAGACCTACTGAAAAGAATATAAAGTAGTATCATACATGTTAAAAAATGATTTAATCTATCACCATTTGCAATTTTTTCTCAAATCTATGTGTTAGTTTCTTCGTGAAGCACACAAACAAACACACACACAGAAAGGTTGCAGAATTTACTTATACGGAGGGCGGGGGGGTGTTACCCCAAAAAACGAAATTATTTTTTTAAAACTGTATATTTTCAATTTTTACAAAACAACCTTATCCCCTTCAAATACTCTCCACTGCAATTAATACATTTGTCCCACCGGTGCTTCCACTGTTCGAAACATTTTCTGTAGTCATCTTTAAAAATGGCTGACAGCTCCTCCCTTCTTGACCTCTTCAATTTTGTCAAATCGGTGTCCTTTCATGCCCCTTTTCATGCCTGAAAATAAGAAAAAGTCGCACGGAACCAGGACAGGTGAATAAGGTGCTTGGGGCAGCGGAACCATGCCAGATTAGCCAAAAACTGCATAATAGTGACAGCTGTGTGTGCAGGTACATTGTCGTGGTGGAAGAACCAGTCACCTGTCTGCCACAAATCGGTCTTTCTTGACGAACACTTCTTAAAACTTCCAAATAGAAGGTTTGCTTGACGGTCTGATGTGGGGTAACAAACTCTGAATGAACAACGCCCTTGGCATCAAAAAAAGCAAATGAACTTTGCTTTGATGCTTGATTTGACTGAATTTTATTGGACGGGGTGACAATGATGTCTTGCATTGGCTTGACTGTTGCTTTCTTTCTGGGTCATAACCATAGCCACCATTCCTCATCACCAATAATGATATTTGACAGAAAATCTGGATCAATTTCAAACTATTGTTTTGAAGCGCAACTGAATTCATTCGCCTGGAGTGATCCGGGAAAACCATGGAAAACCCAGATCAGGATGGCCGGAGTGCTTTATCGAAAGCTACTCCTGTCGGATTTTAAGTTTACTCGCCTGGAAAATCCATTCTATTCCGTTCCTAATTGCTCGTGGGAAAATGGAGTACATAAATGAATCGGTTCTGGCCCTGATTTCTCTTATCTTATTTTCGCGGTCATTCCGAGATATGAATGTTGTGGGAACAGTATTTGCTGGCTGTCCATTCCGAAATAAGTCAGTCATGAATTTTTCAATTAGCTTCTGTCGAGAGCAACGCCCTTCTGTGTTCCACCCAACCTAACTCCTTCAACATCGCACTTACGCTTTCCCTCCAACTATATATACCTGTCACGAATCGGGCGGCTCTTCTTTGGACCTTCTCTAATGCCTCCATTAACCCCTTTTAATGGGGGACCCCATACAGAATAACAATATTGCAAGTGAGGACATATTAGTGACATGTATACAATCGATTTAACTTCCGGAGTGCATTGATTTAAATTACGACCTAGAAATTGGAGCATACCTTTTGCTTTCCCCATTACATTCTTGATATACTAATCCACGACAAATTATTACGAATTGTTACCCCTAGGTATTAGCGGAATCTACCGTTCTAAGGATAGTACCATTAACTGTATATCATAGTTAAATGGTATCACCATTTTACTTACACGCATGACTTGGCACTTTTTAGCATTTATCTCCAACTGCCAATCTTTACACCACGCAATTATTTTCATAATATCATCTTGTAACAAGGCGCAGTCGTCCTGGGTTTTGATTTCACGATAAATAATAGCATCATCGGGAAATAATCTTTTCATCCCTCCTATTATGTCGCATAAATTTGGAACTACTTACATGCGGCTGAAAAAATGACCTCAGTGAAAACAACGGAAATCTTACACACATATACAAAAATAGATGTGTGTGTCCCTATACTTCACTTTTCAGTCACCACTACTTAGCACAGATCACTGGTGTTTTGTGTGTGGTAGCAGCATCGTGCGCTATGGTGGTTAGATGTCGGTAGTCATGGGGGTGTGGGAGATATGGTGGTTGATGGTGACCGACGTAGGGCATTTCCTATTTCTACCAAAGACGTGTGTGTCCCACATTTCAACTTGCAGCCAGAACTACGAAGTTGCAAACCAACGGGCGTTTGTGTGTGGTAGTAGCCTAGAGTATTTCACCGGGCACTATAGTGATTGCATGTCGGTAGCTGTGGGGAAGTAGCAGATATGGTGGTTAAATTGATGGACCTGATATTAAAATAGACATGCGTCCTTAAATTTCACTCCACAGCCAAAACTACCTACCGTAATCCACTAGTGATTGAGTGTGGCATTAACCTCAAGTCTCCCAACATGCACCATGGTGGTGTCATGTTGGTAACTATGATGTGTGGGAGATATGATAGTTGAAATTGGTTGCTGGAGAGTGTTTCATATTTCAACCGAAGACAAGTGTGTTTCCTATATTTTACTTTGCAGCCATAAATATCCTGCGCAGATCACTGATGT
Organism: Vandiemenella viatica; assembly: GCA_031002005.1. Classification (NCBI taxonomy): domain Eukaryota; kingdom Metazoa; phylum Arthropoda; class Insecta; order Orthoptera; family Morabidae; genus Vandiemenella; species Vandiemenella viatica. The sequence continues at coordinate 54,700,751 of CM061914.1, read as the reverse complement.
TTCTGTGTGGTATTAGCCTCGAGTCACATCATGTACAAGGTGGATACATGAAGGGGCGGCCCTAGGGCGGTGCGAGCGGTGCGACCGCACCGGGCCCGTCATATTGGGGGCGCCGAAATTGCAGCGAGATCGTCTGCTCAAAAAATAAATTCTATGATAACCCAGCTTGCTGTTCACATATGATTTTAGCACACTAATTATCCAGAAGAGTTTATACACGTAAGAGCTACAGCTTAGTGCGTAGTCGTATGTCCTCATACAATCGAGTCAACTCGAGTTGCGACTCGAGTCAGCTCGACTTACTCGAATCGAAAAAATCACAACTCGTCCCACACTTGTTTCCTGTCTTTTCGGCTGTCGTATTGGTGTTCATTCGCATGCGGGTGCATGTGCATGGCGCTAGATTCAACCTACTTAACTATTTCTACCGTGTTAGACCTTCGGTGATTGCAATTACCATTGATATTGTAATTATTTACCTCTTACAGACCAGACATGTGCTACCTGAAAAAGGCGAATCTGAGAAGGCTCAAATTGCTTGCAAAATTTTTTAGAATTGAGAAGTCATCTGAATCGTTGTCACAAGAACTAGATCCACCCGCAACAGAAGAAAATTTATGTAATAGAAGTCCTTCAGACGAGGCTCATGATGACAATGAGCAGCATGTACGAGAAGATTTAGCTATGGCTGGAACGTCGTCTGCAGTTAAAAATATTACAGTATGAGGAACACCAGATATACCACCACCGCCGCCTTTTCAAAATAAAAATTATGATGTTACTTCAAAATGGTCACTCATTGACTCTGCAGCTACAGATGAAATAATTATTCGAGCAATGAAAAAATTAAAGAAAAAAACATGGACGCCATTTTTCAAATAGTAATGCCAAATCGAGGAACTTTTAAAGATGACTGGTTCACTCTAAATCTGCGGATGAAGTTTATATATGTTGCTTATTCAGTAGCAAAACTCTTATTTGGCAAAAATAAGGATTTGATGACTGGTACTACTTATAAGAGCGTCTCAAAACTCACGAAATTTTGCTCAATTCACCAGAACACCATGCTCAATTTGACAGAAGCGTTAATTCTTTAAAAGATGACGGAGCATCTCCGCTATATTGCCGATAAGGAGACTAATATCTGTTATTTTGGCAAATGTATTCAAAATGAATGAAGTTAGTAATAATTTTGACTGGATAAGTTATCTAAATACTTTTTCATCATGCCGAATAACATGATGTCAGTCACATCGAACAATTATTTTTATCGTTGCTTTTGTGACACTAATGAAGTCCAAGTGCGTGAGTGTTCCGTTGTTACAACCTGGTAAGTGACACTTAGGGACCTGGGAGCTGGTCTCACTGGCCTGTTTATCGATCATACTTTGAAAAGATCGATTTGGATATGGAAGAATGTCGAGGCCAAAGATATGACAATGGATCCAATAAATCAGGAGGAAACAAAGGTGTCCAAAACAGAGTTCTGAACAAATATCTTACAACATTTTTTTCTCCATGTAGCTGTCTGTAAGGAACAAAACCAGTATACCGGGGGCGAAGTATCGGTTTACTTAACTAACTTCTGACTTGCTTTAAGTTCTGCTAAATTTCCATTAATAAAATTGAATGACCATGTATCAGCCTGGATAATTCAACTGTAAAGCATAGTGGTCGCCACATAGCTTATTTAAACCAAAAGCTAAGGAAAGGTTAATATGAACTACTAAAGTATGTAAAAGTTCACTTGATGAAAAGTTTTAGATTTATTCCAGAGTCACATTTGAAAATCGCTATTACAGTTGAAACGGCAAAATCGGACGAAACATCTCCAAAAATCACAAGTCATGAAGAGGAAGAACTATTAGACTAAACCCCGTTAGAAAAGTTAAAAGTTCATAGTCACAGATTGCACCACTGTCCAGTGAGAAAATTCAACATGGCTACGAATCGCTCATGTTGTCGCTAGTTCAAGATCTGCCGGAAACCATCTTCGTTGCCGACCATCGCCCGACACCAACGCCTCCCAACGGATTTCTTAAAACACACTAGCTCATGGTTTACTCCGCGACGTGAAACAAAAGGCTCCAAGATACAAGACAAGACTCCAAAATACATGACAGCCCAGACGGTCACAGCGCCTCAATATATACCCTTAGCCGCATGCTCCCTGTGTCACTTAGCTTTCTAAAAATAGTCTGATAAAATTTTATTATACTCAGTGTTCAAAATTTAACAGTGTGTAGCCTGGCCCTTGTAGGTTTGTTGAGTTTATGATGACCATAATTCTAAATTAACTCGTTTTATTGTAAATAATTAAAGTGTGCGGGCGTAATGGCAATTGACTTCCTAAAACGGTTGGTAAATCCCCGGCTATTACTTGATTTGTGCAATTTTAGAAATTCCTGCTGGATTACAAATTATCATGTTTAGACTTACGTCATTGTGTTCTGTGCTTGCTCCTGATATCAAAAATGTACCTTTTATTATTATCGGTGGTGTATTATCAAAGTTATTTATCTTACAAAAATCGAGGTTGAAACTGCTTAGAAGACACGTTGGAAAAAATTGGTTTCTGGTTAATAATTATTAAAATGCTGCTTCTATCGAAAAGGTGTTATTCTCTGAATTTTCTTTTAATTTTGTTACGTGTTTTAAAAGTTGTTTTGTTTACGGAAGTGGTCTTGTTTAATCACAGTTAAATTTCGAAAAAATACCACGTTTTTGTTTACGACGTAATAACTTGAAAATTGGTTTAATATTCGTTCTACTGCATGGAATGCTTTAAAACTTTAAAATGTAATACCGTGTTCTTTACTCATTCAGGAAATTTACTTTTCAACTCGGGAAAATATCGAAAACGTGTTGTTATTTAGTGTTGAAACTGCAAGTGTGACCAATGAAGTGTTTAAAATTATGTTTACTCTATTTACACGACCTGAAACTACTGATTTTAGTGAATTTACATTCCTTTCGGCTTGCTGTTATTATAAAAATACTTTACTGCATCGAAAAGTGTTGAGAATTAGTGAAATTATCACATAATCAAAATCGACTGTTTACAAATTGGGTAACTATGGATAACACTGGTTCAGGTTAGTTTAAAGGTTATTTACTATTATTAATTGTTTATTTAGGGCTTGTATTATGTGCTGAGTGACTTTATTGTTTTTAAATCGGTGTATGTTCTGAGTTAGCTTGCAGTATCGGCTTCTGCCTGAAACGTGTCTCCCATATCCTGTAGTTGCTAAATGAAAAATTTTTGTTTACTGGAGGCTTACCCCCTCCTTATGCTCTAAAGCCAAGAAAAATAGAATTTAACCTAAATTCTAAGGTGCTTACATGTCACTAAATTTGGTGATAGCAGGTGCCGCCAAAACATCAATTAAACAGTTTTGTTTAAAGAATATTTGTTCTTTTATCTCAATCACCAAAGTGATGGGAAGGGGTATCCAAGCACTTACATTATCGCCAAAAAATTTGCTAATCTCGTTTGGAGATTAGAGTTTCTAGTCTCACTGGAGTTCGCTATCACTAATCGTCAGTTCGTGACGCCATTCTGGAAACGAATAATTCAATTGTTTCAAGTAAATATTGTAAGCAAGTCTATGTAGACTGAAAGAGGATTTATGAAACACTTCACAATTGCGGGAAAACAGCTCGGAAGTTGAGAAAAAGTACCCTGGTTATTCGTCTGCTCTGATAACTGCCAGAAAATTGCTTTTGAGACCTGGGTCATATCCTATTATTAAGCCAGTCAGATCAGAAAGAAAGCAGAGATTTTTTTTAAATACGAGGCCATAGACGAGATGGCTATAGATCCAGGAAAATTGTTTACAAATCAACGTGTTTTAGCATATCATCGATACAATTGAGAATGAGTTGGTCACTCAGTTTACACAACTATCCAAATTTAATAATAATAATATCAAAAAAATTCTGAAAAGTCTGAATTGGAATCATCCTGTGCAGATTTGGAAATAAGTTTAAACTGAAGGAGAAAAATGTGACATATCTGATTGTGAGGTCGGTTAGAAACTTTCTAACTGAAACTGTTGGTTGATTGGGCTTGAATCAGCAGAACCAATGTAAGTTCAACTAATGAAACAAAATGGATGGCAGGATATATTTCCGAATGTGTGTACAGCACTTCGTAAATTGCTAACCATACTTATAACTGTCGCTAAAGGAGAACAAAGTTTGCGTAAATTAAAACTTATCAAACTTATTTACATTAAACGAAGACTCTAGACATACTGTGAGATATTGCAATTTTATCTATAGAAAATAATATATGCTAAAGGACAAAAGCGATGAAGATGGTAATCTAGGTCTTTTAGTTACGATTTTCCACATTTGTTTGTTGAAAAAAAAATTATTAAAATTATGTGAATTTGACGTATACGTGATATGAGCATTGTGTACGCCATAGTACCTTAAATAAACCATTTCATACATAGTATGTTCCATATTTGCTGTTGTTTCTCAGTCAAACCACTGCTATCCTATATTAATCTTTCTGAGGTTTGAATTGTTATCTATCTATATCTATAAAACGAAAACCGGAAACTACGGGGCAGATTTCGATGGAGTTTTCATCGTTTTAAAGCTTAGAATCTTAATTCACTTGGCTGGCATGTCTTATGTTTTAACGTTAAATAATGTAGGAGTATTAAATGAAATTCTGAACTTATGGTGAGAAATTCCCCAGAAGGAATCACTAGATGCCGCATACTCCGCACTAAACACACAACACAATGTATCTGACCATAGCCTTTAATTAAAGCAATAAAATAACTTATAGTAATAACTATTTTGCACACTAAACAAAACTTTAAGTATTCTTTCTTTTAATACGATATATTCAATTTTTAAAAGCCATAGCTTGAAGTATTCTTTCCTTTAATTCGGGATATCAATTTTTAAACGACATAGATAGCCGTAAAAACAACAGAGATTTTCTTTAAGCATGATCTCTGGACAATATCTCTGGCCTTCAGCATTAGTCTTCTGTTTACGATAATATTATTCCGGATTCACTTTTGATATTTTATCTGCAGAGTAAAGGATCTGGCGTTTCGAGCCACAAGTATATCCATTCACTTCGCAATTGAATCAAACGTGAGTTTTTAACATAATCTAGGGTTGTTCAGTAATGTAGTAATGAAATTTCTTAACCAAAGTATCGAAGCTTGATATACATGAATCTTTTCGGACGAATGAAAATAGTATACGTGCAATAAACTTCAGCCCACCAGTTTCTTGGTAGGGGGGGCGGGTGAATGTAAGTTTGCTTTAATTCCGAAAAAGTTTGCGCGTATTTTATGAAACTTTGTACAAATGTTTTACGGGAATAAAAATAGGGTACGGTTCATTCTACGCCAACTATACCGGGCAACGCCGGGAACTCCGCTAGTTAATATATAAATACTATCTTATGCTCGCGGCTTTGCTCGTGTGGAATTCGTATTTGAATCCCAAGGGAACTACTTTTTCGATCGGGATAGAAGTAGATAGCCAATAACATTATTCCAAATTTTATATTAAGCCTTTCAGCAGTTTCGACGTGAAACAGTAAAAACATTCAAGGAAACAAACTTTTACATTTATAATATTAGTAGGATGTAAAAAAAAAAATATATGTTGTCTTCAATCTGTCTCTAGGAACACCTTAATCATGAATAAGCGATTGCTCATTTGGGGTGCCACAATAAGATTTCGCACCACCTGAAAAATTTGCTAGGGCCGCCACTGGATACATGTAGGTAGCTGTCAATCAAAATTCTTTACAAACACGATCGAAGTCGTGGGCACCAGCTAGTTAAAAATAAATCTTAACAACTTGTATTATGCTGCGTTATTTTTTTTTTTTTTTTACTGCTTAACGTCTCCTATAACAACTAGGTCTTTAGAGACGGGAAAGGATGGGGGCAAGGAATGGGAAGGAATTCGGCCATGGCCTTTTGAAGGAAGCATCCCGGCATTCACCTGGAGTGATTTGGGGAAACCATGGAAAACCCAAATCTGGATGCCCGGACGGGGATTCGAACCGCCGTCCTCCCGAATGCGAGGCCAGAACGCTAGCCGTTACACCACCACGCTCGGTTGCGTTATTTAATCCTGATTGCGGCTGCATAGTTTGCAATAAATGTGTAATTAATTTTAACTGCATGATGTAAGTTTACAAAAACATCTGCATCGAATAAATATAACAAAATAAAAAGCAGTTAATTATTAATATGGTTATTTAAACGTAATACATACTCTTATTTCAGTGTTTTGGTAATTGGTTTCTTAGAATTTACTATAACCGTGACATATAATGTAGTGGGTTAAAAGCGGCGTTCCGGCATTCCATTTAGCACAGTTTCTCAACTAAATACAATTGATATTAAATGAGACTCATTACATTAAAGATGATATAATTTGGTACTTATTTCTTAGTTTACTGGAACACCGATATCTCTGGATAGAGTACAAGAAAACATCAACTAAATATAAATAAACAAAAATAAACTAATAATTAATATAAGATCGAAGTTTTTCATGGCATTGTATACAGGGTGTTACAAAAAGGTACGGCCAAACTTTCAGGAAACATTCCTCACACACAAACAAAGAATATATGTGATGTGGACATGTGTCCGGAAACGCTTACTTTCCATGTTAGAGCTCATTTTAGTTTCGTTAGTATGTACTGTACTTCCTCGATTCACCGCTCGTATTGTGGACGGCTGTGATACAATACGCCATTCTCCAGGGCTGTATCAGCGCATCAGGGATTCCATGCGACGGAGGGTGGATGCATGTATCCTCGCTAACGGAGGACATTTTGAAACATTTCCTGTAACAAAGTGTTTGAAGTCACGCTGGTACGTTCTGTTGCTGTGTGTTTCCATTCCATGTTTAATGTGATTTGAAGAGAAGTAATAAAATGAGCTCTAACATGGAAAGTAAGCGTTTCCAGACACATGTCCACATAACATATTTTCTTTGTTTGTGTGTGTGAGGAATGTTTCCTGAAAGTTTGGCCGTACCTTTTTGTAACACCCTGTATAAATCAACCCAGCCGCGTAAAGATGTCACGTTTGTCGGGCGTTTCGAAGGCGTCTTTCTCAGCCCTCATTTTCAACCAAATGTCATCGCGCTGTGGTGGGTTTTGTCTCTCACCGTTTCGGCGGCAGCGAGTAAACAAACAGTTGATCATTGACATTTGGTTGAAAAAGAGGGCTGACATAGATGCCTTCGAAAGGTCCCACAAGTGTGAAATCTTTACGCGGCTGGAAACCCGAGAAGAGATTATTTAATAACAAGCTCGTACCCGCGACTTCGTACGCGTGAATTAAGAATTTTTTTGCCAGAATTGAATATAGAAAGTTGTTAGTAACTTAGGAGTGGTCCCAAACAACACCGAGTCGGCATAATATGACAGGAAAGCTATCACTATATCATTCTACCATCGAACCTGTCTCTTGAAGAGAATAAGTTTCAAACATATTTCTGTCACCATTCGATAAGGTCTCAAAATTTCGTGACTACAACTGTTAATCACACTGGAAAAAATGTCCTGTGCCCTTCATACAGATTTTCTTCTCAAATTCCATCAATATCGATATAGCCATTTAGTCGTCAAAACGTAACAAAAAGACAGAGACTTACTTCCGTATTTATAGTATTATTACTGCGGTTCACACACACACACACACACACACTGACTGCGAACAACCCCTTAGGGATCATTATAACGTAAACAAGTGTACACCTACAGCATTGCAAGACTACCTACGATTTGCCTCGCATTGTACCCCTAACTTTGTAATATCTACAGTTTTACACAGTTTAACATTCAATCCGAATAACCGTCGGCCCAGGAGTAACTCTTACAATCAAAAACAATTTTTAAAAATCTTAACCTCCACGGAGATCTGAATCGGCGACCACGAACCAATTATTAGTAAGCAAGCGCTTTAGCCACTGCGCTACCTGACCGCTACAGGGAAAAACAGTAGAGAGACCTGCATATCCAACGCGTCTGTCTATCTCCGTTCAGCAATATTTCGAAATTACAAGACAATATATATTATTTATGCAGATAATTTTTCAACCAAATGTAGACAGTATTTATCTACTTGTTTCAAAGGATCAGTGTGCAACGTTTCATCGAGATCAGAGGAAAACTGTGGATTTGTATGAAGTCAAACAAACAAACAAACAAACAAACATACATACATACATACATACATACATACATACATTCATCTTTATATATATAGATTAGTATGTTAATTTAAACAGTTGCTTAGCGAAATAAAATTGCAATTAAATATTGCTCACATTCTCAGTTTTACAGTAATATCTCTGGCCGCAATTTGATCGTTGTCTAAGGTAGGGTGCCTTATGTCAATGTTACGAACATGGTTACGCCATGACCAAGCTTATCATTTTATTAGTTTCGACTTCGGTGTGAAGTACCTGGTGGCTATGTGGTTCGGATATAAGCAGAGTGCTCGGTATAATACATTCTCATAGAGGACAGCGGTTTCTTTGTGTCGAAGTAAAAGCCGCTGTGAGAAAACGGCCCACCGTGAGAGTCTGCTAAGCAAAATGAACGTGGGAAATGTCCGCGAAGAGGATCTGTGAGAGCTCGGCTGACCGTAGAATGCGCACACGCAAAGGTTAGCCTGCTGCCGCGACCGAAAAACAAGGCGACATCCTTGAGAAACTACGGCGTTTCAACGCTTCGCCAAACACGGGAGTGAAGGCGCAGGGAAAAACCGACGAGTTATTGCACTGCCGACACTTGGTCCATGTAAAGACGAAACACCAAAGCTTTAAAGCCGGCATTAACGAATAGCGGACGATCCAAAGTGTGTGAAGTCCCGTGAAGGAACGTATTTTTGTTGGTTAATTGGTAATATGTCCATCCAGGACAGGAGGATAATCGGCACATCAGACACGAAAAGAAAACAAAAGAGAAACATTTCAAGCTTTATCCAACGAGGCAGGTGCTTCTTCAACATTATTGATGTGGCGGTCAGACACGTTCCTAGGAAAGTACTCTGCGATTTCTTATGACAAATCCAGTAAGACAGAAATGTGGTTTCCAAATTGAGAAAACATCAATTTTAATTTATGAATGTTTCTCGTGAAACAAACCGAGTAATACTATTATATGTACACAATATTTCGGCGACATAACACTCCGTCGCCATCTTCAAGTGCAGCCGTAAGACTTAAAATTTGAGTACAGCACGTTGTTTGAAAACTGTCATGGCAACGACAGACGTTATTTCGTTTATGTTGGAGCTGCGATAAACGATGAGAGCGACGATAAACGCGGCGACAAGAGCGGCGCTCAATTTCTTTCTTCGTGCAGTGTTTATATTGGAGCTGCGATAGTAGCGTAGATTCGGTTTTATATTGCAGGCAATTGTCAACCGGCCAGACATGTAGAAGAAATCTAGCTTATTTCTTTCGTATAGTAGTTGTATTGCAACAGTTTTAGAAGTTGTAAGAGAAATAACTATTTAAAGTTCTTCAACCTCTTCATATGACAATTCCAGAGGAACAGGATTTCGTAAAAAATAGCCGAAGATTGTTACAATATTTCTAATTTTCCGAATTGCGTGGGCGCTGTCGACGGAAAACACTTCAGAGTTACTTGTCCTGCCCACTCAGGCTTGATGTTCCATAAACACAAGATTTTTTTTATTGTTCTGTAAGGATTTTTCAATGCTAATTACAAATTTATAAACATTGAAGCTGGAGGTTATGATAAACAGTATGACGGTGAAACAGTTAGATCTGCTGCTCTGCATGTCTCTTTAATAGATGGAAGACCTGAATATTCCATATCCCTCTACCAAATTCTGAAATCACTTAACCTCATGTTTTTATAGCTTGTTCATTTTTAAATAATATATTAGAGTCTTTTAGACAATATTTAGATGAAGGCAGATAATATTTCAATGCTAAGTTATCAAGAACATGAAGAACCGTCATATGTGCTTTTGGCATAATTTATTCTGAATGGACAATTTTAGCCACAACAATAGATACTTCTGTAGTCGTAGCTGACAATATTGATAAGACCATTTGTTTGATACATAATATTATTGACAGAGAAGGTATTGAACATCTAAGAAACTAACAATTCAAATCCTAAGAACTTAAAACGAATATTGGAAGACCAAACCAAGCTGCAGAAAATACCGGCATCTTATATAAAATCTACTTTTGTTACAAGTTGAAATAAATTAATACGAATTTCTACATATTATGCATTTAATTTGATATTTATAATTTAAATTACTTTTAATAGAAATAATATACTAAATTATGTACAATTTCTCTTTGGCTGTATTAGTATTTTATTTTTATTTTTTACACACATTAAAATGAGCTTAAATTACGGAAATTGTACAAATTAAAAACGTTTAGAATTATTTGTTTCATTATATTTGGTGAGCATTTTATCCTACAGTTTGTCTAGTACGAATCTGTTATGGTGATTTTTGTATATACAGTCCTACAAAAGGGACTTAATAAAAATTTCACCAGCCAAACGGTAGATAGCCATCCCCGAAAATAGCGAAGAAAATGTACGCAGCAGCCACAGCCTAGTAACTGCTCCGTTGAGCAGAATGCAGTGGAGTTTTTGTCGCTAGACATTTACTCCTCTTGCATTTAGATTGGTTGTAACTTCGCTGTCGGTGTGTCTCCGCGATAGGCTGTCAGGGATTTTCTTCTCTAATGGTTGCCGCCGCGTCCTTCTTGTTTCATCAGAAGTGGTACGCCGCGTTTTATGTGGCAGTCATGTCTTCTTTTGTAGTCAGGTGATTTATCAGTTGCGTGAGAAGGGCGATGAGTTCGTCTAATCTTCTCTCTCGTTGATCGGCAACGTTTCGGGAGAAGGAGTGGTCGCATGTTGCTCTGCCTCGTCCGCTGCCTTCCCCTCTGGTGATCTTCGGCCTTTCTTGTTTTTGTAATGGCCGCTGTCTGGTAGTAGCAGCACGATGCCCAGTTGATTCCGCTGGCGTAGCTCTTCTCCGTTGTTGTCTTGGCTGCGAGTAGACTTCTCGGCACTGCTCAGTGCGTGTGGTCACTGGAGGGCAGGTCCCGCGCTCTTGTCGACTTGTTGCGGGCTGCGTATGGAACCCACTACATTGGCTTCGTTTCTTGTTGCTACGTTGCTGCTTCCAAGCTAGGCAACCACGATAAGAAGCAGCGTGTGACGAGCCGCAGTAACAACAAACAGCGTCTTCGCGACGCTTGTCGCATTCTGCGACATAATGTCTTCCTCCGCAGCGGACACATCTAGCTGGTTCAGTGCAGTCATTTGCGAGATGTCGGAAATTCTGACATCTGTAGCACTGAACCAGCTCTCGTGGCGAGGATTTTACTGCTGTACTCGGCGTAATGATGCCTGTCTTCTTCGTCCTGTGACCAGGAAGCATGATGTCAAAGGACAGGGAGGCTTCCCGTAGCATCTGGGTGGCTGCCTCGAAGTCTGCTGGGCAGGACAGCAGGATCTTCAGTCCCAGGTGGTCCGGCCAGCTAAACATGAAAATGCACGCAGTGATTAGCGTCGCTCTTATCGCTGCTCTGCTACTGTGCGTTGCTCTGCGCGCTGCTCCAGTATAAACACCTCCATTGTTAACAATGTGTCACTTTTCTTCGCTTCGCTAGTATCGTCGCTCTCATCGTTTATCGCAGCTCCAACATAAACGCACCTTTAGACGCCCGTGGAGCAGAGCGTTGCTGACCAGCAGCCTCAGTAACAGGTATCCCACTTAGCTGTAAACTAAAATCCCGGTAAACCAGATCAGACGCGAGGTGAATTTCAAACGCTTCTGTAATGACGCTGTTCCAGAAGCCACTCGCATGTGCCAGCACCTTAGCTGATTCGAAATCGAATCTATGTCCTTGTTCGAAACTATGTTCCGACAACGCGGATTTGTCCTTTTGTACCAGGCGAACATGTCGGACATGTTCCAAACAACGTTGTTTAACACACCTTATTGTCTGGCCGATGTACTCCTTTCCGCATTCACACGGGATGCAACAAACTCCCGGTGTACGAAGGGCAAGATCCGGGCCGGTGTCCCTCAGGGGTCGGTTCTCGGACCAGTACTCTATACATTGTACACTGCTGACGTGCCTAATAACCCTGGTATAGATATTGCGACCTACGCAGATGACACCGCATACTTCTCTCTCAGCAGAAGCAGAGCCATTGCAACACGTCGTCTCCAGGAAGTCCTACAGAAAACTCTTGCCTGGGCTAGGAGGTGGAGAATAGAAATAAATCCTGCTAAAACGCAAGCCATTATGCTCACGCGTAGATGCGACCCAGCGCTACCGGTGATACCACATCCTCTACTACACCTCAATGGCAAGGACATCCCCTGGTCTACAACTGTTCGCTATCTAGGGGTCACACTGGATAGGAGATTAACGTGGCACGCCCACATAGAGGACGTCAGATGCCGAGCGAGTGCGAGATTACAGCAACTCTACCCACTCATCAACTTTAATAGCTGACTACCTCCAACTATTGGAATTAAAATCTACACAACCCTTATCCGTCCAATTATGGAATATGCATGCCCTGTATGGGCATACGCCGCAAATCATCAAATACAAAAGCTACAAGTCATCCAAAATCGGGCATTGAAGAGAGCCCTACACTTGCCACGTCACTTCCCGACCGATGCCCTACACGAGGCTACCGCACTGCCAATTCTCTTGGATAGATTCAGGCAGCTGGCAAAATCTTTCTACAAAAGCTCCCAGAAGTCAAAAAATCTAATGGTCAAAAACATCGGCCAGTACGACATTTCAGCTGACCGACATAAAAGACCATTGAGTTTTATAAATTAATGCACCAAAATAAAGACCAACCAACTCAGAAGAATTGACCTATCTTATTAATTGGAGAAAATATCCTAGGATAATAACTCCCAAAAACACTGCCAATTGAAGAAATGGCAGAGATTGGTGGCTGTGTGTGTGGCAAGGCCATCCTTTGGAGAGCGCAAAATGTTCCTTAGTTTTGGAGGTCGTATGAAAATGGTCTTAATGCCATTTCTTGCTAGAACCCTTCCAACCGTCGATGTTGTGGCGCCAGAGTACGGCTAGAAGGCTAAGTGACCATGTGGACCATTATCGCGATTATTAGGCCTGCTTTTTACATCCCAAGATGCCAGTTGTGTCTGATGTTCACTGTACCCATTCTGTCTAAAGGTATGGCGCAGATGTTTTGAGTCACATATTGTCCGCGCCCTGTCGAAAAGAGTAGGGAGCGACGTAGGTTTATGTCGCCGAAATATTGTGTTTAAATAATAGTATTATTCGGTTTGTTTCCAGGGAAACATTCATGAATAAACAACGCCGCGAAAAACTGCGATCATTTATAAATTTTAATTTTTTTATTTCATATTCATCTTCTTCTTCACCACCTTTTTCCCGAAACTAGTGGTTGGCTGTAATTAACGAATTTTTCTCATCAGTAGCCTGATCAATTGGGAGATTTGATTTTGCGGCTGTATGTCCTTGCTGACGCAAAGAATTTTTTATCTATTGTCAGAACGTACTGCGTACTGGACGAAATGGAGCGTTGCCATCTGCATGCGAAATTTAAAACTGTTCTGTATGTGATTTATTTGTGTAATGCGTAATTTATGAGGGTTATAGGGCAAAACCGCGACGGACAAAACCGCGACGGACAAAACCGCGAATCTTCTCAGGTATACAGAAGCCCCATTAAGCTGCATTCCCACCGCGCGTCGGGTCTAATTCTTTATTAACCTCAACCAAAACAAAATCGTCAAATGCGAAGTGATGACGCTTGACAGAATAATATTTTGGTGCATAAGAGATCAAAGAGTGAGGGGATAACTTGTAGATTATAAATTACATATACACAAAATGAGTTACAGTACTCCATAATAAAGTAACCCTAGCTGCGATCCACAAATCATTTAAAACTGCGTTAGGATAATATTTTGATGCATAAGAGATCAAACAGTGAGGGGATAACTCGTAGATTATAAATTACATATACACAAAATAAATTACAGTACCGTACTCCATAAAAACGTAACCCTAGCTGCGATCCCCAAATCGTTTAAAAACCGCGTTAGGATAATATTTTGGAGCATAAGAGATCAAACAGTGAGAGGATAACTCGTAGATTATAAATTACATATACACAAAATAAATTACACAACCGTACTCCATAATAACGTAACCCTAGCTGCCGTTTCGCGGTTTTGTCCGTTTTGCTGTTTTGTCCGTTCGCGGTTTTGTCCGTTCGCGATTCTGTCTGCGCGGTTTTGTCCTCGCGGTTTTGTCACTTCGCGGTTTTGTCCGGACACGATTTATGAGGCAGACATTGGGTACTGTCCGGCATTCGTCTCGATGGCTGTGCAAAATTGCCTAAAAACCGCAATCAGGATGGGCGATACGCTGGTTTCTGAGCTCGTGCATGATCCCGTTTCACCTCCACGATCCACTGGCGGGTCCTTTTTATTTCACATTATGCATACATTTTATATTTAACTAGCAGAGTTCCCGGCGTTGCCCGGTCTAGTTGGCGTTGATTTACCCATACACTATTTTTATTCACGCAGTGAGAAATGTGTACCAAGTTTACAGAAGACATACCAAACAAAATCAACTGCGATTCTGAGCTTTAAAACGGTGAAAACCCCATCGAAATCTGCTAAGTAGTTTCTGAGTTTTTGTATCCCAAACTTATCCGGTTTTCGTTTTATACATATAGAGAGATCGATTCACTAGTTAAATGAATGGATAATTTAACATTAACGAAGAGTTCTTTAACTGCTCAACAAGGTTTAGGTCCTCAAATGTAAACTTTTTCTACAGCAATTAATAAGTAACAACTTCTGACTTATGATCTCGAAATTTCGTGGCATTATTTATTGATAAAATATTCTCGAACCCTCATCTGCGTCAAAATTTTCACAATCTTTGGACGCTTCGAGGGTCCAAAACGGCAAGTTGCTTAGAAATAAGGGCCGAGTTGCGTACCATTGAAACATCTGGAGACACCCACCTTTTGTTGCAATTGAAGCTCCAGAATATTTTTTTCAATTTCTTATTAAAAAAATATAAGTAATTTACAATCTGCTAATCTTAAGTATGATTTCCTTTCTTTCTAACACAGTGGTCCCATATTTCCGTCGCTTATATATTACCTGGCGAAACAATTTATTCCGTTGTAGACGTCTTCGCACTTTGAGTGTTGTTCATCCTCGACACTTTCTCAGCAATTTCTGTCATTGAGAAGTATAACGATTTCAGTACAATACATTGGTGAAAGTCTAAATCACGTGGTGACCTAACAAGAATCTGTAAATCTTCGTAAACCAATACAAAACATTAAATTCCGAGTAGTTTATAACAGTACTGACCTCATCCATTTGAACTTTGCTAATGTTTCAAGTAGACAATCATAATCACTTCACTTTGTCCAGAAAGCAGCTGTGTTACTGTTACGTGATTCATTGTTTGAAATCTCCCACATTTACATCAATTATCGTACTGGATTTCTCCTCTACGAAATTAGCAGAAATATCGCCTCTAGTGTCAGGGGATACTATTGTTATGTTTCACATCTTTCCTCAGCTTTCCTTGTGATACTTCTAGTTCAAATTTTACGAGGTAGCTGATAAGGTACTTTTTCTTATAGTTTAACTAGTTTTATTCCTTGTAAGTGGTTAAATACGTATTTTCTCGTTCATGTATCAACCCTTCCTAAGAAGAGTAACTATCCTACCACCTAAGTAATTCGGAAACAATAACAAATTTGAAGGTTGTTAACGGATCTTAGGGTTTTATTAAGAGGAATTCATATTTTTCAGCGAGATGTTGAATTTTGTGAAGTAACTTGCGACGGTTCTGTCCCGTGAACACAGATGCAATTCAGCATAAAGTGTTGATCGATAAAAGTGTTTATTACAAAGATACCTTCGGCTGGATCGATCCGATCAGCTTGAATCATCCCGAAAGAGAACCGCTTCATTGGAGACGCCATTCGAAAAGGATAACCATTTGTCCATCGAATGTGTACTAAATCAAGTGTTCGTTTAGTTCTTAACACAGTGCGGCGAGTAATTTTTGTTTTGTGTGTGTGAAGCACAGAAACTCTTCCAGAGGATCGGACGGCGCCGACTTCCCACAGTAAACGTCAATCAATCATCTGTTAATTATATATAACTTTTATCCGCAAGAACAAACTGAGACAGACTGTGGTGTATTGAACCCGTAAGCGAAAACTCGTAAAGACTTGTGCTCTCTGACTATTATTTGAGCTAGTCGGATTTTGTTAATGATCTGCCATTTTATTGTCCAATCATTTTTATGTATCCTGTAGATGTCAATTTTCCTGTTGTGAGTGTTAAATAATCCAAATCACCTTTCCTTGTGTTTTGATATCAATTGCGTTTTGGAGAAGGTAATAAGAGAATGGGAAGAGAAACTCAAGGAAAGCGGAATTCACCATGAGATAAGATTAGGTTCAAAGCACAAAGGGGTTGGGATAAACTGTTTCGCCTTCGCTGATGACATAGCGGTTCTTTCTGAAAGTATAGAAGCCGCACTTGAACAAATCGACCTTCTGAAAGATATAGCAGAAAAAGTTGGACTTCAGATCTATTTTTAGAAGACTAAATTCATGACCAATATTAGGGATTCACCCACAGTACTAAACACAGAGTACGGAAAAATTAACAAGGTCAATAAATTTAAATATCTAGGTGAAGTAATTCAGATTAATGGGCTTAATAATGAAGCAACCATATCAAGAGCAAGAAAACTAGAACTGGCATACTAATTGACAAAAGATACACAAAATAAGAAGAATCTAACAAAGAAAACTAAAATCAAACACTACAACACAGTAATCAAACCAGAACGATTGTATGCCTCAGAATGCTTGTTATCAATGAAATCTGGAGAAATAGAAGAGATACAGAAAAGGAAAAGGAAAACCTTGAGAAAAATTTGGGGACCACTAAAAATTGAAAACGGTGAGTTGAGACACCGGAGGAAAACAAAGAAGATAAAACTGAAAGGATGTCAGACACGATCAGAAAGAGGAGAATCAGGTTTTTTTGGTCACATAATGAGAATGGATAACAATAGACTTACAAAATGAATTTTAAATCATGTTTACAAGAGTAAGAACGGCAACCAGTGGATCCAAGGAGTAAAGAAAGATATGATTGAGATCGGAATAACAGAAGATTTAATACAAGATAGAGCAAGTTTTAGGAGATTGATACAAAATTTCAAGGGTTTCCAGGAGAAGGAGAAGAGGAAATGTAGTAACATATGGACAGAAGAAAGGAGGAAACAGCAAAGTGAGAGGATGAAGAACTATTGGAAGTCAAGAAAAGAAGCATCGAAATGAATACACGGGATTACTTTTCGTTGTCCTTAGATGGCCGATATCGAAGAGAAGAAGAAATGTGTCATTATCTCAAAGGTGATATAAAATTTCATTAAAATTCAAAAGCAAATAATTATATTTCTAAATGTTGATTGCATAAGTAAATTCTGGAAGGACTTCTCCCTGGCCCCCGGGCAAGATTGAGCAAAGGATATTATATACAAAATTTTAGGAACAGAGAGCAATATTAACAGGTGGCAATCCCTGCTCGCAGGAATACCACAAGCTATGACGCAAGTTCAGGTAAGCGTTGGAACACAAGTGGCGTTCTCTCATTCTTCGAATAGACTTGACCGTGCAATATGGATTAGTTAATCATCACACCGACTCTTGTAGCCTATCTAGTACACATGTCTCCATCTAAGTGGCATGTCCCACCAGTCATTCAGTTAGTCATTCAATCAGTCAGCATTGGAACCAATAATTTAGATTCAAGACGCTAGCAATCGGAGTAGCCCTTGTTATCTATTGTACACGTACATTTTTCAGTCACCATTACTGACTCACAACCAATTACCCATCTTATCATTCACATAGGATAGATTATCCACTAGTGCTAAACATCTCTATCCTTGGTTCTCCAACCGGAAAATGCAGTGGTGTCGGATATATTCTGATAAATTAGCATTGTTAGTAACCGCAAAACAAGAATCCACGGAAGAACCAAAGATCTCAGAAGAGGACTAACATCACGAAGGTTAGTCAATCCATTTACAGTACTGCACTCACAGCAATCACTCGGACCATGCCACAACATAGAGATTAAAGATATATGGAGAGAAGAAACTGGCGGACACAGGAATAAATGCATGTTCATCGATCGAAAAAGTCGTCTGGAACGTCACCATAGCCATGGCGATGATGACTGTGTTACCGATGTTGAGTTAATATTCCAACTTGACTGTTCTTCGGAGATTATGCAAGTACTAGTTTAAACACCCGTCAAAAATGGCAGGTAATTTTTTCTGTAAAATATTATATGGAAACACGAACAACGATTAATCATTATCTTTTTTATTAATATTTTTCGTGACGTGAGTAAACTATCTCTGATTAGATTCTCTCAGTATCTGTCTAGGACTTTTTTTAAATAGCTGCATTTGATTTTGAATTATGGAAATTTTTGTTATTATGAAAAAGTTTCTGAATAAAGCATAATTTCTAAAACGATTAACTGCTATTTATTTGAATGATAAATTTCGTGATTGCATACGTTTCGTGCAAATTTTCACCGTGTTTTAATAAGTTTCCCTGTTTGTTATAATTCTAAAATTTTGTCACTCGGTTCCAATATTAACTGTTACAGATAATACAGAATAAACATCGAATGCTATGCTCCTTACATGAATTTCTGCATCTAGTCGTCATAAATAAATAAAAGGTAACATATAATTTTAAACGAACGTCACATTCAATTTTTTTTATTACTCTGCCTCACGTTATAATTTTTATCTCTGCTTCACAAAAGACAATTGCATTTATATTTTATTTTAACAAATAAGTGCAATTAAAATCAAATTTAACTATTTATTTGAAATTTACACTTCCATTTAACAATATTTGAAATTTCCTGACTTGCCAAGCAGCGTTGCAGTGGCAGTCAGTGTAACTAATACTTCGGGCATTTTCGAGACTCATCGAATGTTGCCGAACTATTGAGATGAGTCCAGTCTCCAGGTTCAACGGATTTTACTAAAGTGAATATTCGTTTGAAATTTCCTGATTAGTCAAGCAGCGCTGCTTTGGGAGTGAATGTGAATAGCACTTCGGACATTTTTGAGACTTTTCGAATGTTGCCGAGCTATTCAGATGAGTCTAGTCTCCAGGCTCAACGCATTTTACTAAAGTGAATATTCGTTTGAAATTTCCTGATTAGTCAAGCAGCGCTGCGGTGAATAGCAATTAGGATATTTTCGAGACTTGTCGAATGTTGCCCAGCTATTGACATGAGTCCAGTCTCCAGGCTCAACGTATTTTACTAAAGTGAATATTCGTTTGAAATTTCCTGATTAGTCAAGCAGCGCTTCTTTGGGAGTGAATGTGAATAGCACTTCGGGCATTTTCGAGACTTTTCGAATGTTGCCGAGCTATTCAGATGAGTCCAGTCTCCAGGCTCAACGCATTTTATTAAATTGAATATTCGTTTGAAATTTCCTGATTAGTCAAGCAGCGCTGCGGTGAATAGCAATTAGGATATTTTCGAGACTTGTCGAATGTTGCCCAGCTATTGACATGAGTCCAGTCTCCAGGCTCAACGTATTTTACTAAAGTGAATATTAGTTTGAAATTTCCTGATTAACCAAGCAGCGCTGCAGTGGCAGTGAATGTGAACAGCACTTCGTGCATTTTCGAGTCTCACCGAATGTTGCCGACCTATTGAGGTGAGTCCAGTCTCCAGGCTGAACGCATTTTACTAAAATGGATGCAGGAGGCATGGTAGCCGTTTGGCGGTGGTGCTGGGCGGCGCGGCGCCGTGCGTGTCGACCCATCCAGCCGACGCGTGGCGTCCCGTCCCGTGCCGACGCCACCCGAGCCGGAAGCCGACGCCGCTCTTCCGGTCGCTAATTGCCGGCGCTTATTGTTGCACAAAGTGGCCACTGCACGCCGCCACGTGGCGCCCATAAACCGGCCAGCCACCAGACTAATGGTGGATACGCTTTGTGTCCGACCACTCCCACCCGCAGTGATTCACCGACTCGGCGGTCCAGCCCAGTCCTCTATCAGCGAGCATAGGAAAATCTGCACTGGACGCCAGATTATACATTGATACATAAGCGAAATAAAATGCTGTACGATGGTTGCCTTGATTGACTTAGATCAATGATTCCCAAAGTGACCGATTCCGACTTGCAGGAGGTCAATGTCCTTATATGTTTATTTTTTTCCTTATGGATTTACGCCTCGTCGACGTCAAGGTCATTAGAGGTGGGGGCAATGAACAAAAAGGTCTTTTTGAAGGTATATGTGGTAAAGTGTCCTACAATTAAAATTCCTCCAGTATATACGCATTTATCCCCAGGGACGCTGTGAGAAAGATTCTATCCTCTAACCATGCTCTGATCATAATCTCATAAACAATTCCGTTGTTAGTTTCGTGCATCAGTTTAGTTTATTAGTTGTTAAATTATTGTACTTAACGAGTTTCAATTTTTCATATGTTAAAATTTTTTTAAAAAAAAAATAAAAAATGTTTAAAATCTCTCTCAATAAGTAAAGAAATGACATTTAATCGGGTATAATTTCTATTTTTTTTAAATTAACAATCGTTGAGCTACTTGGCAGATTTGGGATCTTCAGAATATGTTGTTAGCCGTATGCCGTTCTGCGTTAGAAACAATGTAAATATAGCAGAGTCTATTTGCTAGTAACTGCGACATTCAAAAATAGATGAATGAACAAGTTGACTCATTGCCTCATGCAGAATGCTGTCGCGTTGAGCTATAACGAACAACTACACCGGCGTTGTACACAGGTAAGGAAACAGCATACCCATGGCAGTAATTATTGAGGATGCGGCCCTTTGCATTCTGGAGATCCTGCCAGGGCAAAATGCTTCTGAGGACGCATGTCCCCTGCAAGCATTGGATAGATTGCGTCCAGTTGTAATTGAAATCTCCAGGAAAGGTCCTTCAGTAGACCACATCCTTTTTGTTAAATGGATCGTGCATACCTTGTAAGCCTCTTCTGTCAGTATCTTCCCACACTTTCATTCTTATTTTTATTGTGTTACTTCGTATACTACTCATTTTAAAATTACTTCTCATTGTCTCGATATCTACGTTTTCTAGTTTCTTTCTTTGTTTTTTGTTTTTCCACTGTAATAGCTTGTGAAAACAATTCCTTCAACAATAACGCGCTATTCTCTTTTATTCACGGTTCTTTTTCATGTTTGGCTACCAGATATTGACTATATGTTGTCGGACCTGTCGTCACTAATGAAATCGATATTCTATGGCATTTTTGAAAGTTTATTTGTAATGAAAATGAGATATTTAATTACTAGTTGAAAGGTAACGCCAATGCAACTGTTTCATTTATTTATTGATGCGTCGTACGCGTTTCACCTCTCATCGAGGCATCATCAGCGACGAATCTGTGTTACAGTTTTTATATACAGTTTTATCCTATTTTTACATATTTGGTATTTAAATTCCTTACAATTTCTTGTAACATCCCTTCCGCGGGCAACTTTTCGGCGACAAAACCCGCACTCAAATACTCTGTCACTCATAGGTTATTACTAAATTACACTTTTTATATTCTTCAAATGAATTGCGATGGAGCGCTCGCTCCGGTGACAATTTCCCTAGTTATCTATTTGCCCTTTTATTGTTATTATTATTATTATTATTACTATTATTATTATCTCATATACTTTGAGTGTAAATTCCACCACCCGTTTGATTTTGTCATTTACGAATTTTAATTTTAAATTTCTTTAGACTTTTTGGTAGATTATTTTTCATTTCACTTGGTAATTTATTCCATTCCCAGACAAAAAAAAAACACTCCCTGTACATGAAATCGAGTACCAGTTTGTGCATATGATCATCTCCATGCATTACGCCTAATTTTTCAAGCCTCATCTCTAACATACGCTTCGTACATACTATCTTCGCCCTCCTTCTGTTTTCCAATAACTCTTCTCCAGGTTTCTCAGTCATTTATGTTGCATCAGCAGCAGTGGCTTCATTTACAACCAGGTAATCAACAAATTAAAATGTAAGAAAGTTGGAGTTTTTAGTTACCGTAACATACGTAAGGGCTATGTTCGCCATTGTACTGTCACGCGGAGAAAAATTTGTAAGGGTTTTATTTATAAGTGTTACCTTCACACTCACAATTCAAGTATTAAGAAATAATTACATTTGTGTATTCCAGTATCGACTTGCTTCGATTGGTCATTTACTTACTATCTGTACATTCGATTCTGGGTCTATTACCACAGCTGAAAAAAGTGCCTCATTAACGAAGTTCGATTATTTTCGAAAATACCAAATCAACGCATTCGGGAGGACGGCGGTTCGAATCCCTGTCCGGGCATCCAGATTTGGGTTTTCCATGGTTTCCCAAATCACTCGAGGCAAATGCCGGGATGCTTCCATCTAAAGGCCATGGCCGAATTCCTTCTCATTCCTTGCCCCCCATCCTTTCCCGTCTCTAAAGACCTCGCTGTTGACAAACGTAAAGCAGTTAAAAAAAAAAAAAATTCAAAGGGTTTATAACAAAATTAAAATTTAACAGTTAGTAGCTACTTATCTTTTATATATCTTTTTATATACATATCACTCTATTTGAATACATTAGTTACAATTTTCTCATGCTGTTATCGAATACAGAAGTTGGAGGGAATGCAAAAAAGGGATGCTAGATTTGTCTCTGAAAATTTCTGCAAAACACAATCAGTAAGTGTTTGATAAAGGAACTAGAATGGAATTCACTGGAAGAATGGAGGAAGTCGAAGAGAATTGTTGGATCATACAAGGCCTATATTGGTGATGAGGCGTGGAAAGATATTAGTGGAAGAATTAGAAGATGTGCATGGAAGGGGAAAGATGACCATGAACAAAAAATTTGAACTCGATTTCAGACATAAGGGTGTGGTAAGATTTTCTTTCGTAGGTAAGGTGATCAGGGATAGGAATAATTTACCAAGATAAATAATGAATAATTTTCAAAAAACGTTAAAAGAATTTAAAGTTGAAATTGGTAGAAGGAAAAAGAGGAAAAATGGGTGTGTATGGAAATTGACACTGGAGCGGGTGCTCCATTGCAGTAAAATTAAGTTAAATACTTCCAAATATTAAATTCTCGTTTACAATCATCATTTCATACTACATACATCGGTCTCTAGCCAACTTTTTTACAACTAACTCCTAACCAGAGATAGTCTTTTTCTTAATGCTTGACGTTCCATGACCTTTAAAACTTAAATGTCAAAGTTATTATGTATATTTACAACTATTTACTAACTATATATGCTTTTAACATTAAATTTTAGGATCAGTGAGGCTATGTACGTCACACTTATGACGAATTTGTTTTTCCATTCGAGATTGCGCATAAATATACCGAACCTCATGTTGGTAACAAGATGTACAGAAAGTGTACTCCCAAAATTTACTGAAGACATAATATCAACAACACTCAGTACAGATCTCAAGGCCCATACGTCTAAAAATACATATTTTTTAGGATCAGTGAGGCTATGTACGTCACATGTATGACGAATTTGTTTTTCCCATACGAGATTTTCCATATATCTGCAGAACTTCATGTTGGTGACAAAGTATACAGAAACTTTATTTACCAACTTTAATGAAGGCATGGTATCAACAACACCCAGTACAGATCTCAAGGCCCATACATCAAAAAACACATATTTTTCTGTGAGAGGTAGCTTGCAGAGATGTTCGATATCGTATGTAACCCTGCACACTTGGAATCGCAGTGAGCTCGTACGAGTGAAGCACCAAGTTCGTTGTCAGACCACAATGCAGCCCGTATTCATTAGCCAATTACCGGCAACCAAAGCCGAGCTGAGCCTATCACTAAGCGGGGAATCTGGCTTAAGCGGGGTTGCGACCCTTGCTACCCCCACGGCCACTAATAAACACAAGAGCGGCGACTGGGGAGGAAGGAAGCGGAAAAAAAGGGGGAAGAAAAATAAAACGGAGACAGATATCGTTGATGTAGCTTTCATTGTCAACTGCCGGCTCGTGTTTCAGAATACAATCACGGGGGAGACAACCCCCGGTGCGGTGTCAGGGGTGGCTCGGGGGAGTCAGGCGATAATTGAACGCAAATAAATCTCCCCGCCGTGGCGATGAAATTTAAATGTACAAAACGGTATGTCGTCACGGTGCAGGCTTCCCTTTCTGCACGCGACAGAAGGCAGCCGCCAACAGCGAAAGATTTCGATCGTTTGAAATGACTTCATTTGCAGCGTCAGGGGAAATGTTGGGGTGTGATTCCATACTGATGCTGTCTTCACACCATCTATCAGTTATCATCGGGCAACGAGTCTTTAATCCACACAGTTGGCTATAGCATAGCAACACAGTAACTTCTCATATAGAAAGCGTTAATACTTCCGTTAATTTTTTAACATTTGGTGAATTGTGCACTACAGAGATGTGTTTTAGAAAATGGAAAGAATATTTGCTAGTGTTGGTTTATATCCATGTTAATATAAAAATTAACGGTATTCTTCTTTTCCTATTTAGCCACTAAGGACCTCGTGGTCCTTAACTCTGGCGACGTTCCTTCTTAGCCCAGTATTGCTTCATCATTTCGCTCTGGGGTTTGTTTTTTTTTTTTTTTTGGGTCTATTTCACCCAGACACCACAGTCTTTTTACTGGAGTGAATCTGATATTTTAAACAGCATTCTGTGTACCTATCCCTGTTGTAAATTGAAAGTCCATCCCAAATCTCAAAGTGGCCCCTAAAATTTAAAAGTTCCTCCAGCTGCAGGCTCTAGTGCCTGCTTATTACACTTCGCCGTATCTTTGCAACACCAGTTTTAATAATAGGCTTCCATTTATATTGGTTCCTAAAGTTGGACTCTAATAATATCGTTGTTGACGCGGCCTAGTGGCCGAATAATAACACCAACAACACTTCCTAAAGACCATGTAATTTGTTTTAGTCGAAGCGAACCTTCTTGTCACAACTTAATAAGATTTTTAATACATATTCGCTCTTGTTTCGTATTATAAGTTTTAAGTTCCTTCCCCTATATGGAGGTCTCCATAGAAAGCGATAAGTACAGCAATTGAGGTGTGCGCTGAAGTCTGTCTAGTCCTGGTTTCAGTGCTCTACCCTACAAAATAAGGCCATAGAAAAATCCCTTCTGATAACCTTCGCTTAATTCTATAGTGACAGAGATGTCCAGATATCTCTTGATGACAGTTCTGAGCTGCAGTTGTCTCCAGGGCTGTGATGCAATTGAGCTGCACAATTAGTTTATCTGAGTTTTGCTGACCACCAAAAGCTGTCGAAAGCCCTCAAGATACCAACCACGAGGTCCATTACATATTTCTTCTCTGATCCTTCGACAATTCTGATGATTCGGTTCTTGCATCTTGTGTCAAAGTTCTTGCCCCAAAATCAAACTGACTGGGATTCATACCACGAGCTATTCTAAAATTTTGAAGCTTTCAGCGAAAGATTTTTCTGCACCTTCCCCGTCATGTTTATTAGATTTGGAGGTATGTTTCCGGCATGAGTGGAGCTTTATCGTTCCCTCCGTTTAGTACGACAACTTCACCAAACTTACAAGTGCTTTGCACTCTTCCTTACCTAAGCCACTCGTTCAGCAGTTTGCACAAGATTGTGGCTGCATCCAAAATCAACTTCTGGAGCACCTCATCCGGGATTCCACGTGGTCCTGGTGCCTTTCCCAAACTCAGAGCTTCTCAAAGTACTACGCGTTTGGTGATGCAGAGGTAAATGCGGCATCTATTAAAAATATTGAGATTATACAGGATAAGATCCTCGTCGAAGTCGAGGTCATTAGAGGTGGGATGGGATGGGGGACAAGGAACGGGAAAGAATTCGGCCATGGCCTTTTGAATGAAGCATCCCGGCATTCGCCTGGATTGATTTGGGAAAACCATGGAAAACCCAAATCTGGATGCCCGGACGGGGATTCGAACCGGCGTCTTCCCGAATGCGAGGCCAGAATTTTAACCGTTCACCCACCATGCTTGGTTTCCCACTCGACGAATGAATCACCATTAAGAACGCTGTCACACCATACACATTGTGGAGAGGATTTGGACAGCATGCAAGGCCTTTGGTTCTCAATCTGACCTACGCACCCTGTGTTCTTTCACCATGTTGGCCATGTAGAGACTGTTGAACAGTCTTACTAACAAACAAGCTAACATTGCATCGACAGGCAGGTGTAAGTTAGTGTTTTTTTATCGACCATTGCTTCAGGGACGTCTCTGAAGAAAGATTTTGCAGGCAGCAACCGACCCTGAGGTATTGTGCAGTGCGGAATCTGACACAGTCCAGGATTATTCCGTCTCCGTGACGGGAGGCTATCAGTTCCGCGTCCGTTCCGTTATTAACGTCCGACGCAGACGGACGGACACGTTTTTGTCAAGAAGAGGACGTCTCCCGCCTGAGCGGTCGTAATACGCGCCACACAATGCCTGCTAGCCGTCTGGCCGTATGACGGGCGCGGAATCCCGCCCCGCACAATGGCATTCCGCGCGCCGTCTTATTGCCCCGGGCACAGATATACGGCGACACCATAAACACCCAGAAATGCCACGACAGCCCTCACTCGCAGCTCAGTTTGGCCAACTGAACATATGTTATTCCCCTATCATGCATAGTAATTCCAATACAAGCTGCTGAGCACTACGGCAGGGAAACCAGGAAGCGTAGTTCGACCGCATGAGTTGCAAAGTTCCAATCTGCCGCGTAGTCCGCCTCAGATGTTATCACCTAACATATCTCTTTAATCATGCCTGCTAATGAGAATATACAGTTTCGAGTCAAATCCAAGTCATGGAACGTGCTATAAAATACTACACTCAAACGAAGCAAAGTACTGTTAGGGGTGTACAATTGTACATGGCATTAAGAATCCACAAAAACTTCGTACGATGGTTGCCTTGATTGACTTAGATCAATGATTACCAAAGTGACCGATTTAAATTTGCAGGAGGTCAATGTCTTTATGTTTTTAATTTTTTTCCTTATGGATTTACGCCTCGTCGACGTCAATATCATTAGAGGTGGGAGCAATGGACAGAAAGGTCTTTTTGAAGGTATATGTGGTAAAGTGTTGTGTGGTACAATTGAAATTCCTCCAGTATATACGCTATTATCCCCAGTGACACTCTGAAAAAGGTTCTATGCTCTAACAATGCTCTGATCACAATCGCATAAGCAATTCCGTTGTTAATTTCGTGAATCAATTAAGTTTATTATTCGTTAAATTTTTGTACTTAGCGAGGTTCAATTTTTCCTTTGTTAAAATAAAAAACAATCTTTTAAACTCTCTCTAAATAAGTAAATAAATGACATTTAATCGGCTATCAATCAATTTTTAAATTAACAATCGTTGAGCTACTTGGCAGATTTGGGATCTTCAGAAATGTTGTTAGCCGTATATCGTTCTGCCTTAGAAACAATGTAATATAGCAGAGTCTATTTCTAGTAACTGCGACATTCAAAATTAGATGAATGAACAAGTTGACTCATTGCCTCATGCAGAAGGCTGTCGCGTTGAGCTATAACGAACAGCTAAGCCGGCGTTGTACACTGGAAAGGACACAGCATACCCATAGCAATATTTATTGAGTATGCGGCCCTTTGCATTCTGGAGATCCTGCCAGGACGACGTGCTTCTGAGGACGCATGTCCCCTGCAAGCACTAGATAGATTGCATCCAGTTGTGATTGAAATCTCCAGGAAAGGTCCTTCAGTAGACCACACCCTTTTTGTTAAATTGACCGTGCATACCTTGTAAGCCTCTGCTGTCAGTATCTTCCCACACATTCATTCTTATTTTTATTGTGTTATTTCGTATACTACTCATTTTAAAACTACATCACTTTGTCTCGATATCTACGTTTTGTAGTTTCTTTTTCTTTTTTGTATTTTATTTTTGCACTGTCACAGTTAGAATCCACAACTTCGTCCGATAGTGAAATTCTAGTAATGTCTCGATATAAAGTCATGTGTCTCAAACACTGAGTCATTAAACTAGTACATATTTTGTAGTAATTCACCGAGATAAAAAAAAACTATTGCTCCAGGTGCACTGATATTTTTATTTAGTTATTTATTTTATTAACATTATTAATTTATTTATTTTTTTATTTTTTACTTTCATCAGTATTTGGACTGGTTTGATACAATCATCCATCCCTTCCTATCTTGTGCTAACCTATTCATCTCCACATATCCCTTACAACCCACGTCCTTAATAATCATCTGCTTCATGTATTCTAATCTCTGTCATCCTCTACAGTTCTTACCTTCGACTGTTTCCTCCACTAACAAATTAACCAATACAGCATGTCTCGAAATATGACCTACCAGTCTGTCTCTTCTTTCTGTAAGTTTCTGCCACAATCTTTTTTCCTCACTCATCATTGTCAAAACTCGTTCATTTCGTACTTTGTCTGTTCACTTTATAGGCCAACTCCAGAGCCAATTGCGACTCCACATGGCCCAATCCCTTGGCGCCAACCCGTGGTTTTATGAGGACGAGAGACCGAATGCCATTAGGCCCGTTTACACGCACGGTTTTTTCCGGCGGTCTCCAGGTCTCCAGACGCGCGCATCAATACTTTATGTGTAAATGCTCGGGGGTCAGAGAGGCCTGACGCGTGCATCTAATGCGCACATCTGGCGCGCAGGTCTAACAGGGCCTCGTATTTACACGTGTATTGTCAGCCTGCAGTCTTGATGCGTCAGTACGTTTTCGTTGTTGGTTCAAATTTCTGGATGCCTTTATTTAACTTTAGCCTGTTTTAACAGATAAAAATTTAAATCTTGAAGACTGTGGTCAAGAGATAATTTGGAAGGATTTATAGAATTTTATAAGAAATTTCCATGTTTGTGGAAGGTTAAATCAGATGACTGCAAATATAAAAATTTTAAAAATTCGTTCATGTGATAATTTGGTAGAATTCTGCAGGGTATGTGAAAGTAAAAACAAAGATTTCTTCATTAAAAACATTCAAAGAATTCTAGGGGAGGGTGCATTTCTGAAAGAACTCATAAAAATATATGCAGGCAACAGGAGTGGATCTGCAGAAGAAGACACATGTACGCTTAATCTTTGGAGTGCAGTAGAAAATTTCAAATGTTAAAGGGGGAAAAAAAAAACAAAACAAAAAAAAAACAAAAAAAACAAATAAAAAAAAAAAAAAAAAAACGAAGAGTAGCAGCCAAACCTTCCTCTGAAGTTATACTCTTCTTCATGACTGTATCTTGTTTTGACATTTGTGGAGATACTAACTTTAAAATGTAGTCAAATGTCGAATTGTCCATTAGTAGATAATTATTGAAATCATCTGGGTCATTTTCCTGTAGCTCTCTCAAAAGAGGCATGTGTCCATACAGATCTCTGTTTTGGCGCCATATTTTCACCCATATATCCTTTTTTTTTAAATTCTTTCTGTACAGAAAAAAAATATGTAAACCAACACATACTCGGTTTCTCTTATTTCTTTTGGAGGAAATTTTGAATACACTTATAAACACAATTACAACTAACAAAAACGACGACCTGAAAACCGAATGATGCAAGCTGGACCGTCTACAAAACTTTCCAACCCGGCGGAAAGTCCACACGCCACGGGATAACGTTCATTTTTGGCGCTTACGTTCCAACCCGCAGTCCAGGCGCGCGCGACTGGAGTGTTGACCATTTTTCGTCGCACGCTCCAGGAGCGACGCTCCAACCTCACGCTCCGGCGCTGCAGTCCGGAGCGCCGTTCCAGACCGACAGTTTGGCGCGAACGTGTAAACGGGCCTAATACCTTGGCGACCAGCATAGGCCCCAACACATTGGCTGTCGTTCGTTGGCCTAATGTGTACACACCTTATAACGATGATAACCGCTTTCCTGTCACTTCTCACACAGTCCACCGTGGAAACTATCTCGTCTTTACGGCGAACGGTAATTCACCAATAGTGATAAGCGTTATCCTAATTTTGCACTGGTCAGTCTTTGCACTACACGTTTTCGTTGTGTATTTGGAATTTCACTTGTTCTCATGAACAATTCTGTTATTCGAATTTGCGATTTATTTCTTGCGACAAACCTACCTTTTACATTGGAATCGACAGTAACCGATTTTTACCTTTGCCGAAAAGTCTACCGAACTCCTCTGACCGATTCTGCCGACTGGCATAGGTTTAGACAGATTTTTGTTCAGTTCCCAACACATCCTGTCTACAACATGGACGAAATTATCGGTTTTGAAACGTGAAGTGAGAAATCTCTCTTGAGATTCAGTACTATGTTTAGCAATGGAAGAAGTGAAGAAAAAAAGACTTTTTAAAAAAATAGTTTTAAAGAATCAGCAATTTCCTTCCATAGTCCTCTGCTAATATCCCCGTTATTATCTGATTTTGACTACGTATCTTATAATGGTTTTCTCTCTTGCATCAAGGAAAGCAACAATTATAAGTGCATGGCGATTCAGAACACGAAAAGTAAGTGGAGCAAAAGCAAGTAATGAAGGCAAGAAAACGTAGCGACACAGCGAACATGATAAAACAGGTAAAGCAATGTTGCAAGACTGGCACGTTTGGCCGAAGAAAACAAAATTAATTGCGTGGTTACGAAAATCGGAAGAGTTGGGCCCAGTTTGGCGGAGTAGGTCGGTCATAGTATTTCACCGAAATCCCCTACTATCGTGTAATTCTTTTTTTTTTTCCTTCATACAGTCACATCTCACAAAATTTAGAAAAAGTGTGCTCCGACTGAATATTGTTGGCTTGCCGAATGTCCAGAAACAATTAACTGCTTTTCTCTATTTGGGTGCACTGCAGTGCACCCGTCAAGTCAAGTCGAGTCAACAGCGGCACTGCCTACCCTTTTCTCGAAGCGGTTCGGGCCATTTTTAAATCTCAATTTCTTCGATCGTATTCATTCTACATGTCTCAAATTTCTGTTATGCATAGATATCAGCAATCGTATCAAACGTACTAAATTTTACTTAGTTCTGATGCAAACTTCAGCGATTTTGTCACTGACTGACTGACTCACTGACTGACTGATGATCATCAAAACTCTAAGGCACTTCCCGCAGCCGTAGATAGCTGAAATTTGGTACACAGATAAAATTTTACCCACGTATTATAAAAAAAGTCTGAAACTTGTAAATTTCCATATATCTACCCCCTTACCTAACCCTAACGTGAAATCGCTTTCTACCCTAATGACTTTATATACCTCAGATTTTCACTGTGGAGTGATCTTACTATGTTTAACTAAGGTGTTAAATTTTATTTCTTCCCTTTTCTTAATTTGGAAGTTATTGAAATTTAAAATTTTAATTCGGCACGACACCCCCACATCAAAATTCCACTGTACTTCCAGTAATCGTAGAAACAAGTAATTTGGTACACATATATGGTTTCATCCCTAAATCATAAGAAAAACCTGATATTGGAGTTTTTCCCCGTATTTTAACTACAATCCCAAATATGAAAAATTCTGGCACATATTTGCGGCTTAATTACTTTGCTCCGGTTGAAGTTATAATCCTGAGATTTCTATACCATATAGAGGCAAGCAAGTTTAACCAAAGCCTTAAATTTTACTTTGCTCTTATGGTTAGTTTGGAAGTTACTTGTTATTGATTTGAGGTGGTAGTTAAACCAGCGTCAATTTTCATTGCTCGGCTACGACGCACATTGTTTTCAGAGAGTGGGGCATTGTTGGTAACGTATATTGTTGTTTTAAATTCTGAAATGTTCTTATTCACCGATTTTAAAATGGTATAATTACATTTGAGAGGCGATTCAGAATAAGCAATAAACTTACAACAAGAAATGAAATTCTTGTAAAAATCTGCCAATTCTCGTGTTCATGTAGTGACAAAAGGTTATGAGAGCTTCTTTTGAGCCAAGTCTATACTTTACAGTGTGTATTCACTTCACTTTGTGAAACACAATGGTTTCTCTCGGTGTCATAGATTGTTTATTAAGGATAAAAACATCTGATGACTTGGCCATTATGCAACGTCATAATTTTTACTGAAATTGAGAGCATAATATATACTTGTCAAATTCGAAAAAGAGTGAGGGAAATCTTGGCTTTTAAATATTTATATGTTTGATAAAGCAACACCTTTAAGGTATTTACATAGGTTAACTAAAACATGGCCTGCATAATGACCAAGTAGTCGGATTTTTCTGTCCTAAATGATCGGTCTATCACACCGAGAGAAACCATTCTGTTTCACAAAGGATCAGAAGAAGATCTCATAACTTTTTGTCACTACATGAAAACGAGACTTGGCCTATTTTTACAAGAATTTTTTTTGTGGGATATGACTTACATAGTATGTCTCATCTTCTAGTATTACTAGATGTTTTCAAATGCCCTGAACGCTAGTATTTCTCCCATTCTATTATATTGCAGGTTGCCGAAGTAATTAGGAACTAAATATGTACATAAACATTCTGTGCCAGAGCTTGATGAGAAAAGTAGCACTAAAGGTTCTATATATTTATTCTGTGCTGGTCAGTGAGATGCGTTTAAATTTATTTACGGAAATAAATTACATCATCAATAAATTCTGTAACATTTCTGCAAATTTACATGAAAGTTGTAACGATAATGATCCTTCAATGCTATAAATTTAGTTCTTAGAGTGGTATTGGTGGCTCAATGATTAAGGGCTCCAACTGCAGATCAAGACGTCCACTGTTCGAATCCCTGTCTCGGCAAGGGACCTACTTCTCTGGTACATATTGCTGTGTAATGTGAGGTACGCCAGAACGCTTCAGTGGTTCGCATTCCACGTTTAGTTGTAAGTCACCTTTTCCCGGTAGAATTACCGCGTTAGTTTAAGGTAGAGAGGCGCATTCGCGGGAAATCTAAATTCTGTCAGTCAGTGGCCAGAAAAATAGTTACGTTTTTGACAAAGAAATAATGAATTAGATTTCCTAAAATTTTGATTCCCAACGGTAAGGACAAAGAATTGAACGTTTATCGCGACTTTGACTTCGGACGGCGAAAATCGTAATCGAAGCTCATCGTTGAAAAGTGTACCACTTATTATTATGATTATTTCTCCGCGATTCACTAAAAGTGTGTGACGGAGAGTGCATTGCACCTATTTCAAAGGGTAATAGCTGGGAAGGGATATACAGGATATGGCAGGAGGCGCCCATGAGCTATTGTGAGGAACCATCTCAGCATTGATCCCGGAAAACCATGAAAAACCCAGATCAGGATGGCCGTAGTGATTTATCAAGAGCTACTCCCGTCGGATTTTAAGATTACTTGTCCGCTAAATCCTTTCTTTTCCATTTCCTAACCCCTCGCGAAAAAAAATGAGTACCGAAATGAATAGCTTCTGGCCCTAATTTATCTTATCTAATTTTCGCGATCATTCCGAGATACGAATGTTACTCATAGCAATATTTGTTCGCTGTCATCCCGAAATACGTCAGTAGTGAATTTTTCAATTATCTTCTGTCAGAGCAACACCTTCTGTATTCCAAGTCTTCCCAATCTAACTCCTTCAACATGGCACTTACGCTTTCCCTCCAATTATATATACCTGCCACGAATCGGGTGGTTCTTCTTTGGACCTCTATAATGCCCCAATCAACCCCTTCTGATGGGGACCCCATACAGAACAACAATATTCTAAGTGAGGACGCACTAGTGACTTGTATGCAATCGATTTAACTTCTGGAGTGCATTGTTTTAAATGAAGTCAGAGAAATACAGCGTCAGAGTTCAGGGGCGTAGCTACTATGGGGCTAGGCGGTGCAGTGCACCAGGGCCCCTACGCTAAGGGGGCCCCCAAGCGCGGTTGAGAGGGCCCACAAGCCTTGATAATTTTTTTTTTTTTAGCTCTACAGTCATCTAACGGGGTCCCAGGAAGCTCCTCACTAAGGGCCTCACAGCTGAGTGGGGCCCCCAACCATTTCTCAGGGGCCCCTAAGCACAACTCAAAGGCCCCCATCCTCAGATCTGGGGGCCCCTACCATCAACACAAAGCAAAAAAAGGTCACCCATCTGGCCTGAGGGCCCAAAATAAATTTTTTGCACTGGGGCCCTTGTTGACCTAGCTGCACCACTGTCAGAGTTTACTTATTATAAATCTCGACTGGGGAGAGAGAGACGTCAAGGTGACTACACTCAAGGCATTTTGGTGGAAGCCTAACAGCGTAACCTTTCTGCAGAGATTTGGTATTCCCGGCGCGGATGGAGTTAATAAAATGCAGAGCGCGCACGTCCTCCCACGTCTCAGATACGCGCGCTGCCAATAGGCCGTAACTCAGCCTCTCCGCCCACCACACCCGATTAATTTCCAGTCCCGGCCGCTCTTCCAGATGTATGCAGATTGCGGCGCGCAACTCCGGCCATGCAAATCTTGCGGACAGCGAAGGGGACGCGTCCGGACCCGCCTATTGTTTAATTAGAGGAAAGAACCGCCGGGTCTAATTAAAAACAAGGAGGGAGACGCGGCTCGGTGCGGAGCAAGGGACACGTTTATTTATGCGTCGCGAGTTCGACGCCGGC
This sequence comes from Vandiemenella viatica, assembly GCA_031002005.1. NCBI lineage: Eukaryota > Metazoa > Arthropoda > Insecta > Orthoptera > Morabidae > Vandiemenella > Vandiemenella viatica. Next base: position 54,666,029 of record CM061914.1, on the reverse strand, counting down.
ACGGTGGGCGGCGCCACTGTCGCGTCGGCGCCGGCGACCTAACTCTGTGTCACTGTCGTCTTTTTTTAATGGCTCTCTCCTGATGGAGGAACCTCTGGATACTGGCTAGGCGCCCGAGGGAACTATGCGTTAGCTGTTTGTTGATATCCCTACTTCACGTAACAAGTGTGGTATGGGAAATTGGTAAATGTATTCAGAATTGCTAACACACACACACACACAAGTGAGGTTCGGGGTACCCCAGAGGGCCTCTGTAGTTTCTCATATACATTAATGATTTATGAGACATAATAGGGAGGATGAAAAGATTATATGCCGATGATGCTATTATTTATCGTGGAATTAAAATCCAGGAAGACTGCGCTATGTTACAAGACGATATTACGAAAATAATTGCGGGAATTAAAGACTGGCAGTTGGAGTTAAACGCTAAAAAGTGCCAAGTCATGAGTGTAAGTAAAAAGGTGTCACCATTTACAGTAGTTCTGAATTTACAGTTAATGGTACTGTCCTTAGAACGATAGATTCCGCTAAATACCTAGGGTTAACAATTCGTAATAATTTGACGTGAAATGAGCATGTCGAGAATGTAATTGGGAAAGCAAATCGTAAGCTCCGATTTCTAGGTCGTAATTTAAAATAATGCACTCCGGAAGTTAAATCGATTGCATATAAGTCACTAGTGCGTCCTCACTTAGAATATTGTTGTTCTGTATGGGGTCTCCATCAAAAGGGGTTAATGGAGGCATTAGAGAAGGTCCAAAGAAGAGGCACCCGATTCGTGACAGGTATATATAGTTGGAGGGAAAGCGTAAGTGCGATGTTGAAGGAGTTAAGTTAGGAAGACCAGGAACACCGAAGGCGTTGCTCTCGACAGAAGCTAATTGAAAAATTCACGACTGACGTATTTCGGAATGACAGCCAGCAAATATTGCTACCAGCAACATTCATATCTCGGAATGACCGCGAAAATAAGATAAGAGAAATCAGGGCCAGAACCGATTCATTTCTGTACTCATTTTTCACACGAGCGATTAGGGAATGGAATAAAAAGATTTACCGGGCGAGTAAACTTAAAATTCGACAGGAGTAGCTTTCGATAAAGCACTCCGGCCATCCTCATCTGGGTTTTCCATGGTTTTCCCAGATCACTCGAGGCGAATGCTGGGATGGTTCCTCACAGTAGCCCATGGCCGCCTCCTGCCATGTGACGTATATCCCTTCGAAACTATCATCATTTTGGATAGGTGCAATGCACCTTCCGCCACACACTTTTAGTGAATCGCGGAGTAATAATAATAATAATGTGAATGTTGCGAGTGTCCTTTTTAACCTTAAGGCTTTATTAAGGAAAATTACGATATTTTAGTTAATGTAATATTTTCGGAAGTTAGGTACAGGACAGACGAGGTTTCGCTGACACAAATTCAGCGTAAGGTTGTTTGTTCTCCCACAAAATGCTTACATGCTGACAGAACGAGTCACCTTCAAGTGGATCGAACTGGAATCAATGACGTCAAACACGAGTTGGCGTGTGGCCACGGAACAGTTCTCAGTTCATCAGGAGCAGTTCAGTTGACAAGATGGATTAACTTCTGGCTAAGCCGTTTCTCGTCAGCCTAGTCTAGCCAGCAATACATTCCGCTAAGTTCAGTCTGCCATTCAATCAGCCAACATTAGTAGCCATTTTCATAGACACGAGTCGGAAATAGCGTTGCAGTAGCGCCCTAACGATTGTAACAGGTACAGTCAAGTGCTACAATAGACAGGTTGTTCAGCAGTTAACGTCGTGTCATCCATACAAAGGATAGATTATCAGCTAGTCATTTCACAAGTGCTAGCCTTCCCATCCACGTTGCTGGACGTAAACCAGCTGGTGTCAGACCTGACGTAATTTAACCTATTATTAGTAACATCAAGACGCAGACGAAGCCATCACTTGAAGCAAGAAGATAACGCAAGACGGATTACCAGAGAGTTAGCAAATCCCAAAATTCAGTCAAATCCACCCTGGGTTCCTCCCACTCGTCAACCGCCCACAAAGTATAGACCAGACAACTGGTGTCAAGGCGTGAAATATAATCGCGCTATCTGACAAAAAGAACCATTTTGGCAGTCATTGGGGTATGCCGACAAAAGTGAAAACTTTAAACTATGAATATCATACGCGAAACACGTCATACCTATTGCTACAGATATACTAAATAGTAGTAATTCCGTGTAGTCGTAATGGCCTGGTGACAGGGTTTCTGTTGACTGCGCATTCTGCCCCTTTGCCGCTTTAACCTAACCAGGTACAGGGAACCTACAGTTTAATGGGGATTCCAAACCACAGAAGCATTCTGGGGTACTTCACATTACACAGCAAGCTATTCCAGAGATAAGGGTCGAGTTACTGGTCTATGAAGATCCCCGCCATGACATGGATTCAAACCAGGGACGTTTCATTCCCTAGTCAGATACCTTAACCACTGAGCCACCAGACCGCAATAGATATGCTGTTAACGTTGTCAGTGACGGGAACTCAAAAGATTTTTACCCATCAAAAAATCGCCAAACGCGCTTAAATAAGTTTCCACTTCAAAAATTAAAAATATAACTTAATCCACAACTCGAAGGTTGTTTGAAACTTCCAGAAGGAGATGTACAAAGCTATTGTGTCAGAGGCATGAAGGCTAATTCCTTTCCACAGGGGCCTGCAATTTAACATGGAATCAGAACCACGGGACTTCCCGGCGTAGTTCGTATAACCAAATACAACTCCTAAAAATTCGTACTCAGCGCGAGATTTGCACCCGCCACTTGAGCAGATCGCCTTGTTTTGAAGTATACGTGTGCTAACATCTATTAAAACCGGATCAAAAATGAGGGTTTGTATGAGCAATGTTGACAGAAATTTAAGGTGACGAGATGGTGTAGGTTTCTGTAAATCAGACGTAAACAGTGCTTTTGTATTTGTTTTAAAGTATATGTATGCAAAGTTCCATCAAAATCGGATAAAAACTATGTGTTGGATTGAAGATTTTGCTAAAAGCGTTCAACGCGCAAATCATGCGCTCAACAGGTGGCGTAATGGTGACGGGCGTGACAGGTGCCATATTGGTGACGGTGACGTCACGAGCTCACATCTGACGTTAACAACACGACGGAAACGGCTGCGTTTGGAGTAGTGCCGTGACCTGGAAACATGGACTGCAGGCGAATGGCGTTGCGTTGTGTTCAGCGATAAATCGCGGTTCTGCACTACCTCGGATGACCATCGTCGGCGAGTATGGTGCCGGCCTGGGAAAAGGTCACATTCTTCCATTTTAGAAGAGACGCAACCGTGTTTTTCCTGGCGTCATAATGTTGGAAACCTTCCGGTATGACAACAGGTCACGGCTGACAGTGATTGAGGGAAATTCTGACAGCGCAATAGTACGCCACGGACATCCTTCGTCCTCATGTGTCACGTCAAATGCGACAGCATCGATGTGCCATTTTTCAACAGGACAATGCTCGTCCACTTTCTGCACAGGTCTCTATGAACTGCCTGGGTTATGTTGAGGTACTACCGTGGCTGGCAAGATCCCCAGAGCTGTCCCAGACAGATCATGTGTGGGACAAAGTTGGACGGCAATTCAATCCCAGTGGCAGTATCCAGAATATCAAGGACCAATTACAACAGTTGTGGGCCAGTTTGCCTCAGAAGAGGATACTATGGTTTTATGATACCCTTCCCAACCAATTCAGTGCATGCATCCAGGCCACAGAGAGCGCAGCATCATAGCAATAAGTGGGCCCATACTGCCAAGTTTTTTGTAAATTTGACTCGATTTTGTAAACCAGTTGTTTCCTCCTTCATTAAAAAATGCTTAATTTTTTTTTTAGTGACAAATATCACAAACAAAATACGAGAAGTCGTATGGTGTTGGAAACGTGAAGTAGAATAAGGTCGTCAGTTACATATACATACAGTAATTTTAAACGTATTTCGTATGTAATGGTTATAACTTTCTCTACAGTAAGATATTGGTCAGCATATTATTCACATGTTCTGTAGCATTTCGATTGGAACCCCTTGTTGATCACTGGCGATTTCTATTGAATAGTTTTTCGTCCGACAAATGTCTAACAGGCATGGAAGAATATTTAGAGTAAATAATTCTATCAAACAAGAATCGTTGATTTAAGATGCTATACATGGAAAGAAGTTATAGATGGAATGTAAGATATACAGAAAATCCGTTTCCTGCTTGCGCGGTTGTTGTTCGATTCTGGTTTTCCATGGTTTCCCCAAATCACTGCAGGCGAATTCCGGGATGGTTCCTTCAAAAGGCCAATTCTTTACCATTCATTGTCCTTAGTCCTTTCCCACCTGTAATGATCTCGACGTCGATGGAGAACAAAACCAGAATAATAAAAAAAAAACTGTTGCTGTGAGCTTAGCGCGCGTCGTGACCCTACTTAAAGGTACGACATTCTACTTAAAGGAAGTACAAAAACCTACAGCTGCCATGGAATTCACGCTCGGCTGGCAATTTCCGTACACACATATTTACATCTTTCTAATTATTACTATTATAATTTTTTATCTTAAATTCTTTGAGAATATTTTCAGAACCCATCTAATATTTCACTTTACAAATTTTCTAAGTAAATGTTGTAGCGTTTATGGTAAACTATTCAGCTCTTCCATTCCTCGACTTCGTTACCTACCAATCGAGTGGCAACTTGTGGTCATAACACCAATTCATGCCTTGCACACTTGTAGCACTCTCTTCACCCTCTTGCTGTCTTCCAAAGGATCCCAATACAGCTCCTTTATCATACGAGTTAATGATTCTATTCTGTGACAATTCCCACAAACAAATCGAACTGCCCTCGTTTGTACACCCTCCTTCTCGAGTAACTGGTTGAGTTCAATACTAACATCATAGTCAAGTAATACAATTGTAAATGATAACACCGTCTATTAGCAACTGGTTTTATTCGTATAGGCTCAGACGCGTTTCGCTCTTGTGGAATGGGGCATCGTCAGTGACTGTGGATGTACATACATGTTGGTGTTAACAAAATTACAATATTAATATACATAACTAACTAATAATAAACTACATTCTACTTACGACTTATGGTTGAGGCAGTTACATAGTGGTCAGAAATAGCTCCATTTGCACTTTTTTGTGACCTGAACTGTAGTTATAAGTATGAGAATAGCTATTGTTACAGTCGCTATAAAAACCATCGCTATAAAAACCAGCACCTCAGTCTTCATAAAACCATTCTTAATATCAAATTTAATAAATTATGTATTCAGCATAACCTCATAGGATAACAATAGCTATTCTCATAGTTATGTGAAACCATAACTACAGTTCAGGTCACAAAAAAGTGCAAATTGAGTTATTCCTGACCACCATGTAACTGTAAGTAGAATGTAGTTTATTATTATTAATTAGTTAATTAATTAGTTAATTAATTAATTAATTAATTAATTATGTATCTTAATATTGTAATTTTGTTAACACCAACAAGTATATACTTTCACAGTCACTGACGATGCCCCATTCCACAAGGGCAAAACGAGTCTGAGCCTATATGAATAAAACCAGTTGCTAATAGACGGTGTTTTCATTTACAATTGATTAACAAGCAACTGCGGAAGGATGGCCAATATACCATATATAGTCTAGCAATGGTCTGACCAAAGTTTCACCCGTGTAACCCCATTCCCACATTTCTTTGGAACATTCCCTCATTACCCATTTCAATAAATGAAGGATCTTGAAACCTTTTACCTTCATCCGCCTAATGTGTCCGGCCAAGTTTAGTTTACTATCAACTGTTATACCAAGATATTTAAACTTCAACCGTTCAGCAAGCAAATCTTTCTCCATCATATGGTCACGAAGAACCTTCAGTTTTTTGTCAGTGTACCTAATAAGCTGTCTCTTGGCATTTATCTTCATTCCATGTTGTCATTCCAAGTTAAATATGCTATGCTGTTTTTCACAGTCTTTTTCCCATATTTTTTACTTTATTCCACATGCTGTAACTTTGAGGATTCCTTCAGAAACGTTTACCACAGTCTAAACGCTGCACTGACATGGAGTGCTTGCCGTTTTTTAGTAAACTGCTTGCTAACTAAAATATTTTTTCATATCCAGATACCGTTATTAAGAAAGTCGTTCCATTGCAAGTTTCAAACTTTCTGACCCTTTCTTTGTAGCACTGTACGCCTTTCTTTCCTAATTGTATTTTTAATTGTGGCCTAACAATAGGGTGGTAGGATGGGCAAAATGCCACAGGCCCCCAGCCGGAGAGGGCCCCCGGCCAGAGAGGGCACGTCCCTTCAAACACAGTGGAGCTAAAGAAAAAAAGGTCGCACGTAATCTGGGTGCCCAGGCTAAATTTTCCGAGTCTTAAATATCATATATTTCTTGTAAAATGTGACATATGAACAGTATAAAACAGTAAGTTTGGGGAGACCATGGAAAACGCAAATCTGGAAGGCCGGACCAGGATTCGAACACGCGTCCTCCCGAATGAGAGGCCAGAATGTTATCACTGACCCACCACGTTCGCTTGGTCTTATGGACGAAAGCGTGATCATTAATAAGGGTCAAAACAGAGGTGGATGGTTTCCCTTCCTTAGTATTGTCTGTGTGGTTTACTGGTAGTCCTTGGTACCGCAAATAGCCATGGCGTCACCTACATAATATCTACCCTCTGCTTATATCTTAAAACAATAACAGGTGGTTCGCACCAAAGTTGCATCCTTCCTAACCTTTTCGACATGTGAGAATTACACTGAAAGAGGAAACAAATAAAAGCTTATGTACACTATATGATTATGGCCTTGTTTCAGCTTAAACAGGGTAATATATTATTGCTCTGGGAATTTTGTGTCAATACTCTCTTAACTGACTTATGAATCACATACAGATAGTACTAGTTATGTTCATTATGTTCCTCCCATTGTTTCAAGAACTGGCAACCCCTGGTTTTCACTACCCAGTGGACAAATTCTTAATTACAAAGGGTTTTTGTGATCGGATATGATCCATTCGCACATAATTACATAGGTAAGTGCTTTATTGTTTAGGAACAGTCTATTACAACCAAAATCCTATTTTAATCACTTTGTAAGTGGAATAGTATTTTAAATACATCGAATTACTGCTATTTGTTAATGTGAGGATAACAAGGACTAAAAATCATCAAATATATTCAGCAGCTAGCAAAATATAACAATGCAAAACGCGCATTGTATCATAAAGTGGCAGACATACATTATATACTTCCAGCCGATTTAATGAAGTGAAACCCACCCACCAATTGACGGATTGGTGATGAGTGGACGTCGCTTTCTGTCGCATTCACTGGGTGGCTTGTATTAATAAGGGACCTTCTTGTAAGTTGCTTGAGAGAGGCTAGAAGATTCGTCTCCACTATCTTCTTATACTATCGTTTCAGTGTGACAGCAAGGGGAGAAATCTCAGTGCCACTAGATACACTGTTGGATTTCACTATGAAATAGATATGGAGGGTGTAAGAAATAAGATCAGGTACAAAGTTCGATGATATTATGGAAAAGACAGTTACTCCAAAGTAGTAGTAAGCCGGTCTAATTCCTCGGATAAAATGAGACATTTAGACAAAATTTGTCCAAGAGAACCTCAGAGATCAAGAAGAAGACGATCAGACCTATGGGACCAAGAATCTCTGAGGATAAATGGATATTGCTGGTTGAGAATTGGTCCTAATCATTCTACCAAGAGAAAACTGTTGAAGTCCTATCTTGGGTCATGCCTACATGTCTAATGGCTTGTCTTTAAACTTTGATAAAACTCAGTATTTATAATTCAGTACATCACACAGATTAACGCCAGATATAGACATAAGATTTGCAGGCCAGTCCATTCAAGAGGTAGGGAGGGTGAAATTTCTGGGTTTGTATACTGATCATAATTTAAATTGGAAAGTACATGTTTCTGACTTACTAAAGCGATTGGGTGCAGCCACATTTACAAGTCGTACAATTTCAGTTTGTAACGAACGCGTCTTGTGACCGCTAGTTACATTAATAAACTATATGTTTATTATTTAAAATGTGGAATATTTTAGTGGGCGTTTGGGCGCAGTGTACATTGTACAAGTGTGGAGCGGCAGATCTGAGGAATGCCAGCAGGCCGGTTCCTAGAATTAGCGAGGGGAGAATAGTGAGTGCCTAATGGAGGGGAGATTTGTGCTTGCCAGGTAGACAAACAGGGTGATCGGCGAGAGTTTTCTGTTTTTGCATGTGGCACGACGAACGAGGGAAGAGATATTCGATGCCGGACAGCCAGCACGTTCAGACGATGTGAGTTCTGGACTGTCTATTCGTGAGTGGGACTGTTGCTGCTGCCTGGATCCGGATACCCGCTATTTTGTTGGAGCAGATGAGCTCAGGCAAAGGACGACATCTGAGGAACTGTGCTACACTGGTCCATAGCAGAGAAGACCGTCATCCAATGTGTGGCGGCAGACATGTACATTCGGTAATTATACATCGCCAATGAAGGACACTGTGCTAGCTAGACTTTCAAGTTCATAGCATTGCCCAGCTACGACCCTGCAGATAAGAACTCTCATAGCCCGGAGCAAACATCTCTTTCAGAAGTGAAGTCAAAATATTGGCTTCGTTTACTGTTTAATTTTGTGTATTTTATATAAAATACCCTGGCGCCCACAAAAAGGGCAACTGATTATTTTTAACTAATTTGTTATATATGTCACGTGATTAATTGAAATAAAACCATTTGTGATTTCTCGTATAAAGTATTCACGCAAGTTCTACCTTTCATGATAAAAATAATAAAATTAATTATAATTTTAAATCAGGTAATGAGGTCAGAACGTTACAATGGCGAACCAAGTGGGGCTTTTTCGATTATTAATTGCAAAAATTAATTATGCTATGAACTAAAGACAGCACTATGTCCTTGGCAACTTTCTTATTTTGTAGATAGAAAGAAATTTGGTGTTAGTTTGCGTAGTTAATGCATGTATAAATTTATGTTGTACTTGTTGATCTTAGATGCAAGTTGGTTTTGCAATAAGATCAGATAAATTTATTTTGTGCGAATTGCGTGTGTTAAATAATAATTATCTTGTGTGACATGGAATGTGCAATGGGTTTTGTCCAAAGGCACTCAAATTCTATTGTACTACGGCGTTGATAATTGTTGTGATGCTTTCTTTATGGCAATTTTAAGTTGTTGTCGAATTATTTGTGTGGATTTTCGAGCCATATGTCCAGGGTAACGATATCTTCCATATTTAAACCATTTTTCCGGGAAGGTATTTGATGAGTAAATTCTTCTTCTAATTTTTCATTGAAATTATAGAGCGTGGTGTGGAATGTTCTTTGGGTTTGATTTTATTGTGCAATCGCGGATTTTATTGAGGCATTTTGTTTGCAGATTAGTATAAAGTCTTTCTGATGGTGTGTTTTGCAATCCTTATTTCTTTTCTTTGTTATTGTGTATTGGAATATTCTTTGTGTGTCAACGAAATAGTTGAAATTAGCGTGAAGTTTATAGTAATGCGCTTGAGATCCAGTACCATTATTAACATGTCGAAAGAAATCGTGGAAGGGTCAAATTTATCACAGGAGCCAGTACCCACTGATTCAAATACGGATCATATCGGGGAAGACAATAATGTCGCAGAAATAGCGTATTCCACCCAATCACCCGTTGAATTAAGGGCAGGAGAATTTGGAAATTTTCAGATACCTCCAACAGTGCGAAAAAACGTCTCGGTGATTCCTGCATTGCAGACTCAGCAACACCAGATGAACGATATAGCGGCTTTATTAATGGAGAAATTTTCACAATTATCTGCTCAATTTACAACACAATTTCAAGAATCCAATGAAAAATTGTCTGAACTCTCAGTGCAAATGTCTAGTAAAATCGAGAGTCTTGAAAGAAAACAAAAGAATTGAAGAGCAATTTGCTACTTTTCGCGGAGAAATTGGCCGAGAAATAAATGATTTTAAAAAGGAAATTAGCTCTGAGATCACTCTTTTAAGCAAAGTCCAGACGGAGTTAAAGTCTTCTTGCAATGTACTTGAGACGACTAACAATGAAATTTGCCGTAAAGTAGAAGCGAATAAAAGTTCAATTGAACAAATGCGCACAGAAAACAGTGAAAATTTAGGTCAGATTTCTGAGTTTGCTCATTCAATAAAAGATGGTGATGAAAATTTAGGTAAAATAAGATCCGAAGTTGGAGACCTTAAGAATTCCGTGGGAAATGGAGGAAAGTCAAAGAATCTAGAAACATCACAGCGTAACCTTGCTGCCGAAACGGAGGTAAAATTACGTAATTTGGAACGGAAACTAACCGAAAGGAATAACTCTGCTAGCAACAATGAACAATGTCAAGCTAGTTGTGCTCAGCTGTTTTCGGGAAATATCGAGTTAAAGCTGCCTAGATTTGGTTCCAAGGGGGGAATAAACCCGAAAGCTTACCTCGAAGACCTTGAAAGATACTTTCAAATTAAAGCTGTTCCGGAGTCGGCAAAACTTTTAATCATTAGCCAGTCATTTTTTGAAAGATCGTTCATGGTTAAAGTAGCGTGTACTCCAGATATGTCGTACGCACAGTTTAAGGATTGTTTTTGAGTACTTTCTGGTCAGCAAAAATTCAAAACCAAGCTAGGATGCGATTTTACCAAGGAAAGTACGTGCCTAAGCCTGGTGATTCAATGGAAAGGTATGTGGAACGGTTAGTCGTAAAAAGTCGTTATTTTGACACAGTGATGCCGGACGCGAGTTCATTGATGTAATAAGCTCACATTTCAGCCCGGGGGTTCAAGAACACATCTCGCCTGTATATGTAAAGAATATCACTGATTTATTAGAAACACTGCGGAATCTAGATGCCATAGGACAACGAGCGAGCCGTGAACAGTGCGCGGAAAATGTGCAGGACAATCGCTCTAATTCTCATGGATACTTCCGGCCAAATAATCAGAATAACGGGCAAAGTTTCAAGGGAGGTAAAAATTGGAAGCAAGCCCAATCTGGCGATAAGAAACCGTGGAAGACTGATGGTCAGCGGGATGGTCACGGGCAAACACGCGGGGGTTCGCCGGAGGTGAATGCTATTCTAACCGTCGATCCCGGCAATAACATTCAGAATGAAAGTGAAAATTAATTGAGAGTTGGTGTGCAGCACGTGAAACATCGCAGGGTGACCAATTAAAACATTGAGATTTCGCAGGGGATGCTGAGGGCTCTCCACAGTTTTTCCTTATTAATTTAACATACTGGCGAAATGGCGGTGTGGAGAATGATGCGATCATAGCAAGACCAAAGCATAATCAAACTTTCACTGTAGGGCAACGAGTATTATTACGCACCAGTCCACAATCATACACCAACAAGAAGCTTTTGCAAAGTTTATTATAATATATATATTCCATGCATGGTGAAAAGGATAATCTCAGTTAACGGCTACTTATTCACTAATGGAACCAATGACTGTAACCCCATAATTCACGAAACTTGAAAGAGTATTCTGATGATCACAAAGTTTTGCTACAGTCGCGCGAGAATTGTTTAGTGCAACTTGTTTCTCTTGATACTGACGAAGGGCATATATTTGCCGGAAAAGGATAAAAACTTGCCGAGATAATATGTTGGGAGTTGATTTCTGGCAGACAGAAGGATTCCAATACGTTGAGGTACATTTACAGATAAATTTGTGGAACTTCACAGATGTTGTGTGGCATATCAAATCACCAAGTAGCCAAGGAAAAGGATCTCCGAGGTACTAGGTAGATAATATTTATTTTTGTTTTGTTCATAAGGAATTACGCGAATCAGCAATCCATGAATAAAATTCTTTTATGCCATGAAGCAAATGTACTTATAACGTTGTCTGGGGAAATCGGGAAGTATATTGGAGCGGCATCCGCGTACACTTGATCGAGATCATGTTAATTTAAAAATCACGCGAGGTCTGTAACGAATGGAGATAAAAGGGGATGTAATTGTCATTTTTATACTAAAAGGATGGTAGCGGAAATCCATTACAAATACTTTGCTTAGCGGTGATATAGTAAAAAAATGTTTGGAACAATCTTGTATTGCTTTGGACAACCCTGCACTTCATAGATGACTTCACTGCTTAAAAGTTTTTATTATTATTATTCAGATAGGATATGTTCTCTACCAGTTTTATTCATTCATTATATGTTAAGATAGTGTTATCCTATGTGTTGAATATCTATGATGATCACAACTTATGATGTATTGCGCTATATTTACTAAGAATGGTGTCTAAGTTAAATTTTCAATTTGATATAAAAATGTTATTGTGTTAGAACATCTATATCACTACAATAATTTGTTACTTATAAGGTTACATTTGAAATGGTTATATTATGTATTTAAGGCTTGCACAAATCTACCCACAATCAGGGATGGGAGTAAGAAAAGTCTATGTACAAAGTAGCCAAGGGACATATGTTCGGTTGAATATTCATGTCGGTGGAACTTGTGATGGAATAGGTTAGAATAGGTTACCAGATTTATAATTACTGCTAAATTAATGGACGAGGAAGGAAAATTTGTATATTTCTTATTGTGAAAATTTAAATAAAACTAGTTTATTTAAATTTGCCGAACCAGGGGGAATATGTAACGAACGCGTCTTGTGACCGCTAGTTACATTAATAAACTATATGTTTATTATTTAAAATGTGGAAATATTTTAGTGGGCGTTTGGGCGCAGTGTACATTGTACAAGTGTGGAGCGGCAGATCTGAGGAATGCCAGCAGACCGGTTCCTAGAATTAGCGAGGGGAGAATAGTGAGTGCCTAATGGAGGGGAGATTGTGCTTGCCAGGTAGACAAACAGGGTGATCGGCGAGAGTTTTCTGTTTTGCATGTGGCACGACGAACGAGTGAAGGGATATTCGATGACGGCCGGCCAGCACGTTCGGACGATGTGAGTTCTGGACTGTCTATTCGTGAGTGGGACTGTTGCTGCTACCTGGATCCGGATACCCGCTATTTTGTTTGAGCAGATGAGCTCAGGCAAAGGACGACAATCTTAGGAACTGTGCTACACTGGTCCATAGCAGAGAAGACCGTCATCCAATGTGTGGCGGCAGACATGTACATTCGGTAATTATACATCGCCAATGAAGGACACTGTGCTAGCTAGACTATCAAGTTCATAGCATTGCCCAGCTACGACCCTGCAGATAAGAACTCTCATAGCCCGGAGCAAACATCTCTTTCAGAAGTGAAGTCAAAATATTGGCTTCGTTTACTGTTTAATTTTTGTGTATTTTATATAAAATACCCTGGCGCCCACAAAAAGGACAACTGATTATTTTTAACTAATTTGTTATATATGTTCACGTGATTAATTGAAATAAAACCATTTGTGATTTCTCGTATAAAGTATTCACGCAAGTTCTACCTTTCATGATAATAAAATAAAATAATAAAATTAATTATAATTTTAAATCAGGTAATGAGGTCAGAACGTTACAAGTTGTAGGTGATCTCCGTATGAGGCAGCTAGTTTATTTTGATTATTTTCACTCCCTATTGTCATATGGAATAACATTCTGGGGCAATTCTACCCATATAGACAAAGTGTTCAGCGCCCAAAAGCGAGTAATAAGAAATATGTGTGGGGGGTTAGCAATAGAACTTCATGTACAAAGGAACATGAATGGGACATACACATAAATTCGTTAGTAGGTAGAGCAAATTGTAGGCTGCGATTCATAGGTCGAATCTTCAAAAGTTGTAATGAACAAACAAAGGAGATAGCGTACAAATCTCTTGTGCGTCCACATTTGGATTATTATTTCGTAAGGGGGTTGATCGAAAGTATAGAGAAAGTACAGAGAAGAGCCTCTCTATTCGTTACCGCTTGCTACAGTCCTTATGAAAGCGCCACAGAACTGATTAGTAGACTAGGCTAGGAGTCTCTGATAGGTAGACGACACACGTTTCGTTTAAAACTTATTGGTAAACATGCGTACTCCCACTTTCACTTTTGAGTGTAGTGAAATACTTCTTCCACCAACCTATTTGAGTCGGAAGGACAGGAAAGATAAAATTAGAGAAATAAGGTGCCGGACTGATTCTTATATGAATTCTTTTTTCCCTCGTACCATTAGGGAATGGAATGCACAGCAAAGAGATTAGCATTGGTGCTGAGCACCCTCTGCCAGCCATAAATTTTGTGAATTGCAGTTTATATATGTAGATGAAGATGTAGATGTAGAGAGCTGTTCAAGAAGTTAGGATTTAACATCAGCGTCTTAGTATATATACACATTAATGTCCTTTGTAGTCACAAATTATACTTTGTTTGAAACACAATTATGGCACTAGACGTAAAAATGGTCTTCACAAGGGTTACAAGTCATTGTCATTTGTTCAAAAAGGGGTCCGATATTCAGGGATACATATCTTCAATAAGCTCCCAATACTTTTTTTTTTTTTTACTATGGTTTGGCCTCGTCGACGGCTTAAGGTCATTAGAGGCGGGATGGGACTGGGGATAAGGAACTGGAAGGAATTCGGCCATGGCCTTTTTGTATGAAGCATCCGGCAGAGTAAGCTATGACTGTACATCTCATTGCGTATGTATTATTTTGTTATGGAATTGTCTAATGTACCATGTATGCTATGACTGTACATCTACTCCTGTACGTATTATTTTGTTATGCAACTGTTTATCTGTAAATTGACAACTTTCCACATCCCACAGAGCCAGTCTCTTATCTTGGGATCAATGGAAAATGAATGTATTGTATTGTATTGTAAGAGACGAAAATATGCACAATTGAGTTAACTTATTATGATGTCCCTGGAACGGAGAGCCATTTCGCTGCCATTTCACTGCCATTTGCTGAAATAGAGAAATCGCCAGTTGTTTCATACACCATTTGTTCTTTAGCCCGTTCCGTCCCGACTAAGTCTTGACCTCTTACGCAATTGTGATGCCAGTAATTGAACTTGTTTGCGGAACAGTAGGCGAACTCTTCTCAATATTTTACTTTTCTGTTCAAAAGACGTTTGAGACACGAAAACTGCCCCTATAGCCTGTAGGCGCCAGGGACAGTTTGTCCAGGCCGCCCCGCCGGCAGGTTGAAAGGCGGCGGTGGACCTGTGAGGTGCCCGACAGATGGCCACCGTCACTGCTAATTGGGATTTACGCGCTCGACCGCCGTAAGTTCAAAACAGGCCCGCCGGACTCGTCACGGGGTCATCCACACCGCGAGGGACCACATACGGAGCCACTCTTTGTTACCATCGACACTAACCGATCATTGATTTCTACATTAGCTCTTACCTACTTTTCTCCACCTTTCCCTGTTTCACGTCATTAATGGGCCTAATTGTCTGTGCTACCGTGCTGGTATCCGGCGCTAGCCACGGTGTTAATGCGCGTTCCCACAGCGCGTACTAGGGAACACCTATCATCCTAGCAGGTTCGCCGCATATGTTAGCAGGTACGGTGCGCCTCGACCCACCGCCAGGCGGTAAAAGATGAAAGGCGCGTACTACCACACCACGCGCCATGGGAACGGACCTTTAGCAGGTTCAACTTGTAACGTACTTATATGTAACGTCTCTATTTTGTATAATACTTTAAATATATTTATATACTTTATTGCCTCTTATTTCCAGCACCAGACCAGTATATAGAGATTTCCTTAAGCCCTCTTTGTCCGGCGCTGGTTTTAATATGATACTCACGCTGAAAAATCAAAATTATTATTATTCCAATTCTTATCACACAAACTCAAATTAATTCCTTTGTCTGTAAATCTACATCTGTATTTCTCAATCTCAAATCAAAACACTTCTACTTATCTCATCACTTGTATATTATTTATTAACAAACAATTCTCTTTTCGCAAGTCATATAACATTATCTTTATCCATAACCCTAATCCTTCTGCCCTCAGGCTAATATTTTACTATTAATTAATCCCGCCAGGATTCTTGTTGCTTCTCCAGTGAGCCAAACTGTTTAATCTCTTCATTCAACTTGTTCATTCCAAAAAACCAAAACTACTCGTCCTCTTCATTCAAATCTTCTCTTCAACAACCCACTCTTGACTCTTCTTTTATTTTTCAGAGATCTCATTATTCATCT
>CM061914.1:54607123-54648859 GCA_031002005.1 Vandiemenella viatica | reverse complement strand
AAAATAGCACGGTTTTCTTTAGTTAATGACGATTTGACTAGCCGCGGCAAGTCGTGAATCCAACAGTAATGGAATTTTTTCCCACTGCCGTCGGTAATCAACAACATGTTTATGTGGTTACCGCGTTTGTCTGCAGTGTGATGGAGGGCCCCGGAAACTACATGTTTACCTTTAACTTCATCCAGACCGAAAACATTTACAGAATAGTCTGGATTTTGCCTCTCAAATTTAGAAATGTCAGAGAGTTTTACCGGAAACTCAATACCTGAAAAATCGAAACGGTGGTTGGTGAATGCTTCCATATAATTATTGACTAGGTACGCATGTTTTTTCGGCGCCTTTACTTGAGCTGCAAGAAGTGTCCATAAAAAGCACTACTCGTCATTCTTGTTTTTAACATTGATGACGGCCTGCTTTCTACAGATATCAAGTGGCAGTGCAACGTAGGAAGACCCACGATAGAAAGGTTGAAAATGAGAAATACTAATGTCGAGGGATTCTATTCTATCGAGAGTTTTGCCACTTGTCCTTTCTTGAAACTCACACAATTTTACTCTGAGCTCCGACTTCACATATTTTTCATACCAATCCGACAGGCAAGTGCTGGTTGTGACTTCACGCATTTTAGTTAAAAAGCACATACGGGCGGATTCCAAATTCATTTCCTTCTGTATTTTATATGTGTTAATCAGTCCAACCTGCACCTTTACAGATGGGGAGGACCGATTATCCACAATTTCGCGAACTTTACTGGCAACAAGTTTAAAGCAAGCATCAATGAAATTCATTGGATCAATGAAATTTTTGAGAATTTCCCTTACGCTTCTCTGCGCGTGATGGTTCATCTGAAAAAGAAAAAAAATAATGTAT
The DNA here is from genome assembly GCA_031002005.1 of Vandiemenella viatica. NCBI lineage: Eukaryota > Metazoa > Arthropoda > Insecta > Orthoptera > Morabidae > Vandiemenella > Vandiemenella viatica. The sequence goes on along the minus strand of CM061914.1, from coordinate 54,647,989 downwards.
TAGCAATAGTTATAAAGGCATGGGAAAAAAAAATAATCAATAGATAAATACGTACTGAAATAAAAAAGGTCGCTGAATGAAATATCCAAATCACCTGCGAACAAATAAATTAATAATATAGACTACTGCTGCAGCACTATACATTTTCATAAATATAGTTACGTTAAAAAAATATTATCATTACCGAAATCATCCTCAGCGAGAATTTCATCAATGTCTGAAGCAGAAAAAAAAAGCTCATCAGTATATGTGAAAGAATTTAAAACAGCCAGAAAAAACAAGTTAAATAACAATAATTTACTTACCAATATCGCTGAATAAGCTATGATCCTCAGAAGACATTGCGATGATTGAAGTTTTCAGCTCGACGACTCAGAGAAGACTGGATTGCAGAAGGGGGGTCTCAGCCCTATTTATACACGCGTCTGGAGCCATGGAGAATTGGTGTGGGAAGACTGCGCCCACGATGATAAAAGTGGTGCAGCTGTGCGCATTCAATTACGAACCCGCATCCAGCAGCTGCGAGGGGAGCGATAATTCGAGTGTGGTGCAGCTGTGCTCATTCAATTACGAACCCGCATCCAGCAGCTGCGTGGGGAGCGATAATTCGAGTGTGGCGCAGCTGTGTGCATTCAATTACGAACCCGCATCCAGCAGCTGCGAGGGGAGCGATAATTCGAGTGTGGCGCAGCTGTGTGCATTCAATTACGAACCCGCATCCAGCAGCTGCGTGGGGAGGCCTTAATTGATGGCTTCCGGGTGTGGCGCAGCTGTGCTCATTCAATTACGAACCCGCATCATGCAGCTGCGAGTGGAGCGATAATTGATGGCTTCCGGGTGTGGCGCATTCAATTACGGACCCGCATCCTGCCGCTTGCGAGGGGAGCGACCCTAGTTCCTCGGCTCCCCTCCGCTCCAAGGCGTGAGTCAATTAGCATTAATTAAAATCAATTAAGGCTCCCCCGCAAATCAATTAAAATCAATTAGCCTCAATTAAAATCAATTAAAATCAATTAAAATTAATTAGCCTCAATTAAAATCAATTAAAATCAATTAAAAATCAATTAACATTAATTAAAATCAATTAAAATCAATTAACATTAATTAAAATCAATTAAGGACCCCACGCAATTCAATTAAAATCAATTAGCGTTAATGCGCATGCTAATTAACGTTCCCTTTGATGGCGCCGACGCAGGTTATACATCTACTACTGTGGTGTATTGAACCCGTAAGCGAAAACTCGTAAAGACTTGTGCTCTCTGACTATTATTTGAGCTAGTCGGATTTTGTTAATGATCTGCCATTTTATTGTCCATTTCATCATTTTTATGTATCCTGTAGATGTCAATTTTCCTGTTATGAGTGTTAAATAATCCAAATCACCTTTCCTTGTGTTTTGATATCAATTGCGTTTTGGAGAAGGTAATAAGAGAATGGGAAGAGAAACTCAAAGAAAGCGGAATTCACCATGAGATAAGATTAGGTTCAAAGCACAAAGGGGTTGGGATAAACTGTTTCGCCTTCGCTGATGGCATAGCGGTTCTTTCTGAAAGTATAGAAGCCGCACTTGAACAAATCGACCTTCTGAAAGATATAGCAGAAAAAGTTGGACTTCAGATCTATTTTTAGAAGACTAAATTCATTACCAATATTAGGGATTCACCCACAGTACTAAACACAGAGTACGGAAAAATTAACAAGGTCAATAAATTTAAATATCTAGGTGAAGTAATTCAGATTAATGGGCTTGATAAGGAAGCAAATATATCAAGAGCAAGAAAACTAGAACTAGCATATCAATTGACAAAAGATACACAAAATAAGAAGAATCTATCGAAGAAAACTAAAATCAAACACTACAACACAGTAATCAAACCAGAAGGACTGTATGCCTCAGAATGCTTGTTCTCAATGAAAACTGGAGAAATAGAAGAGATACAGAAAAGGAAAATCTTGAGAAAAATTTGGGGACCACTAAAAATTGAAAATGGTGAGTTTAGACACCGGAGGAATACAAAGAAGATAAAACTGAAAGGATGTCAGACACAATCAGAAAGAGGAGAATCAGGGTTTTTTGGTCACATAATGAGAATGGATAACATTAGACTTACAAAATTAATTTTAAATCAAGTTTACAAGAGTAAGAAGGGCAACCAGTGGATCCAAGGAGTAAAGAAATATATGATTGAGATCGGAATAACAGAAGATTTAATACAAGATAGAGCAAGTTTTAGGAAATTGATACAAAATTTGAAGAGTTTCCTGGAGAAGGAGAAGAGGAAATGTAGTAACATATGGACGGAAGAAAGGAGGAAACAGCAAAGTGAAATGATGAAGAACTATTGGAAGTCAAGAAAAGAAGGATCGAAATGAATGCACGGGGTTACTTTTCGTGGTCCTTAGATGGCCAATATCGAAGAGAAGAAGAAATGTGTCATTATCTTAAAGGTGATATAAAATTTCGTTAAAATTCAAAAGCAAATAATTATATTTCTAAATGTTGATTGCATAAGTAAATTCTGGAAGGACTTCTTCCCTGGCGCCCAGGCAAGATTGAGCAAAGGATATTATATACAAAATTTTAAGAACAGAGAGCAATATTAACAGGTGGCAATCCCTGCTCGCAGGAATACCACAAGCTATGACGCAAGTTCAGGTAAGCGTTGGAACACAAGTGGCGTTCTCTTATTCTTCGAGTAGACTTGACCGTGCAATATGGATTAGTTAATCATCACACCGACTCTTATAGCCTATCTATTACACATGTCTCCATCTAAGTGGCATGTCCCACCAGTCATTCAGTTAGTCATTCAATCAGTCAGCATTGGAACCAATAATTTAGATTCAAGACGCTAGCAATCGGAGTAGCCCTTGTTATCGATTGTACACGTACATTTTTCAGTCACCATTACTGACTCACAACCACTTACCCATCTTATCATTCACATAGGATAGATTATCCACTAGTGCTAAACATCTCTATCCTTGGTTCTCCAACCGGAAAATGCAGTGGTGTCGGATATATTCTGATAAATTGGCATTGTTAGTAACCGCAAAACAAGAATCCACGGAAGAACCAAAGATCTCAGAAGAGGACTAACATCACGAAGGTTAGTCAATCCATTTACAGTACTGCACTCACAGCAATCACTCGGACCATGCCACAACATAGAGATTTAAAGATATATGGAGAGAAGAAACTGGCGGACACATCGCATGTTCATCGATCGAAAAAGTCGTCTGGAACGTCACCATGGCCATGGCGATGATGACTGTGTTACCGATGTTGAGTTAATATTCCAACTTGACTGTTCTTCGGAGATTATGCAAGTACTAGTTTAAACACCCGTCAAAAATGGCAGGTATTTTTTTCTATAAAATATTCTATGGAAACACGAATAACGATTAATCATTATCTTTTTTATTAATATTTTTCGTGACGTGAGTAAACTATCTCTGATTAGATTCTCTCAGTATCTGTCTAGGACTTTTTTTAAATAGCTGCATTTGATTTTGAATGACGGAAATTTTTGTTATTATGAAAAAGTTTCTGAATAAAGTATAATTTCTAAAACGATTAAATGCTATTTATTTGAATGATATATCTCGTGATTGCATACGTTTCATGCAAATTTCCACCGTGTTTTAATAAGTTTCCCTGTTTGTTATAATTCTAAAATTTTCTTGTCACTCGGTTCCAATATTAACTGTTACAGATAATACAGAATAAACATCGAATGCTATCTTTATATATATAAAAATCTCGTGTCACGATGTTCGTCCGGGATGAACTCCGAAACTACATAACCGATTTAGATGAAATTTGGTTTAATGTGTGTAATTTAGTCCAACTTAAAAGATAGGATAGTTTTTATCTGGATTATAGACCTCAATATTTATTATTTGTGAAATAAATGTTCATTAAATATTTGTCATAGGACAATGGTTTGTAATTATTTGTAAGCCACCAAACATAAGCGGTCTGCTGGCTTAGTGGTTAGGGCGTCTGACTGCAGATGGAAAGGTCCCCGGTTCGAGTCCCTGTCGCGGCGGGGATTTTTATAGACACTTAACCCGGCATTAATCTCCGGTGCAGCATGCTGTGCAAGGTAAAATACGCCAGGACGGTACTGTGGTTCGGATTCGACGTTAAAATGTAGGTCACCTGTATCAGGCAGGATGGGAGGGCTAGGCAAAGGCGCCTACGACATTGGCAGAATGCCCAGCCAGTAGAAACCAGGTCATTCCGACCACACGAAATTATTATTATTATACTTCCATAAGTTTCTAACAGATGGCGATATGTTAACTTATCGATACAACACTTGGTTAGCTAGGTTGGGTAATCATCCAGTAGATCAAGTTCTGTTTCAATTTATTTATGCTACAGTTTATTCCTAACAGATGGCGGTGTGTTAATTTATCGAACCATCCAGTAGATGGGGTTGTATTTTAATTTATTTATGCTACAGTCTATTCCACGCCATATGTGCGAGTTTCTTCAATTTTAATTGTGCTGTGTATTGTGTTATAATTAAACCTTATTGTTGTTCATCGTTTGTGTGTCATTATACCTAACGACAAAGTAATTACACACATGAATATAACATTGAAGGAAACGTTACGATAAATTCGAACCGTGTAAGTATTTCTCGCTAGCTTATCATTTTTCTTCTTCTTTTTGTTCAGCTAGAGACCACGTGTCAATTTCAATTCCTCTCCTGTTGTTTTTTCTTTCTTCCTCCCCAGTACTCCTTCATTATTGCACTCCTCTCTACCTTTGAATCCTGCCATATTCAAAGTCTGCAATCGAAAAAATTTCCTATCCATACAGTTCACTGGTATTATTTCGTTTCAAATCTTTCTAAACCTCTTGAAAGCCTGGTGTCATCCATACTATAAATGTATCGAAGAAAAAAATGTAATTCTTCTTTTTCTATTATTTTTCAATGTTATTATATATTTCCTCATTAGTTTTTAACTTCCATTTTACTGTATTTTTCAGTGGACCCAAAAATTCCGGTTTCGCCACTGTATTATAGTGTCTTATTTTAAGGCTTTCGAAAGGCACTTTTTGTTGTAATTAAAATATTTTTCAGTGAAATGTCGCCAAAGAATCTAACCTCGACAATGCGTGTAGCAGAGAGGCACGACGAGAGAGCTCATCAATCAGCAACACAAATCGCGGCAAGTAAGGAAGTTCAAAGAATCAGGACAGCTGAGCGTCGCGTCGTATGCAAGAATCTGGTGATTTCCAACAGACATTACCAGTGATTCCTCGCTCTACTTTTGCCGATGAGATTAACGTATGTTTAAAACAATCGTTTTTATGGCGGAATGTAGAAACACTTTGACTGACCATGAACATGCGAGTACAGTTGCAAAATGATCCATCGGCACAAGTATTTTGTAAGCAATTGCTGGATATTGGAAAAGGTGAAATAGAACTGCATCGAAATACACAATACATCAAATTGCCAGACAAATTCTGCACTGTTGTTCACTCAAATATGAACTAACTCAGCGTGTGTTCCTGTTTATATCAAATAATTACTTAGATCATAATTGGATCAGTAATCGTTCTATTTTGGCAGCAAAAAATGTTGATGTCAACGAAATTAACTTCCAGATACGACAGTTGTTGCCAGGTTATCTGATGTCTTTTAAATCAATAGATACTATTGTAGATGAAAATTAAACCGTAAATTTTCCAAATGAGTTTTTAAACTCTTTGGATATAACAGGAATGCTGCCACACAATCTGTGGTTAATGATTGGTTCACCGATTATTCTTCTTCGTAATTTGAATCCACCTAGATTATGCAGCGGTACACCTTTGGTGATCAAAAGGATTACCGGAAATGTTCTTGAAGCAACTATTTTGACTGGAATATTTAAAGGAGAAAAAGTCCTGTTACCACGTATTCCAATGATACAGTCATAATATCCAATACCATTTAAAAGGCTTCAATTTCCGATTCGTTTGGCTTTCACTATGACAATAAATAAGTCACAAGGCCAAACAATGTCCGTTTGCGGCTTGGATTTGGAAAATACGTGTTTCTCCCATGGGCAACTATATGTCGCCTGCTCACGTGTAGGGAAACCATTAAATCTATCTGTATTAGCAAAAGACAGGCTAACTAAAAATATTGTGCACCAATTAGCGCTTAGATAAATTAAAATTATAAATTGTAATAATTTAAAATAATGAAAATAATTGTTAAAAACATTTAAAAATCAACTTCATAGGCCTCATTTATAAAACTGAAATTTCAGTTTCTATAAATAAATAAATAATATAAATAAATAAAAAATAATTTATTTATTTATTTTTATAAATATCTATTTTTATATAATTTCAATTAAGTAATTTGTAATAAAATGTAAATAAAAATTTTTTATGATCGTTTGTCTTTAATTTCAACTCTCCGTAATTATTTACCAATTACATTTGAATTTCCAAATCGACTACAATGTTTTGTCTTTATTAGTGAATATTAATTTTACTACTTTAGGAAGTTTATAATAACATTAATCCAACGTACTATAATTACTAAGTCACAGCAACGCGTGACCGGGTCAGCTAGTTCTCCTTACATGAATTTCTGCATCTAGTCGTCATAAATAAATAAAAGGTAACATATAATTTTAAACGAACGTCACATTCAATTTTTTTATTACTCTGCCTCACGTTATAATTTTTATCTCTGCTTCACAAAAGACAATTGCATTTATATTTTATTTTAACAAATAAGTGCAATTAAAATCAAATTTAACTATTTATTTGAAATTTACACTTCAATTTAACAATATGAACGCAAATTAAGTCAATGCAAATATTTATTTGAAATTTCCTGACTTGCCAACAGGCGTTGTAGTGGCAGTCATTGTAACTAATACTTCTGGCAATTTCGAGACTCATCGAATGTTGCAGAACTATTGAGATGAGTCCAGTCTCCAGGTTCAATGGATTTTACTAAAGTGGAATATTCGTTTGAAATTTCCTGATTAGTCAAGCAGCGCTGCTTTGGGAGTGAATGTGAATAGCACTTCGGGCATTTTCGAGACTTTTCGAATGTTGCCGAGCTATTCAGATGAGTCCAGTCTCCAGGCTCAACGCATTTTACTAAAGTGAATATTCGTTTGAAATTTCCTGATTAGCCAAGCAGCGCTGCGGTGTCAGTGAATGTGAACAACACTTCTGGCATTTTCGACACTCGTCGAATGTTGCCGACCTATTGAGATGAGTTCAGTCTCCAGGCTCAACGCATTTTACTAAAATGGATGCAGGAGGCATGGTAGCCGTTTGGCGGTGGTACTGGGCGGCGCGGCGCCGTGCGTGTCGACCCATCCAGCCGACGCGTGGCGTCCCGTCCCGTGCCGACGCCACCCGAGCCGGAAGCCGACGCCGCTCTTCCGGTCGCTAATTGCCGGCGCTTATTGTTGCACAAAGTGGCCACTGCACGCCGCCACGTGGCGCCCATAAACCGGCCAGCCACCAGACTAATGGTGGATACGCTTTGTGTCCGACCACTCCCACCCGCAGTGATTCACCGACTCGGCGGTCCAGCCCAGTCCTCTATCAGCGAGCATAGGAAAATCTGCACTGTACGCCAGGTTACACATTGATACATAAGCGAAATAAAATGCTGTACGATGGTTTCCTTGATTGACTTAGATCAATGATTCCCAAAGTGACCGATTTCGATTTGCAGGAGGTCAATGTCCTTATATTTTTTTCCCTTATGGATTTACGCCTCGTCGACGTCAAGGTCATTAGAGGTGGGGTCAATCAACAGAAAGATATTTTTGAAGGTATATGGGGTAAAGTGATGTGTCCTACGGTTAAAATTTCTACATAATATACGCTATTATCCCCAGTGACGCTATGAGAAAGGTTCTACGCTCTAACCATGCTCTGATCACAATCTGATAAACAATTCCGTTATTAGTTGCGTGCATCAGTTAAGCTTATTAATCGTTAAATTATTTTACTTAACGAGCTTTTACTTTGTTAAAATAAAAAAATTCTAAATAAGTAAATAAATGACATTTAATCGGTTAGCAATCTTTTTTGAAATTAACAATCGTTGAGCTGGTTGGCTGATTTGCGATCTTCAGAATATGTTGTTAGCCGTATGCCGTTCTGCCTTAGATACAATGTAAGTATAGCAGGGTCTATTTGCTATTAACTGCGACATTTAAAAAATATGAATGCACAAGTTGACACACTGCTTCATGCAGAATGCTGTCGCGTTGAGCTACAACGAACAGCTATGCCGGCGTTGTGCACAGGTAAGGACACCGCGTACCCATAGCAGTAATTTTTGAGGATGCGGTCCTTTGCATTCTGGAGACACTGCCAGGACGACGTGCTTCTGAGGACGCATGTCCCCTGGAAGCATTGGATAGATTGCGTCCAGTTGTAATTGAAATCTCCAGGAAAGGTCCTTCAGTAGACCACATCCTTCTTGTTAAATGGACCGTGCATACCTTGTAAGCCCTTCTGTCAGTATCTCCCACACTTTCATTCTTATTTTTATTGTTTTATTTCGTATACTACTCATTTTAAAACTACTTCACTTTGTCTCGAAATCTACGTTTTGTAGTTTCATTTTTTTGTTTTTATTTTTGCACTGTCACAGTTAGTACAAAAAAAATCCTTCAAAAGTAGTGCGTATTCTCTATTATTCACGGTTCTTTTTCATGTTTGGCTACCAGATATTGATTAGATGTTGTCGGACCTGTCGTCACTAATTAATTCGATATTCTATGGCATTTTTGAAAGTTTATTTGTAATGAAAATGACGTAGTTGGTATTTAAATTCCTTATAATTTCTTAAAACATTCTTTTCCACAGGAAACATTTCGACTACAAAACCCACAGTCGAATACTCTGTCAATCATAGGTTATTACAAAATTCCAAATTTTTTTTATTCTTGCATTGAATTGCGTTGGAGCGCACACTCTGGTGGCGATTTCCCTAGTCATCTATTTTCCCTTTTTATTGTTATTATTATTATCTTATATACTTTGAGTGTAAATTCCTCCACCCGTTTGATTTTGCCAATTAGGAATTTTAACTTTCTTTAAACTTTTTGGTAGATTATTCGTCATTTCATTTGGTAATTTATTCCAATCCCTGACACCACCACCACAACAACAACAACAACAACAAAAAATCCCACTCCCTATGCATGAAATCGAGTGCCAGATTGTTCACATGATCATCTTTTCACTTCCATACATTACTCCTAATTTTTCGAAGTATATACCTATATCCAAGCCTCGTCTCTAACATTTGCCTCGTGCACACTCTCTTCACCCTCCAATAACTCTTCTCCAGGTTTATGAGTCATCTAAGTTGCATCAGCATCAGAGACTTCAATTACAACCCGGTCAACTTTAAATGCAGCGAAATTGGAGTTGCGAATTACTATAATCTGCGTAAAGGTTATGTACACTATTGTACTGTCACGCGGAACCAAACTTGTAAAAGTTCTTCGTAGCAGTACATATACTCGTATATTCGTAAGTGTGACCTTCACCCTAACAATTCAAGTATTAAAAAATAATTAAATTTATCTTTTCTTTCCAGTATCGAGTTGCTCCGAGTGGTTGTTTACTTTCCATCTGCACATTCGATTCTGGGTCTATTACAACAGAAGAAAAAATTACCTCATTAACAAAGTTCGATTATTTTTGCAAATACCAACACAAATTTATAACAAATTCACAGTTTAACAGTTACTTATCTTTAAAATATCTCTTTACGTACTTATTACTCTACTTGAATACATCAATTACAATTTGCTCGTGCTGTTGTCGAATACAGAAACTGGAGGTTATGCAAAGAAGGGCTGATAGATTTGACTCTGAAAATTTCTCCAGAACACAATCAGTAAGTGTTTGATAAAGGAACTGGAATGGAATTCACTGGAAGAAAGGAGGAAGTCGAAGAGAATTATTGGAGTATACAAGGCCTATATTGGTGATGAGGCGCGGAAAGATATTAGTGGAAGAATTAGGAGATGTGCATGGAAGGGGAAAGATGACCATTAACAAAAAATTGGAACTCGATTTCAGACACAAGGGTGTGGTAAGATTTTCTTTCGTAGGTAAGGTGATCAGGGTTAGGAATAATTTACCAAGATAAATAATGAATAATTTTCAAAAGACGCTAAAAGAATTTAAAGTTGAAATTGGTAGAGGGAAAAAGTAGTTGGAAAAAGGGGAAAAATGGGTGTGTATAGAAATTGACACTGCCATTGCAATAAAATTAAGTTAAATACTTCCAAATATTAAATTCTCGTTTACAATCATCATTTCATACTACATACATCGGTCTCTAGCCAACTTTTTTACAACTAACTGCTAACCAGAGATAGTCTTTTTCTTAATGCTTGACGTTCCATGACCTTTAATACTTAAATGTCAAAGTTATTATGTTATTACAACTATTTACTAACTAAATATGCTTTTAACATTAAATTTTAGGATCAGTGAGGCTATGTACGTCACACCTATGACGAATTTGTTTTTCCCATTCGAGATTGCGCATAAATCTACCGAACCTCATGTTGATAACAAGATGTACAGAAAATGTATTTCCCAAATTTACTGAAGACATAATATCAACAACACTCAGTACAAATCTCAAGGCCCATACATCTCAAAATACATATTTTTAGGATCAGTGAGGCTATGTACGTCACATGTATGACGAATTTGTTTTTCCCATACGAGATTGTCCATATATCTGTAGAATTTCATGTTGGTGACAAAATATACAAAAACTTTATTTCCCAACTTTAATGAAGACATGCTATAAACAACACACAGTACAGATCTCAAGGCCCATACATCAAAAACACATATTTTTCTGTGAGAGGTAGCTTGCAGAGATGTTCGATATCGTATGTAACCCTGCACACTTGGAATCGCAGTGTGCTCGTACCAGTGAAGCACCAAGTTCGTTGTCAGACCACAATGCAGCCCGTATTCATTAGCCAATTACCGGCAACCAACGCCGAGCTGAGCCTATCACTAAGCGGGGAATCTGGCTTAAGCGGGGTTGCGACCCTTGCTACCCCCACGGCCACTAATAAACACAAGAGCGGCGACTGGGGAGGAAGGAAGCGGAAAAAAAGGGGGAAGAAAAATAAAACGGAGACAGATATCGTTGATGTAGCTTTCATTGTCAACTGCCGGCTCGTGTTTCAGAATACAATCACGGGGGAGACAACCCCCGCTGCGGTGTCAGGGGTGGCTCGGGGGAGTCAGGCGATAATTGAACGCAAATAAATCTCCCCGCCGTGGCGATGAAATTTAAATGTACAAAACGGTATGTCGTCACGGTGCAGGCTTCCCTTTCTGCACGCGACAGAAGGCCGCCGCCAACAGCGAAAGATTTCGATCGTTTGAAATGACTTCATTTGCAGCGTCAGGGGAAATGTTGGGGTGTGATTCCATACTGATGCTGTCTTCACACCATCTATCAGTTATTATCGGGCAAAGAGTCTTAAATCCACACAGTTGGCTATAGTATAGCAACACAGTAACTTCTCATATATACAGCGTCAATAATTCCGTTAATTTTTTAATATTTGATGAATTGTGCACTACAGAGATGTGTTTTAGAAAATGGAAAGAATATTTGCTAGTGTTGGTTTATACCCGTGTTAGTATAAAAATGACTTAATATTGTGGGCCATTTCCTCAATTGCAAGTTAATCAATTTAATTTTACCTCAATTTTATATATTATTTTGTAAACCAAACGTAACTAAATAAATGAATAAATACCAAACAGATGTCGCTGATGATGCTCTTGAAATAGAGCGAAACGCGTACGACACCAAAATAAAACAAAATTCAATTGCATTGGGGTGTTATTCACCTTTATAAAAAAAATTGATGGTATTCTTCTTTTTCAATTTGGCCACTAAGGACCTCGTGGTCCTTAACTCTGGCGGCGTTTCTTCTTAGCCCAGTATTTCTTCATCCTTTCGCTCTTTTTTTTTTTTTTTTTTTTTTTTTTTTTTTTTTTTTTTTTTTTTTTTTTATGGCTGGGTCCATTTCACCCAGACACCACAGTCTTTTTACTGGAGTGAATCTAATATTTTAAACAGCATTCTGTGTACCTATCCCTGTTGTAAAATGAAAGTCCATCCCAAATCTCAAAGTGGCCCCTAAAATTTAAAAGTTCTTCCAGCTGCAGGCTCTAGTGCCTGCTTATTACACTCGCCGTATCTTTGCAACACCAGTTTTAATAATAGGCTTCCATTTCAATTTGTTCCTAAAGTTGGACTCTAACAATATCGTTGTTGACGCGCACTAATGGTAGAATAATGACACCAACAACAGTTCCTAAAGACCGTGTAATTTGTTTTGGTCGAAGCGAGCTTTCTTGTCACTTCTTCTCACCACTTAATAAGATTTTTAACACATATTTGCTCTTTGTTTGGTATTATAAGTTTTAAGTCCCTTCCCCTGAATGAAGATCATCATAGAAAGCGAGAAGCCCAGCAATTCACTTGTGTGCTGAAGTCTATCTAGTCCTAGTTTCAGTGCTATACCCCTGACAATAGGGCTACAGACAAATCCCTGCTGACAACGTTCGCTTATTTCTCTGGTGACAGAGATGTCTAGATGTCTCTTGATGACAGTTCTGAGCTCTAGGATTATGAAACAATTGAGCTACATAATGAGTTTGTCTGAGTTTTGCTGACCACCAAAAGCCGTAGAAAGCCCTCAAGATATCAACCAAGAGGTCCACTACACATTTCTTCTCTGATCCTTCCACAATTTTGATGATTCTGTTCTTGCATCTTGTGTCAAAGTTCTTGCCCCAAAATCAAACTGACTGGGATTCATACCACGAGCTATTCTAAAATTTTGAAGCTTTCAGCGAAAGATTTTTCTGCACCTTCCCCATCATGTTTATTAGATCGGGAGGTATGTTTCCCGCATGAGTGGATCTTTGTCGTCCGCTTCCTTTAGCATGACAACTTCACTAAGCTTAATACAGGTGCTTTGCACTCTTCCTTCCCTAAGCCACTTGTTCAGCAGTTTGCACAAGATTGCGGCTGCATCCAAAATCAACTTCTGGAGCACCTCATCCGGGATTCCATCTGGCCCTGGTGGCTTTCCTGCATTCAGAGCTTCTACGCGTTTGGTCATGAAGAGATAAATGCGGCATGTATCAAAAATATAGAAATTAGAGATGATAAGATCCCGTGCCAACCATTCAGGTCTTTCCTTCAAAAGACACTTTATTTTTACATATAGCTTTACGCCTCGTCGACGTCGAGGTCATTAGAGGCGGGATGGGAGTAGAGACAAGGAACGGGAAGGAATTCGGTCGTGGACGTTTGAAGGAAGCATCCCGCCATTCGCCTGGAGTGATTTGGGGAAACCATGGAAAACCCAAATCTGGATGCCCGGACGGGGATTCGAACCGGCGTCCTCCCTAATGCGAGGCCAGAACGTTAACAGTTCACCCACCACGTTCGGTTTCATCCATCCGACGAATGGATCACCATTAACAACGCCGTGACACCATACATATTGCGGAGAGGATTTCGGCAGCATGCAAAGCCTTTGGTACACAATCTGACCTACGCACCATGTGTTATTTCACCATGTTGGCCATGTAGAGACTGTTGAACAGTCTTACTAACAAACAAGCTAACATCGCATCGAGAGGCAGGTGTAAGTTAGTGTTTTTTTTATCGACCATTGCTTCAGGCACGTCTCTGAAGAAAGATTTTGTAGGCAGCAACCGACCCTGAGGTATTGTGCAGTGCGGAATCTGACCAAGTCCAGGATTATTCCGTCTCCGTGACGGGAGGATATCAGTTCCGCGTCGGTTCCGTTATTAACGTCCAACGCAGACGGACGGACACGTTTTTGTCAAGGAGAGGACGTCTCCCGCCTGAGCGGTCGTAATACGCGCCACACAAAGCCTGATGGCCGTCTGGCCGTATGACGGGCGCGGAATCCCGCCCCGCACAATGGCATTCCGCGCCGCGTCTTATTGCCCCGGGCACAGATATACGGCGCCACCATAACCACACAGAGATGCCACGAACAGCCCTCACTCGCAGCTCAGTTTGGCCAACTGAGTATATGTTATTCCCCTATCCTGCATAGTAATTCCAATACAAGCACCTGAGCGCTACGACAGGGAGACCAGGAAGCGTAGTTCGACCGCATGAGTTGCAAAGTTCCAATCTGCCGCGTAGTCCGCCTCAGATGTTATCACCTAACATATCTCTTTAATCATGCCTGCTAATGAGAATATACAGTTTCGAGTCAAATCCAAGTCATGGAGTGTGCTATAAAATACTACACTCAAACGAAGCAAAGTACTGTTAGGGGTGTACAATTGTACATGGCTTTAAGAATCCACAAAAACTTCGTCCGATAGTGAAATTCCAGTTATGTCTCGATATAAAGTCATGTTCTCAAACACTGAGTCATTAAACTAGTACATATTTTGTAGTAATTCACCGAGATAAAAAAAAAAAACTATTTGCTCCAGGTGCACTGTTTTTTTTTTATTTATTTATTTTATTAATATTATTTACTTATTTATTTTGATTTTTTGCTTTCATCAGTCTTTCGACTGGTTTGATACAATCATCCATCCCTTCCTATATTGTGCTAACCTATTCATCTCCACATATCCCTTACAACCCACGTCCTTAATAATTATCTGCTTCATATATTCTAATCTCTGTCTTCATCTACAGTTCCTACCTTCGACTGTTCCCTCCACTAACAGATTAACCAATCCAGCATGTCTCAAAATATGACCTACCAGCCTGTCTCTTCTTTCTGTAAGCTTCTTCCACAAACTTTTTTCCTCACTCATCATTTTCAAAACTCCTTTATTTCATACTTTGTCTGTCCACTTTATAGGCCAACACCAGAGCCAACTGCGACTCCACATTGCCCAATCCCTCGGCGCCAACTCCTGGTTTGATGAGAACGAGAGACCGAACGCCAATGCCTTGGCGACCAGCATTGGCCCCAACACATTGGCTGTCATTCGTTGACCTAGTGTGTACGCACCTTACTGTATAAGTACCGCTTTCCTGTCACTTCGATCACAGTCCACTGTGTAAACTACCTCGTCTTTACGACAAACGATGTATCACCAATAGTGATAGCCGTTATCCTAAGTTTGCACTGGTCAGTCTTTGCACTACACGTTTTCGTTGTGTATTTGGAATTTCACTTGTTCTCATGAACAATTTTGTTATTCTAATTTGCAATTTATTTCTTGCGACAAACCTTGGGTACAGTTCTACATTGGAATCGACAGTAAACGATTTTTTATCTTTGCCGAAAAGTCTATTGAACTTCTCTGACCGATTCTTCTCACTGAAGTTGTTGCACTGGCCTACGTTTCGACAGATTTTTCTTCAGTTCCCAACACATCCTGTTAAAACATGGAATAAATAATCATTTTTGAAATTTCAAGTGAGAAATCTCTCTTGAGATTCAGTATTATGTTTACCAATGGAAGAAGAGAATAAAAAAAGACTTATTTAAAAATAGTTTTAAAGAATCAGTGTTCAGGGAGAAAAAATCAGTATGCTACGATTTCTGATGACATTGTCTTGATAGCAGAAAGGGCTCAGGATATTGAGAAGTTACTGAATGGCATGAACAAAATACTGAAGCTAAATTTTGGACTGAATATAAATCAAAGCAAGACAAAAGTGATGAAATGCAGCAGAAATTATACCAATACTAGTAGATTAAATATAAAGTTAGGAACGGATGCAATGGGAGAAGCAGAAATGATGTTAAAAGCAGAATAGCACTAGCAAAAAGAGCCTTCATGAAAAAAAGAAACCTTTTAGTTTCAAATATTGATCTTGGAATTAGAAAGAACTTTTTAAAACTCTTTGTGTATAGCACAGAACTTTATGGTAGTGAAACATGGACTTTAGGAATACCGGAAATAAAGAAAATTGAAGCATTTGAAATGTGGTGATACGGAAGAATGATGAAAATTAAGCGGACAGACAAAGTAAGAAATGAACGAGTTTTGGAAATGATGGGTGAGAAAAGCTTACAGAAGAAGCTTACAAAAAGAAGAGATAGAATGGTAGGTCATATTTTGAGACATGCTGGATTGGTTAATTTGTTAGCGGAGGGAACAGTCGAATGAAAAAAATGTAGAGGAAGACAGAGATTAGAATATATGAAGCATATAATTGAGGACGTGGGTTGTAAGAGGTATGTATAAATGAAGAAGTTAGCACAGGATAGGAAGGGATGGAGGATTTTATCAAACCAGTCAAAAGACTGAAGACACCAAAAAAAGAGTCATAGCATCAGCGATTCCCTTCCATAGTTTTCTGCTAATATCCCCGTTATTATACGATTTTGACTACGTATCTTATAATGGTTTTCTCTCTTGCACCAAGAGAGAGAACAATTATAAGTCCATGGCGATTCATAACATGAAAAGTAAGTGAAGCAAAATCAAGTAATGAAGGCAAGCAAACGTAGCGACACAGCGAACATGATAAAACAGGTGAAGCAATGTTGCAAGACTGGCGTGTTTGGCCGAAGAAAACAAAATTATTTCCGCGGTGACGAAATCGGAAGAGTTCGGCCGAGTAGGTCGGTCATAGTAGCCTATAACCACTCTCATCGAAATCCCATACTATCGTGTAATTCTTTTTTTTTTTTTTGTCGATAGCGGTCGTATTAGCCACAGTTAAAATTTGGTCCGATTTTCTTCAAATATAAACGTTCCTTCATACAGTCAAATCTTACAAAATTTAGAAGAAGTGTGCTCCGACGGAATATTGTTGGCTTATCGAATGTACAGAAACAATTAACTGCCGTGCACCCGCCAAGTCGAGTCAACGGCGGCACTACCTACCCATTTCTCGAAGCGATTCGGGCCTTTTTTGAATCTCAATTTCTTCGATCGTATTCATGCTACATGTCCCAAATTTCTGTTATACATAGATATCAGCAATCTTATCAAACGTACTCAATTTAATTTTCTTACTGTTCTTAGTTCTGATGTTATTCGAATGCAAACTTCAGCGATTTTGTCACTCACTCAATGACTGACTGATGATTATCAAAACTCTAAGGCACTTCCCGTAGCCGTAGAAGGCTGAAATTTGGTACACAGATAAAATTTTACCCACGTATTACAAAAAAAGTATGAAACTTGTAAATTTTCATATATCTACCCCCTTACCTACACCTAACATGAAATCGCTTTCTACCCTAATTACTTTATAAACCTCAGATTTTCACTGTGGAGTGATCTTACTGTGTTTAACTAGTGTGTTAAATTTTATTTCTTCCCTTTTCTTAATTTGGAAGTTATTGAAATTTAAAATTTTAATTCGGCACGACACCCCGACATCAAAATTCCAGTAATCGTAGAAACAAGTAATTTGGTACACATATATTGTTTCATCCCTAAATCATAAGAAAAACTCTGATATTGAAGTTTTTCCCCGTATTTATTTAACTACAATCCCAAATATGAAAAATTCTGGCACATATCTGAGGCTTAATTACTTTGCACCGGTTGAAGTTATAATCCTGAGATTTCTATACTATATAAAGGCAAGCAAGTTTAACCAAAGCCTTAAATGTTACTTTGCTCCTATGGTTAGTTTGGAAGTTACTTGTTATTTATTTGAGGTGGTAGTTAAACCAGCGTCAATTTTCATTCGTCGGCTACGACGCACATTAACTGTTTTCAGAGAGTGGGGCATTGTTGGTAACGTATATTGATGTCTTAAATTCTGAAATGTTCTTATTCACCAATTCTCAAATGGTATAATTACATTTGAGAGGAGATTCAGAATAAGGAATAAACTTACAACAAGAAATGAGATCCCACAAAAACAATTCTTGAAAAAACCAAGTCTCGTGTTCATGTGGTGACAAAAGGTTATGAGATCTTCTGAGCCAAGTCTACACTATACAGTGTGTGTTCACTTCACTTTGTGAAACACAATGGTTTCTCTCGGTGTCATAGATCGTTTATTAAGGATAAAAATATCTAATGACTTGGCCATTATGCACGTCATGATGTTTACTGAAATTGAGAGCATAATATATAGACTACTTGTCGAATTCGAAAAAGAGTGAGGGAAATCTTGGCTTTTAAGTATTTAAGTGTTTGATAAAGCAACACATTTAAGGTATTTACATGGGTTTACTAAAACATGGCCTGCATAATGACCAAGTAGTCAGATTTTTTTGTCCTAATTAATCGGTCTATGACACCGAGAGAAACCATTCTGTTTCACAAAGGCTCAGAAGAAGATCTCATAACTTTTTGTCACTACATGAAAACAAGACTTGGCCTATTTTTACAAGAATTGTTTTTGTGGGATATGACTTACATAGTATGTCTCATCTTCTAGTATTACTAAATGCTTTCAAGTACCCTGAACGCTAGTATATCTCCCGTTTCTGTTATATTGCAGATTGCCGAAGTAAATAGGAACTAAATATGTACATAAACATTCTGTGCCAGAGCTTGACGAGAAAGTAGCACTAAAGGTTTTATATATTTATTCTGTGCTGGTCAGTGAGTTTCATTTAAATTTATTTACGCAAATAAATTACATCATCAATAAATTCTGTAACATTTCTGCAAGTTTACATGAAAGTTGTAACGATAATGAACCTTCAATACTATAAATTTCGTTTTTAGAGTGGTCTGGTGGCTCAGTTATTAAGGGCTCCGACTGCAGATCAAGACGTCCACTGTTCGAATCCCTGTCTTGACAAGGGACCTACTTCTCTGGCACATATTGCTGTGTAATATGAAGTTCGCCAGAACGTTTCAGTGGTTCGCATTCCACGTTTAGCTGTAAGTCACCTTTTCCCTTTAGAATTACCGCGTTAGTTTAAGGTAGAGAGGCGCATTCGCGGGAAATCTAAATTCTGTCAATCGGCGGCCAGAAAAAAGTTCCTTTTTGACAAAGAAAAAATGAATTCGATTTCCTAGAATTTTGAATCCAAACGATAAGGACAAAGAATTGAACGTTTATCACGACATTGACTTCGGACGGTGAAAATCGTAATCTTAGCTCATCGTTGAAAAGTGTAGCACTTATTATTATTCATATTATTACTCCGCGATTCACTAAAAGTGTGTGGCGGAGAGTGTATTGCACCTATCCGAAAGAGTAATAGCTGGGAAGGGATGTACAGTATATGGCAGGAGGCGCCCATGGGGATGGCTGGAGTGATTTATCGAGAGCTACTCCTGTCGGATTTTAAGTTTACTCGTCGGATAAATCCTTTCTATTCCATTCCCTAATCGCTTGCTGAAAAAATGAGTACAGAAATGAATAGGTTCAGGCCCTGATTTCTATTATTATTTTCGAGGTCATTCCGAGATATAAATGTTGCTGGTCATTCCAAAATGCGGCATTCGTGAATTTTTCGATTAGCTTCTGTCGAGAGCAACGCCTTCGGTGTTCCAGGTCTTCCCAACCTAGCTCCTTCAACATCGCACTTACGCTTTCCCTCCAACTACACAGACGGAAAAAAAAATCCCAACACCAAGAAAAAATTATTGTAGAGTAATGAAATTTGGACAATGCATTTGTCAAGTTAACATGTTTAATTGATTAAATTTTCAAGATCACAGGTTAATTTAAGCTCAAGAAAATGCATTTCAAATGTGAAATACTGTTAAATTAATAGCCGGTGTAACCTCCAGAATTTTGAATGCAAGCCTGCAAACGTGAATGCATTGTGTCATACAGGTTTCGAATGTCACTTTGTGGTATGGAGTTCCATGCTTGTTGTACTTGTGCTGTCAATACTGGGACGGTCAGTGCTGGCTGTGGATGATGCTGGAGTTGTCGTCCAATGATATCCCATACGTGTTCAATTGGAGACAGATCTGGTGATCTCGCAGGCCAAGGTAACATGTCGACACTCTGTAGAGCACGTTGCGAGACAACAGCGGTATGAGGGCGAGCGTTATCCTGTTGAAAAACTCCCCTTGAATGCTGTTCATGAATGGCAGCGCTACAGGTTGAATTACCAGACTGACGTACAAATTTGCAGTCAGTGTGTTTGGTATAACCACAAGAGTGCTCCTGCTGTCATAGGAAATTGCTCCCCAGACCATGACTCCAGGTGTAGGTCCAGTGTGTCTAGGCCGCAGACAGTTTGGTTGCAGGCGTTCCCCTGGCCTCCTTCTGACCAACACTCGGCCATCACTGGCACCAAGGCAGAACCTGCTTTCATCAGAAAACACAACAGATCTCCACTCCGTCCTCCAATGAGCTCTGGCTTGACACCACTGGAGTCGCAAACGGCGATGGCTTGTAGTCAGTGGAATGCACGCTACAGGGCGCCTGGCTCGGAGCTGTCCTTGAAGTAACCGATTTCTAACAGTTCGTTGTGTCACTGTGGTACCAACTGCAGCTCGAATTTCTGCCGCAGACGCAGTACGATGCGCCACAGCTGTACGCCGAATACGGCGGTCTTCCCTCTCAGTAGTGCCACGTGGCCTCCCGGAACCCGGTCTTCTTGAGGCAGTACCATCCCTTGACCACTGCACCCAACAATCATGCACAGTGGATACATTCCGGCCAAGTCTTTCTGCAATATCGCGAAAAGAAAATCCACCTTCTCGTAGCCCTATTACACGACCTCGTTCAAACTCGGTGAGCTGTTGATAATGGCTTCTTCGTCTTCTTAAAGGCATTCTTGGCTAACATCAACTCACTATGTCAAATCTCAGCGGTAAATAACGTTCACAAACTTTACAGCGCGTATTTAAAGCAAACCTGATTTGCAAGCTCTGAGTAGCGCTACTAGCGCCACACTTATGCGCGAAGCGCGAAATTTGAATCGATGTCATCTTTCAGATGTATAAACACGCCTACCAAATTTCGTTTATCTAACACAAGTCTTTCTTGGTGTTGGGATTTTTTTTTCCGTCTGTGTATATATACCTGTCACGAACCGGGCGGTTCTTCTCTGGACCTTCTCTAATGCCTCCATTACCCCCTTTTGATGTGGACCCCATACAGAACAACAATATTCTAAGTTAGGGCGCACTAGTGACTTGTACGCAATCGATTTAACTTCTGGAGTGCATTGTTTTAAATGAAGTCAGAGAAATACAGTGTCAGAGTTTACTTATTATAAATCTCGACTGGGGAGAGAGAGACGTCAAGGTGACTACACTCAAGGCATTTTGGTGGAAGCCTAACAGCGTAACCCTTTCTGCAGAGATTTGGTATTCCCGGCGCGGATGGAGTTAATAAAATGCAGAGCGCGCACGTCCTCCCACGTCTCAGATACGCGCGCTGCCAATAGGCCGTAACTCAGCCTCTCCGCCCACCACACCCG
Source organism: Vandiemenella viatica (assembly GCA_031002005.1). Lineage (NCBI taxonomy): Eukaryota > Metazoa > Arthropoda > Insecta > Orthoptera > Morabidae > Vandiemenella > Vandiemenella viatica. The sequence continues at coordinate 54,626,599 of CM061914.1, read as the reverse complement.
ATTAATTTCCAGTCCCGGCCGCTCTTCCAGATGTATGCAGATTGCGGCGCGCAACTCCGGCCATGCAAATCTTGCGGACAGCGAAGGGGACGCGTCCGGACCCGCCTATTGTTTAATTAGAGGAAAGAACCGCCGGGTCTAATTAAAAACAAGGAGGGAGACGCGGCTCGGTGCGGAGCAAGGGACACGTTTATTTATGCGTCGCGAGTTCGACGCCGGCACGGTGGGCGGCGCCACTGTCGCGTCGGCGCCGGCGACCTAACTCTGTGTCACTGTCGTCTTTTTTTAATGGGTCTTTCCTGATGGAGGAACCTCTGGATACTGGCTAGGCGCCCGAGGGAACTATGGTTAGCTGTTTGCTGATATCCCTTCATTGCGTAACAAGTGTGGTATGGGAAATTGGTAAATGTATTCAGAATTGCTAACACACATACACACACAAGTGAGGTTCGGTGTACCCCAGGGAAGCGTGAGAGAGCCTCTGTAGTTTCTCATATACATTAATCATTTATGCGACATAATAGGGGGGGATGAAAAGATTATTTGCCGAAGATGCTATTATTTATTGTGAAATCAAAACCCAGGACGACTGCGCTTTGTTACAAGGCGATATTATGAAAATAATTGCGTGGTGTAAAGATTGGCAGTTGGAGTTAAACGCTAAAAAGTGCCAAGTCATGCGTGTAAGTAAAAAGGTGACACCATTTCACTATGAATATACAGTTAATGATACTTTCATTAGAATGGTAGATCCCAATAAATATCTAGGGGTAACAATTCGTAATCATTTGTCGTGGAATGAGCATATCGAGAATGTAATGGGAAAAGCAAATCGTATGCTCCGATTCCTAGGTAGTAATTTAAATCAGTGTAATCCGGAAATTAAATTGATTGTATACAAATCACTAGTACGTCCTCACTTGGAATATTGTTGTTCTGTATGGGGTCCCCATCAAAAGGGGTTAATGGCGGCATTAGAGAAGGTCCAAAGAAGAGCCGCCCGATTCGTGACAGTTATATATTGTTGGAGGGAAAGCGTAAGTGCGATGTTGAAGGAGCTAGGTTGGGAAGACCTGGAACACCGAAGGCGTTGCTCTCGATGGAAACTAATTGAAAAAATTCATGACTGACGTATTTCTGAATGACAGCCAGCAAATATTGCTACCAGCAACATTCATATCTCGGAATGACCGCGAAAATAAGATAAGAGAAATCAAGGCCAGATCCGATTCATTTCTGTACTCATTTTTCACACGAGCGATTAGGGAATGGAATAGAATAGATTTACCGGGCGAGTAAACTTAAAATTCGACAGGAGTAGCTTTCGATAAAGCACTCTGGTCATCCTGATCTGGGTTTTCCATGGTTTTCCCAGATCACTCGAGGCTGTAACATGACGCGCTGTCGCCACGTTACAAGGTGCATTTTTATTATATATATAATAATATAAGAGTAATTTACATAAATCTTGGGCGACCACCTAAATAGATTTTTGTTGTAATTTTATAAAGTACGCAAGATTCCAAGTGAGGATTGTAATGAAATGGTGAACATACAGTGTATCTTGGTAAAGCGAATATTAAAGAATTATTGAGCTATGTAGGCTTGAAGCTAATCTGGTGTTCCCGAATCATGGCGACAGGACGTCGCGGATTTGGGGTTTGCCGGACCACACACTCTGCTCCCTGGGGATGGGCGGTCAACAACGTCACTCACCTGGCGGGAAAAGCCTGCCGTCCGAAACCCGAATGTTCTCTCACCCCGGCGAACTTAGCCGAATATGTCCGACCTCTGTTAGATACTCTGGCCAAATCACACATCGGGGATATCACGTGACATTAGGTGCCGACCTGAAGATCCAATCCAAATGAGCGTATAACTTAAAATCCTGGGAATTTTTGTTATATGTGAGTTTCGAGACTACAAATGGGCGGAGCGAGAAGTTTCCTCACGAGAGAGAGGAGCGACGAGCTTCACTTCGATCTTCGAGTCCAAGCTATGTGAGTCTAGTCTGAGGTGGACTTGGGAAGTTGGCTTCTCTCGCCAACTGCCGCTGTACGATTTCTGGCTGCCAGCTTGCCTTGCTGGAGCAAGCTTATCACAGCAACACAGCCGGTAATGCGATGATGCGCATTGTCAGACCAGAGATGCCTATAGCCGACTTGTGAGATAATCTCACATATCGTGGGTCCGCTACAGTCACCGCAGACATCAGACGCAGGACTACAATGGTAACTTATTACGACCAAGCCATCTGATTGTGCATTCCGTGAAACAGAACCCGTAAGCGACTTTGAGAGGATAGGTCCATGTTCTCACTTTGTAATTGTAAAAAACCCTGAGCTAGCGGCATAATTTGCCAGAACTAGTTATTTTCGAATGATATATTGTTCATTCTGGCGCCCATGATTTTCCTTTTTTTAACTGTAAAGTCACAGTATTATGATACCTTTGTCTGAGGTCGTCATAACTTGTATTTTTCATTGTTTCCAATTGTCATTATTTCTTGCATTTTGATTCTGAGATATATTTTAAAGTAAATATACAATTGTTTGCTTGCTCATGACGGCTAATTGTAACTCTGAGCGTTGCTTTTATGATTTTGCCAATTTGTGTTAATGTTAACGGTAAATTCGCTCAGACGTGTAATCGCCAGTGATAAGAAAATAGATGTCATATTGTGACAATTTTTCCTAAATTCCAACTAACGTCGAGATTGTTGCAAAGTTAATAAATTTTCACTACTTCATAAAAATTAAAGTAAAAAATCCACAATTATTAATCATAAAGGTATGAAAGATAATTGTAACGTAGTTTGCCCACCAAGGCACCCATTACAAGGCGAATGCTGGGATGGTTCCTCACAGTAGCCCATGGCCGCCTCCTGCCATGTGACGTATATCCCTTCCAAACTGTCATCATTTTTGATAGGTGCAATGCACCTTCCACCACACACTTTTAGTGAATCGCGGAGTAATAATAATAATAATGTGAATGTTCTTTTTAACCTTAAGGCTTTAATAAGGAATATTACGATATTTTAGTTAATGTAATATTTTCGGAAGTTAGGTACAGGACAGACGAGGTTTCTTGCTGACACAAATTCAGCGTAAGGTTGTTTGTTCCAGCCACAAAATGCTTACATGCTGACAGAATGAGTCACCTTCAAGTGGATCGAGCTGGAATCAATGACGTCAAACACGAGGTGGCGCGTGGCAACGGAAAAGTTTATTTGCTCTCAGTTCATCAGGAGCAGTTTAGTTGACAAGATGGGTTAACTTGTAGCTAAGCCGTTTCTCGTCAGCCTAGTATAGCCAGCAACACATTCTGCTAAGTTCAGTCTGCCATTCTATCAGTCAACATCAGTAGCCATCATTCATAGACGGAGTCGAAAGTAGCCTTGCAGTAGGCGCTGACGATTGTAAAATAAACAGGTTGTTCAGCAGTTAGCGTCGTGTCATTCACATAAAGGGCAGATTATCAGCTAGTCATTACACATGTGTTAGCCTTCCTACCCTCGTTGGTGGACGTAAACCAGCTGGTGTCAGACCTGACGTAATTTAACCTCTTATTAGTAACATCAAGACGCAGACGAAGCTATCACTTGAAGCAAGAAGATAACGCAAGACGGATTACAAGAAGCTTAGCAAATCCTAAAGGTCAGTCAAATCCACCCCCGGGGTCCTCCCACTCGTCAACCACCCACAAAGTATAGACCACTCGAAACCAGACACCAGACGTCAAGGCGTGAAATATATTCGCACTATCTGACAAAAAGAACCATTTTGGCAGTCATTGGGGTATGTCGAGAGAAGTGAAAACTTTAAACTATGAATATCATAGGCGTAACATGTCATACTTATTGCTACAGAAATTATCTAGGCTTGCCTCCGATATTACCCGACTCAAGCCCCCCCCCCCCAAAGCCAAAATCCACTGAAGGCAAGCCCCCCAACCAAAATCCATTCAAGCTAAGCCCCCCCCCCCCAAAGCAAGATCCTGGATCCGCCCCTGGCTACAGATATACCATATAATAGTAATTCCGTGTACCGTAATGGCCTGGTCACAGGGTTTCTGTCGGCTGCGCATTCCGCCCCTGTTTTAGCCGCTTTAACCTACCCCGGTAATACTACCAGGTACAGGGAACCTACAGTTTAACATGGAATCCGAACCACGGAAGCGTTCTGGCGTACTTCACATTACACAGCAAGCTATACCAGAGGTGAGGGTCGGGTTAAGAGCCTATGAAAATCTACGGCGAGACAGGGATTCAAACCAGGGACGTTCCTTTCCATAGTCAGACACCTTAACCACTGAGCCACCAGACCGCAATAGATACACTGTTAATATTGTCAGTGACGCGAACTAAAAGATTTTTACCCATCCAAAAATCGCCAACACGAAGGTTGTTCGGAACTTCCCGAATGAGATGTACAAAGCTATTGTGTCAGAGGCAGGAAGGATAATACCTTTCTACACGGGCCTGCAATTTAACGTGAATCAGAACTACGGGGCTTCCCGGCGTAGCTCTTATAATCAAATAAAACTCCTAAAAATTCGTACTCACCGCAGGATTTGAACCCGCGACTTGAGAGAGAGCTTTCAGAAGTAAGCACCTCAACCACTGAGCTATCAGACCGCCTTCTTTTGAAGTATACGTGTGCTAACTACTATTAAAATCGGATCAAAACTGCGGGTTTGTATGAACAATTATGACAGACATTTAAGGTGAGGGGTGAAAGGGCTTAGGTTTCTGTAAATCAAAGATAAACAGTGATTGCTATTTGTTTTAAAGTATGCGTATACAAAGTTCCATCAAATCAGATAAAAACTGTGTTGGATTGAAGATTTGGCTAAAAGAGTCCAATGCACAGATCATACGCTCAACAGGTGGCGTGATGGTGACGGGCGTGACAGGTGCCATCTTGGTGACGGTGACGGCACTAACTGACAGCTTTACCCCCGTCCAAACATCCGTAACGCGCCTATTGAATTTTTTACTTAAAAAAATTGAAGTACCCATAAAGGATCGTTCGCACGGCGCGTGGTGGGCAGTACGCGCCTTTCATCTTTTACCGCCTGTTGGTGGGTCGAGGCGCGTCGTCCCTGCGGCAAAGACGAATGGCGTTCCATAGCACGCGCCAAGGGACGCGCCGTGGGAACGGAGCCTGAGACATGATCGGATGTCAGTGTAACTTCGTACGCATACACACCATCGGAGGGCATGTAAATGACAGAACGGCCACCAGAATGTGGTAGTGTCGTTCGTATTCACCGTTGGTAAAGGGCGTGTACAGCGTCAGATGTAGAGTGATTACTGTGAAGGATACGTAGATGGCGCGTAGTCGTATGAAACAGTGTTTTCAGCATGTGACAGAGTTTGGCAGGATTCTTACTGTGGGTCTCCATTTGGTCGGCTGACCGTGTCGTACATTATCCATATGTGTGGATAATTCCTATGTTAGACAGTATAGGAATATTTAGGCAGACATTCTCGTCGTCTAGGTTCCAATAGACCACATCTGACCATCACAAGGAGGGATTTCCGTATTGTGCACCAAGCACATTGTAACCCCTTCACATCTGCGCCTGCCTACCGAGAGCAAGTAATGGAATCCCTGTAACGTTCTGTGTCATCCCGAACTATTGGTCATAGATTAGCAGCAGCAGGACTAGCGAATTACCGTCCTATGCGTCGGCTGATGATAACACCACGACGCAAATGGCTGCGTTTGGAGTAGTGCCGTGACCGGGAAACATGGACTGCTGCTGAATGGCGTTGCGTTGTGTTCAGCGATGAGTCGCGGTTCTGCACTACCTCGGATGACAATCGTCGGCGAGTATGGTGGTGACCTGGGAAATGGTCACATTCTTCCATGTTGGAAGAGGCGCAGTGGTGTTTGTCCTGGCGTCATAATGTTGGAAACCATCCGGTATGACGACATCTGATTTAGGGAATGCCGACAGCACAATGGTCCGTCACGGACATCCTTCGACTTCATGTGTTACCTCTAATTCGACAGTATCGGTGTGCCATTTTTTCAACAGGACAATGCTCGTCCACATTCGGTACAGGTCTCTATGAACTGTCTTGGTGGTGTTGAGGTACTACCGTGGCTGGCAAGATCCCCAGAACTGTCCCAGACAGAACATGTGAGGGACCAACTTGGACGGCAACTCCATCCCAGTGGCAGTATCCACAATATCAAGGACCAATTACAACAGTTGTGGCCAGCTTGCCTGAGGAGAGGATGCTATGGTTTTATGATACCCTTCCCAACCAATTCAATTCATGCATCCAGGCCACAGGGAGCGCAACGTCAAACAAATTAGTGGGCTAGTACTGCCAAGTTCTTTGTAAATTTGTCTCGATTTTATAATCACTGAAATAACAACAACCATTGAAATTTCGTTTATTTTCCTCCTCCCTAAAAAATACTTCAATTTTTTTAATGAGCCTGTATAATGATAAACGTCACAAACAAAATACGAGAAGGAAACGTGAAGTACAATAAGATCGTCAGTTACATATATATTCAGTAATTTTAAACGTATTTCGAATGTAATGGTTATAACTTTCTCCACAGTAAGATAGATCTTGGTACCGGAAATAGCCATTACATCACCTACTTAATATCTATCTCTGCGTATATCTTAAAACAATAACAGGAAGTTCGCACCAAAATTGCATCCTTCCTTACCTTTTCGACCTGTGAGAATAACACTGAAAGAGGAAAGACATAAAACCTTATGTACACCATATTATTATGGCCTTGTTTCGGCTTAAACAGTATTATATATTATTGCTCTGGGAATTTTGTGTCAATAGTCTCTTGATTGACTTATGAATCGCAAACAGATAGTACACTTTTATGTTCCTCCCATTGTTTCAAGAACTGGCAACCCCTGGTTTTCACTACCCAGTGGAAATATTAGACAAATTCTTAATTACAAAGGCTCTCTGTGATCGGATGTGATCCATTTGCACATAATTACATACGTAAATGCTTTATTGTTTAGGAGAAGTCTATTGCAACCAAAATCCTATTTTAATCACTTTGTAAGTGGAATAGTATTTTAAATACATCGAATTACTGCTATTTGTTAATGTGAGGATAACAAGGACTAAAAATCATCAAATATATTCAGCAGCTGGCAAAATATAACAATGCAAAACGCTCATTGTATCATAAAGTGGCAGACATACATTATATACTCCCAGCCGATTTAAAGAAGTGAAACCCACCCACCAATTGACGGATTGGTGATGATTTGACGTCGCTTTCTGTCGCATTCACTGGGTAGCTTGTATTAATATGGTAACTTCTTGTAAGTTGCTTGAGAGAGGCTAGAAGATTCGTCTCCACTATCTTCTTATACTATCGTTTCAGTGTGACAGCAAGGCAACAAATCTCAGTGCCACTAGATATACTGTTGGATTTCACTATGAAATAGATATGGAGGGTGTAAGAAATCAGGTCAGGTACAAAGTTCGATGATATTATGGAAAGACAGTTACTCCAAAGTAATAGTGCGCCGGTCTAATTCCTCGGTTAAAATGAGACATTTAGACGAAATTTGTCCAAGAGAACCTCAGAGATCAAGAAGAAGACGATCAGACCTATGGGACCAAGAATCTCTGAGGATAAATGGATTAAACTGGTTGAGAATTGGTCCCAATCATTCTACCACGAGAAAACTGTTGAAGTCCTATCTTGGTTCATGCCTACATCTCTTCTAACTTATTAATAAATGGTTTACAGCTAATGGCTTGTCTTTAAACTTTGATAAAACTCAGTACATGCAATTCAGTACACCACACATATTAAAATCAGATATAGACATAAAACTTGCTGGGTAGTCCATTCAAGAGGTTGAGAGTGTGAAATTTCTAGGTTTGTTTATTGATCAAAATTTAAATTGGAAAGTACATGTTTCTGACTTACTAAAGTGATTGGGTGAAGCCACATTTGCAATTCGTACAATTTCAGCTATAGGTGATCTCCGTATGAGGCAGCTAGTTTATTTTGTTTGTTTTCACTCCCTATTGTCATATGGAACAATATTCTGAAGCTATTCTAACAAAAGAGACAAAGTTTTTAGAGCCAAAAAGCGAGCAATAAGAAATATGTGTGGGGTTGGCAATAGAACTTCATGTAGAGAGCTGTTCAAGAAGTTAGGGATTTTAACATCAGCGTCTTAGTATATATACACATTAATGTCCTTTGTAGTGACAAATTATACTTTGTTTGAAACACAATTATGGCAATAGACGTAAAAATGATCTTCACAAGGATTACAAGTCATTGTTATTTGTTCAAAAAGGGGTCCGATATTCAGGGATACATATCTTCAATAAGCTCCCAATACATATTTTTTTTTTTTTTTTACTATGGTTTACGCCTCGTCGACGGCTAAGGTCATTAGAGGTGGGACGGGATAAGGAACTGGAAGGAAATCGGCCATGGCCTTTTTGAAGGAAGCATCCCGGCAGAGTAAGCTATGACTGTACATCTCCTTGTGTATGTATTATTTTGCTATCCAATTGTTAACGGTACCATGTATGGTATGACTGTACATCTTCTGGTGTGTGTATTTTTTTGCTATGGAATTGTTTAATGTACCATGTATGCTATGACTGTACATCTACTCCTGTACATAATATTTGGTATGCAACTGTTTATCTGTAAATTTACAACTTTCCACATCCCACAGGGCTAGTCTCTTATATTAGGATCAATGGAAAATGAATGTATTGTATTGTAAGAGACGAAAATATGCACAATTGAGTTAACTTATTATGATTTCCGTGGAATGGAGAGCCATTTCGCTGCCATTTCACTGCCATTTGCTGAAAAAGAGAAATCGCCAGTTGTTTCATACACCATTTGTTCTTTAGCCCGTTCCCTCCCTACTAAGTCTTGACCTCTTACGCAATTGTGATGCCAGTCATAAAACTTGTTTGCGGGACAGTAGGCGAACTTTTCTCAAAATTTTACTTTTCTGTTCAAAAGACGTTTGAGACACGAAGACTGCCCCTAGCCTGTAGGCGCCAGGGAAAGTTTGTCCAGGCCGCCGCGCCGGCAGGTTGAAAGGCGGCGGTGGACCTGTGAGGTGCCCGACAGATGGCCACCGTCACTGCTAATTGGGATTTACGTGCTCGACCGGCCGTAAGTTCAAAACAGGCCCGCCGGGCTCGTCTCGGGGTCATCCACACCGCGAGGGACCACATACGGAGCCACTCTTTGTTACCATCGACAGTAACCGATCATTGATTTCTACATTAGCTCTTACCTACTTTTCTCCACCTTTCCCTGTTTCACGTCGTTAATGGGCTTAGTTGTCTGCGGTACCGTGCTGGTATCCGGCGCTAGCCACGGTGTTAAGACGCCTATCATCTTTGTCGCGTATACTAGCAGGTTCGCCGCATGTGTTAGCAGGTACGGTGCGCCTCGACCCACTGCCAGGCGGTAAAAGATGAAAGGCGCGTACTACCACACCACGCGCCATGGGAACGGACCTTTAGCAGGTTCAACTTGTAACGTACTTATATGTAACGTCTCTATTTTGTATAATACTTTAAATATATTTATATACTTTATTGCCTCTTATTTCCAGCACCAGACCAGTATATAGAGATTTCCTTAACCCCTCTTTGTCCGGCGCTGGTTTTAATATGATACTCACGCTGAAAAATCAAAATTATTATTATTCCAATTCTTATCACACAAACTCAAATGAATTCCTTTGTCTATATCTACATATATCTCAATCTCAAATCAAAACACTTTCTACTTATCTCATCACTTGTATATTATTTATTTAACAAACAATTCTCTTTTCTTAAGTCTTATAGCATTATCTTTATCCATAACCCTAAACTTTCTGCCCTCAGGCTAATATTTTACTATTAATAATCCCGCCAGGATTCTTGTGGCTTCTCCAGTGAGCCAAACTATTTCATCTCTTCTTTCAAACTTGTTCATTCCAAAAAACCAAAACTCGTCCTCTCCATTCAAATCTTCTCTTCAACAACCCACTCTTGACTCTTCTTTTAATTTTCACAGATCTCATTATTCATCTTGTTATTCTCTGACCTTTGAACTTAAAAATTCCGAGTTAATACACACCATTACAATTTATTAAATAACAAAATAGCTTAATTAATGTAAAATCACACAAATGTGAGGTTGTGTACCTCACAAACTCCTTGTAGTGAAGCCATTTTTCACAATAATGACTTGACTGCAAAGACAGGAGAGGTGGCGGTGGACAACTCCTATTCATCAGATTGTGCACGAAAGTCGTGGGTTAAACCTTAAACCTCTCTAAAGTGCTTATGGAGTGACGGGCACTGCGGAAAGTTATTTTTTTAAAGTAACTTCAAGACATGTTAGTAAATGAATTAAATGTTCACATACGTCTTTCCTTGTTTCGTCAAGAATCAAACTTAACTAGTGTAGAGATATCATGAAGTTAAATGTGTGCACAGTTACCTGTGTCGAAAAGATAGGCTTTTGCGAAATGGCAGGGCGCTAGCACTAGCACAGGGAACTGATGGAGTTGTGTCTGGCCACTGTAACGCTACAATCTACTATGGTCCTTCTTTTGATGGCACTGTACACGTCGGCGTCGAAGTCAGTAGAGGCGGGAAAGGATTGGGGGAAAGGAAAGGTAATGAAATGGCCTTTTAAAGGAACCATCCCGGCATTCGCCTGGCGTGACTTCGGGACACCATGGAATCATAAAATCTGGATGGACATTCGAAGCCGCGTCCTCGCGAATGCGAGGCCAGAGTGTTACCGCTCCCACACTACGCTCGGTACGGTGATGATCATTGGTGTTTTATACCAAAAGGTTTCTTGTTATGAAGATTGGTACATTGTAGTACTTAGTTTCGCCACTGGATTTAATTTCAGGAATTAGGTAACAGAAGTCTGTTACGTGTTCCAGCATACCCGTTTCCACTTTCATTTTAAAATTGTTTTTGACACTACTCATTACATCTTCCTTACGTTTACTCGTTTTTCCTGTAATTCCTTCCCTCGTTTAGAATCTAACTTCACCACTGTTCCGTAACTTGATATCGCTAAGTTAAATGCGTATAGCAGACTTTACTAGCGCAGAAGCAGACCTATTTGTTCAAAAATAGGCGTCTTGGCGCTGGGGACCTGCGGAAGAAACTGCCAATGCACAATGTTCTGCGACGTGGGCACGGGAAGATGAGGCGGCTGCTCCCGCTACACGCATGCGCAGTGGAAGACACCGCGCCACAGTGATACTATAAAAGCACCGCCATATTCATTAAATATTCAAACACTACTCTTAAATTGTCCGCATCCTTAACATTCTACAAGATAATCGCAACGCTCTCTGTCCCTTGGAATAAGAAAATTAGGCTTGGACCCTCCTTTGGCCGTAGTTTCATTCATCCAGTTGGCGGCGCTGTGGTCAATGTGAAAAAAATCAGGCGTCTCTTGGAGGGCGGAGGAAGGGAGGGGAGTATGTTGAAAGAATCACTCCCCACCCACAGTGGGCACCACTGTAGAGGGCCCAAATAAGACAGCTACTCGCTATTACTGATTAAGTCACTCCGTCACCCCGAGCAGGTTCAATCCTTGCTCATTCGAGGAACATGGGAACCATAGTCCAAGTACGCGGCCATCTACACACAAACAAATTAGATAGCTCTACGGATTGTTATAACGATTAACGCCTTTTTATAGAAGTGGCGCCATTTCTCTCTCAGTAATGTGTAGTTAAATTACTTACAGTGCAAGGGGAACGAAGAGTATGTACACTGTACCCCACATCTGACACCATTTTAGTAAAGTCTTTAGAAGCAAGCACAATATATTCGTTTAAGAAAAAATGGGTAAGGAGAGAAGACTGCATTTTATGGCATGTTTACATGTGCGTAAGTCGTTTTTATCTACTTCTTTCAAGGTTCTACCTTAATTGTTAATATAGTCACAAGATAGACTCCTATTACTCGAACAACAAGACACGAATCTAAATCAAATCTGCGCAATATTTTCCTTGAATACTCCGCCTTAAGGAATTTTTCATTTCTTTTCTGTCAACTTTGTTACAAGTGTTAGAGGTGGACTATAATCCCAGCATTTAGGAATAAACATTTAATTTGTTACATGCGATTAAAGCGGATCCGGTGTACGTTTAATCTGTAACTGAGAACAAAGAAATTAGTGCTGTGGTTAAATATTTGTTTTAGGAAGAGGTATCGCCAAGGACATTAGTCATGATATGGTAGCAACATTAAGAGAATTCACACCTAAAAAGAATACATCTGAAATTAAGGTGAGGAATTATCCCTCACGTAAATATGAACAGGTTATTTGAGTTGGTAATGATTGTCTGAAGGTTAATACTTTGAAAAATTGAGGAGACACCAGATGTACCAATAATACGAGTAGACCGCATTTTCACATAGTGGTGATAACTTCTGACTGTAAATCATCAACAGAACTATTCATTAGTATAGTGAATAGCAATGGTTCTAAAACATCAAGGATTGAAGCACTCCCATTTCTACTTTGACATTAAAATTTCGTCAAAACTAGGCCAGTACAAGAAAGGAGAAATATCGTTAGACAGGGAAATTGCCACCGAAGCATGTGCTCCATCGCTGTTAAACTATATTAAATTAAATAAATTAAGTCTGAATCACTGAATACTTACATCGGCACCACACATTTATTAATAATGTGCCGCTGTCAGTTTTCTAATAGAGTGGAAATTGACGGCATTTGGGGATGTACTGGATTCATCTCAAATATCTACATCATTTTTAATTAATCAGTACCTGACAATTGGTGGGATTCCCTTGAGGGTCTGGGTTTAGAAAAGAGCTCAAGTTTTCGCAGATACCTGTACTTATCCGAGTAAACACTTTTCCCTAGACGCCGTTCGAAAGTTTATTAACATTTCTTTATTCTTAAGATGGCTTGTTCGAGTCTAGTTCCGGCATTCGTAGCGATAACTTCCTCGTACTCAGAAGGAAACTACGCAACACACGCTCGGAGCAGTAGACATCAAGAAATTGACAGTTCCAAGTTTAAGTTTATTTTTGTTTAAATCAGTGGTGTAAAGCAAGTGTTAAGTAACAACGACAATCCCGACGCGTAACTGAGACACAGTCTCAGTTTCGCAATGCTAGAAATGGAGGCAGATGACACTGGCCAGGCGGTCGGTGAAGGACTAAGGACGTACTACAACGTGGTGAATGACGAGCGCGATAGCAGTCGACAGCAAGACGTCTCCGGCAGCTTCTACCAGCAAGCTATTCTACCAGTACAGCAGCAAGCAGCTTTGCAGTTGATGGACCAGCAGAACGTGGACGCAGTGAACCAGACTTCGTGGGAGAACGCCGTTCGAGGTAAACAGCGACCGAGGTCGTCGTTGCCAGAAACCAGTGACAACGTTGCAACAAAAAAAGTCAAAACTCAAGAATCAGGAAGCAAGTGCTCTAACTTAAATTCCACAGTCACATGTGATAGTGAAGCCAACAATTTTTATTTGTTTAGAGAAAGTGATGGTGGCCCATTCTATGTCTTTGCCGAATATGATTCAGTGCATAGTGATCAACAGAATCTCGGTAGGTTACACCCCATGACTGTAGGAAAAATAATCCGAGAATCAATACCTGGCATTAAATCTGCTATAGTTAATATTAGTAGAAAAGGGCGTAACCGTGTGCAAGTAGAACTCAACTCGGCAAATTGTTTAGCTAAAGTCAGAAACCATCCCAAAAAAATTAAGTTCTATATACCACGATTTTGTACTGTAAAGGAAGGGCTTATACGTAATGTAGACACGTCCTTTTCGGAAGATGAGCTAAAGAAAGAAATTGAGTGTGATACGGAAGTCTTACAAGTCCGTCGGATCATGCGGAAAGTGGTGCGGGAAGGAGCAACAGAACTAATACCTCGGCAGCTTGTACAGGTTACATTTCTTGGTCAAAGGCTACCAAACTATGTATACATTCATAGCACTCGCTGCAGTGTTGAACAATACGTGGGGAACGTGGTGACTTGTTTTCACTGTCTCCGTTTCGGTCACACAAGTAGAATGTGTCGCAGTGCTGCTCGTTGCGCAAATTGTGGCGAACAACACGACACGAAGGAATGTACTTATCAGGGAAACCCACACTGTGTACACTGTGGGGGTAGCCACCGTTCAACGGATCGTATTTGTCCCGAATTCACTAGACAGAAACAAATTAAATTTCGCATGGCCCATGATAATATATCATGGGAGGAAGCCATAGCACTTGAATCAATCAACACCTATGCGAAAAGGACTGCCGTACCACCAACCAGAGATGTGAACAATTTTCCGCAATTGCCTGTTTTACGCTCAGCACAGAGCGCGGTACAACAAACTAGCTTTTCCTCAAAGATAACGGCTCTGCCTCTACCTCGGACCAGCATTCCACCTACGAGCCGCCGGCATCCACTTCCTCAACAACAGCTCAATCGGCCGCCGGTCGGCCAACAGAACTCAGCTCAAAACATCCCGTCTGACTTATACTATGATGTCAACAGACCCCACATAGAGCCAATCTCCAACAATCCCTATAGACCCTCACCTGTACCTATAAATGAACAGATGATAGATAAGATTTGCGAGATGGTTGTAACGATATTCAATATGGCCACTTCCGGAATTTTACCATCCAATCTTAAACAATGTGTCACCAACTTATTGCTAAGCAACAATGGCGGGGAATAGGGAAGTGAACAATCTTTTATTTTGGAACGCACGTTCTGTTCGTTCCAACAAAGAAAGTTTGCACCATCTATTAAAATCGTACGGTGTATGTGTTGCCGGAATTGCAGAAACGTGGCTTAAACCTAAGGAACAATTCAACATCCCTGGCTATAATACCGAGCGATACGACAGAGCAGACGGTTACGGTGGAGTGGTTATGCTAATTAGAAGAAACATACCATTCCGCAGCCTGAAACTAAGGAATGTAATAAATGGTGTAGAAGGATGCGCAATAAGAACGCGCGTTAACGGTATTGAATCGACCATACTAGTAATTTATCGTTCTCCAAATACGATTGTAAGCAAGCAGGTTATTAGCTCCTATGTGAAACAAATCCCCCGACCTGTAATTTTAATGGGCGATGTAAACGGTCATAATCTGGTTTGGGGGAGTGAAAGAACGGACGTTGTCGGAAGACTGATAATGGAGGTAGCAGAAGAAGAGGAACTAGTGGTCCTTAACGACGGCTCGTACACAAGGATATCAAAACCAGGAGAACGGAAATCAGCTGTAGATATAATTCTGGCGTCGACCCACCTCTCCCATACAGCCGTCTGGACAACCATAAAAGACACCAGTGGGTCAGACCACCTTCCCATTTTTTTCTCTTATCAACGACATCACATAGAAAACAAAGGAAGAAAACCCACGTATAGATGGAACATTAAGCGTGCCGATTGGAGCGCCTACAGAAAAGCAGCAAGCAATATATTCTCAAACTTCAAAGAAACCGGGGATACGCAGCGCGACTACGAGAAAATATTAAACGGAATAGAACAAGCGGCTCTTACGACGATTCCCGAAAACCACCCAGTCAAATTAAAGCGAAGAAGATCTGCAGTTTGGTGGGACTCAGAATGTACCGCGGCAGTTCAAGAACGAAAACAAGCCCTAAAAATCTATCGACAACACGCAACGGAGGAAAACTTTATTCTTTTAAGTAAAGTTCAGGCCAGAGTAAAACGCTTCTTGAAAAGGAAAAAGCGGCAAAAGTGGATAGCCTTTTGCGAAAACTTAAACCGTAACACCTCCCCGATCAATGTGTGGAACGAGATAAGAAAATTCCGTAATTCATCGAGTAACCGCTCAACTCATACCGCAACGCAAGAGGTGTTAGAGAAGATATTGGAGAAGATGACACCACCATCAGTAATAAACAAGATCTGCCTACAGGAAAATACATCCAATGAACAGATACTACAGCCATTTAATCTGGAAGAGTTCGAAACGTCTGTCAGTAATAGTAAGAACACATCGCCTGGGCCAGACAACATCCATTACGCCATGCTCAAATATCTACCAAGAAAAGGCAAGTTAGCAATTCTAAAAGTAATGAACGACGTTTGGTTACAACGCATTGACATCGAATCTATGAAAACTGTAAGAATAGTCCCTATCCTCAAACCAGGCAAGGACCCATGCGACCCAGCATCATACAGGCCGATTTCTCTCATGTCTTGTATGTATAAAACCCTGGAGCGTATGATTAGGCTCAGAATAGAGTGGCACGTGGAACACTATATAAAACTCCCCCATTTTCAGTACGGTTTTCGCAGAGGCCTGGGTACGCTTGACGCTCTGGCACACCTAGTTACTGAGTTACAAGAGAGCTTGACAGCTAACAAGTACACAACATGTGTGTTTACAGACTTGACTGGAGCATATGATAATGTTGTTCCAGAAATTCTAGTACAAAAACTCCTCCTAATGAAACTGCCTGAAACATTTATATTAAATCTTTGGAACATTCTGCAAAATAGAGTTCTGATAATTATGACACCAACTGGCAAAATGGTCCTCGGCGTACAAGTTTTGGGCTCCCGCAAGGGTCTATCCTGGCACCACTCCTGTTCATAATATACTGTAGTGACATTGGCATAACACTGTCACCAGATACCTGGTTTATACAATATGCGGACGACCTTTGCATTTACAAAACATCCAGGAACCTTCAGGACACCTATTTCTACTTAGCCAAACCGCTAACTAAACTCAAGACTTGGCTAAAGGAAAACGGACTCCAATATCACCAGAAAAATCCGCAGTAATAACCTTCACCCGGCATAAGGTACCGGCAGCTGAAAACATAAGACTCGGACCATATACATTGCCACTCCTAAAGTGTATCAAATATTTGGGATTATACTTAGACAACAAGCTAAGATGGACGCGTCAGATATCTGAAACAGTTGGGAAATGTGATAAAGCAATAAACATACTCCGAGCCACTACGGTGCTTGGTGGGGGGGGCTGATCCCAAAATCTCAATAGCTCTCTAGCAAAGCCATGGTACGACCTCACCTAGATTATGGCTGTGTTACTTTACGGATCCGCGTCCGATCAACTTCTGAACCGCCTGGATTAAATGTCAGTACCGAGCTCTTCGACTCTGCTTAGAGGCATTCCTGTCGACGCCACCAATGCACTGCTAGTCGAAACCAATGAAATGCCACTCGCACTGAGGCGCCAATATCTCAGTAAAAAAGTTTATAATAAAACAGTTCCAGAAAACCGGAAACGCGCTTACAATAAAAAATACGCGCCCTGTGGGCAGCAACATCAACCTCTGCTTACTGGACCCACAGGAACAGCCCACCTCTAGTTGCGGCCATCGCTGAGCTTAATGAATATCAGACACAAGTGTTCTCTCTCCCAAGATTACCATGTTACGAAGTTGACTACGAAACCACATATGATCCGGAACGAGATCGTAGAAAATCTGAGATATTCAGAGAACGCCCTTAGCAACAATAATCTTCTAAATGACTATCTAAGTGGTATGGGTCGAGTGGTATATATATATACAGATGGGTCAAAGACTGGCAAGCATGGTTGGGAGTGCCTTTTTTGACAGCACTAACATAGTGGAAAGGTTGTTTAAGCTGCGCGAGGAAACATCCTCTTTCACAGCCGAACTGTTTGCAATACTTAAAGCGCTGGAATATGCGCTAGAGATGCGCATTCAGAATACAGTTGTTCTTACAGACTGCAAATCGGCACTGCAAAAACTGGATGATGGAATCAAAGATAGAGGGAGGACTCCACTTTTGTATAACATATTGGAGTTGATGACCGACATAAACAAACAAGGTATGAAGATCTCCTTTATCTGGGTCAAGGCGCATGTCGGACTACATGGCAACGAAAGAGTGGATGCTCTTGCAAAAATAGCCGCACAAACAGGAAACCCAGTTGAACTTCTAATAGGAAGTGATCTAATCCCACTATTTCGCCAAAAATGTATGGAGACCTGGAATGATATGTGGAAATCCACTAACCAACACAAAGGAGCACATTATAGGCAGATACATCCGTTGATACCAAGGACACAGTGGTACCAAAAGAAATACGCCACAAAAAAAGCAGTCACCATAATATCGAGACTAAAATTCAACCACGGGAGATTCGGAAGCCATCTATACAAAATAAAGCTAGTGAACTCCCCTTTTTGTCAATGTGATGGGCAGTCCGAGGCCGACACAAACCATATATTCTTTGGATGTAATAAATACAAGGAAGAAACGGACACCTTTTGGGAAGACTTGAAACATTGGGGTATAAGATATCCAGTCAATGTCAGCCATCTCCTTGCCTTAGGAAATATTTCTATATACCAAAAGATGGTACATTTTATTACAAGAAACAATATAGAGATATAATCGGGAGATCCCACCCCACTTCAATATTGCAAATAGTTACCGTTCATGGAACACTAGACGGTAATGGTTTTATTACATTTTAACCTAATAAACTATAAAAATCATGTATTATCAAAATTTACTGTGAAAATGTTTAATCTTTAACTCTCCATCTAACCATCTTTATAATTTTATGTCCTCATGTTGATGTGTACTTTCTTAATGTTATGTAAATTATTATTTCTGCTGTATACCATTCGTAAAGTATGTTTGATCTTATAATATAAACAGTGATTTGTATATATGGTTGGGTAAATGTGAGCGAATCAGTGTATATGTATAAATAGAATGTATATTGACTGTATGGCCAACAGGCCAAGTGTCAATAAATAAATATATAAAAAAGATGGCTTGTTAACAGATCTTCACGTGGTGACAAAGAACCTGACTCTATATGAGAAAAATAAAACCCACAGCGCCTGGTGTTTTTATTGGATTGGTAATGCTCAGACCTAGCATTCGGGCGGAAGGTATTCTCGTTCATATTCGTTTACCATGGTTTCCAGAAATCATTCTAGGGGAATGCCAGAATGGTTCCTTAAAAAAGTGTATGCTCGAATTCCTTCTTCTTCCTTGCCTCCAGTGACTTCGATATAAGACGAGGCGTAAAGATATAAGAAAACGCAAAATTACAACGCAAATTTAACAGTGAATCGTGATGAACTGAAATGCAGTTCGAATTGCTTGACATCAACATAGTTCAAGAGCGATCTGGTGGTTCAGTGGTTAAGCGTCTGACTGGAGATCGAAAGTTCCCCGGTTCGAATCCCTGTCTTGGCGGATTTCCAAGGCGCTTAACCCCCTTCACCTCTGGCATAGCTTGCTTCTAAAGTGAAGTACACCAGAACGCTTCCGTTGTTCGGATTCCACGTTAACTGTAGTCCTCTGTTCCCGGCAGGATTGTCGGGTTAGGTTAAAGCGGCTACGATAGGGTTGAATGCGCAGCCAATAAAAACCCTATCTTCAGGTCATTACGACTACACTGAT
>CM061914.1:54578911-54606123 GCA_031002005.1 Vandiemenella viatica | reverse complement strand
TACATCCGTTGATACCAAGGACACAGTGGTACCAAAAGAAATACGCCACAAAAAAAGCAGTCACCATAATATCGAGACTAAAATTCAACCACGGGAGATTCGGAAGCCATCTATACAAAATAAAGCTAATGAACTCCCTTTTTGTCAATGTGATGGGCAATCCGAGGCCGACACAAACCATATATTCTTTGGATGTAATAAATACAAGGAAGAAACGGGACACCTTTTGGGAAGACTTGAAACATTGGGGTATAAGATATCCAGTCAATGTCAGCCATCTCCTTGCCTTAGGAAATATTTCTATATACCAAAAGATGGTACATTTTATTACAAGAAACAATATAGAGATATAATCGGGAGATCCACACCCCACTCTTCAATATTGCAAATAGTTACCGTTCATGGAACACTAGACGGTAATGGTTTTATTACATTTTAACCTAATAAACTATAAAAATCATGTATTATCAAATTACTGTGAAAATGTTTAATCTTTAACTCTCCATCTAACCATCTTTATAATTTTATGTCCTCATTGTTGATGTGTACTTTCTTAATGTTATGTAAATTATTATTTCTGCTGTATACCATTTGTAAAGTATGTTTGATCTTATAATATAAACAGTGATTTGTATATATGGTTGTGTAAATGTGAGCGAATCAGTGTATATGTATAAATAGAATGTATATTGACTGTATGGCCAACAGGCCAAGTGTCAATAAATAATAATATAAAAAAAGATGGCTTGTTAACAGATCTTCACGTGGTGACAAGAACCTGACTCTATATGAGAAAAATAAAACCCACAGCGCCTGGTGTTTTATTGGATTGGTAATGCTCAGACCTAGCATTCGGGCGGAGGTATTCTCGTTCATATTTCGGTTTACCATGGTTTCCAGAAATCATTCTAGGGGAATGCCAGAATGGTTCCTTAAAAAAGTGTATGCTCGAATTCCTTCTTCTTCCTTGCCTCCAGTGACTTCGATATAAGACGAGGCGTAAAGATATAAGAAAAGCAAAATTACAACGCAAATTTAACAGTGAATCGTGATGAACGGAAATGCAGTTCGAATTGCCTTGACATCAACATAGTTCAAGAGCGATCTGGTGGTTCAGTGGTTAAGCGTCTGACTGGAGATCGAAAGTTCCCCGGTTCGAATCCCTGTCTTGGCGGGAATTTCCAAAGGCGCTTAACCCCACCTTCACCTCTGGCATAGCTTGCTTCTTAAAGTGAAGTACACCAGAACGCTTCCGTTGTTCGGATTCCACGTTAAACTGTAGGTCCTCTGTTCCCGGCAGGATTGTCGGGTTAGGTTAAGGCGGCTACGATAGGGGTTGAATGCGCAGCCAATAAAAACCCTATCTTCAGGTCATTACGACTACACTGAATTATTATAACATAGTTCAACATTTCCCAACAATGTAACTGATCGCGATCATTTCATTAGGCAAAAATATTTTATTTCTATCACGCTAAAAATGACAGATGCATGAGATGATGAACTCAATCGTAATACAACGCTAGTTTTTAGACGTTCATTTATTTCTGAAAAATGTATTTAAAACGCTCGCTACCCACCGTGAAGCACTTATCAAGAGCGACAGTGTCATCTTTCTGAACATTTTTCACTTTTTCCCCATGATTCGTGATTTATTTTCACAGTAGTGCGAATGGGGGCCTCTTTCATCTGCTCTGATCACTAAAACCGGTTCCCACTCGTCTATATTTCATTCACTGCCCCGGAGTATTAATCCGACTTCATATTCCTCCTCCAACCGCGAATACCATGAATTAATTCATTATCGAGGGCATCTCGCCGCAGGAAGATTGGTAATTATTTCAGAACATCTCTGGGAACTGTTGCTCGTAAATCAGTCACCTCTGAGTAACTAGCACGTGCGTTTCTTATAGGAGCTGTAAATCAACTTTGATGCACGCACTCGCGTCGTCAAACTGCCATTACACGCGGAGATATGTCATAATTAAACGAAACCACAGTCCGGCCCACCAAACTGCTCCATAACAATCAAACGTCATCTCCCGATAAACACGCTCCCTCGGGCAAACACGCTCTGATTAGTTTTCCTCAGTGGATTTAAAAACTTGAATCGGATGTTGCAGAACAGGCACTAAGAGTGACAACATACCACGAACGATTTCTAGCGGAACTACCATTCATAGTTTAGTACCTCATAGCACTTGAATCGCAATATTCCAAAACAGGAATAAGTAGGCCTATTCTTGTAGTTCCTATGATTCCATGCTCGATTCCTGACGTACGTGATTACCCTAGAGTATGTGACCTCTGCATTGGAACTCTTTTGGGAAGACTCCTTCCCCACTGTATGTTCATCTACCAGGGGGTACCCCTAGTGTTCCAAAAACGAAAAAAAGTTTTTTTTAGCTTTGTGAAAAAACGTGAAAAAAAACTATCACCCTTGTTTTTTTTTATTTGTTGTTTTTTTTTCAGAAAATAGTATATTTGATAAATTATAGTTTTATTTATGGAACTTACATTTTTCATGTGTGTTTCAAATCCTACTGAATCATATAATGTCTTACATAATGATTCATAAATGTATCCATATAGGTAACATAATTTTATTCATCCTCTATATCAGAAACACATTCACTACTATCAGCACTACCAACACTAGTTCGGTCTGTCTCCTCTAGATCCATAAATTCAGAAATAATTACATTTTCTTTTACTGATTGTCCTTGTATTGTATGCAATAGATTTTGAGTTTGCAATTTTAAATTGTGAGCAAAGTAGACACTGTGAATAAAGACTGCGCCGATAATTCTGTATTAAAGTCTTTTAAGTCTGAATTTAAATCTATTATCATACAAAACAAGAGCTTCATTTCTTTCTCAATCGTTGCTTTACGCCAACGGTTGCAAGGAATCGATTCATAATTATTGACAATTTAATGACTCCGTATCACTATGCGCTGAGATTTTAACAAGTATATAAATATAAGTAAAGCACAATAAGTAATAAAAAGAGGCAAAAAGCCGTAGATAAATTTAAAATTCCTAATTTTTTGAAAAGATCCGTAGGTCTACAGATAAATTCGCAGGGTTGGCAGCACTAGCTCAAATAGCAAGTATCAATCCAAACAACGGGTAACGGGAATTCCTTCTCGCGCAACCTAGCCTCTTCGGGAAGACCCCGTTCGTAAAAGAAAACTTCAGACAATATTGCCAATATTTTTGTAATTTTCTTTTCTACTGGACCAGAAAAATATAGTAGATTTAAAAATTAAGATAAGTACTTAGTATAAACTCTAAAACAGTCATATTAAACGATAAATGCCTTACTAATTTGAGATTTAGTAGTTATGAAAAAAAAACGTGTCCCAGAAAAAAAACGTGTTTTTTATAGGGTTTTTTTCAGGTCAGAAAAAAACATTTTTTACAACACTAGGTACCCCCCTCCCCGCTAAAAAAAACGGAATTATTTTTTAGAGATATATATTTTCAATTTTTTTACAAAACAACTTTATCCCCTTCAAAATACACTCCATTACAACGGATGCATTTGTCCCATTGGTGCTTCCACCGTTCGAAACATTTTCTGTAGTAATTTTTAGAAATGACTGACAGCTCCTCCCTTTTTTTCTTGACCTTTTTAATGTTGTCGAATCAGTGTCCATTCATGGCCTTTTTCATGCGTGAAAATGAGAAAAAGTCACACGGAGTTAGGTCAGGCGAGTAAGATGCATAGGACAGCGGAACCATGCCATTTTTAACCAAAAACTGCTTAACAGAGACAGCTGAGTGTGCAGGTGCATTGTCATTGCCTTTTTTAACGAACACTGTTGCGTAATCTTCTTAAAACATCCAAATTGAAGGTTTGATTGACGGTCTGATGTCGGGGAACAAACACTGAATGAATTACGCCCTTGGTGTCAAAACAGCAACTGAACATTGTTTTGATATGTTGGTGATGTTTGATTTGACCTGACGATATTTTTTTGGACGTGGTGACAATGACATCTTCCATTGGATTCACTGTAACTTTGTTTCTGGGTATTACAACAGCATCATGACTCTTCACCAGTAATGGACCTTTAACAGAAAATCTGGATCAATTTCAAGCTGTTGTTTCAAAGCACGTCATGTTTTAGCTCGACGTTCTTTTTGATTGTCAGTCAGAGCCCGAAGAACAAACTTGGCAGCAACCCTTTTCATTCCCAAATCTTCGGTTAAAATTCGCTTAACCGAGCTCCAAGATAACCCACTAATCTCTGACAGTTGATCATTTGTCTCTCTATGTTCTGAGAGGACGAACTATCGATTTTTTAAATATTTTCTTCGATTATTGCAGTTGATGGACGTCCAGAATGAGGTTTGTCAACAATCGGCATGTCGCTATTTTTAAACCAAGCGAATCCCTCGTACACTTGAGTTTTTTCCATGGAGTTATCTTTGTAAGCTGTTTTCAACATTAAAACAGTTTTAGCAGCATTTTTGCTGAGGTGAAAACAAAATTTCACAGCTGCACGTTGTTCACTTAAACTTGCCATCATCAAAAACTAAACGATAACAAAACAGCGCTAGCAAAAACAATCACTGCAGATTAACAGAACAAGCCAGATCAACAACACAGGCGGCACTGAACTGCCAGTGAGTTGTGCTATAAACGTGTAACGACAGAAACGCGTACTACACAAAATCAGTCCACGGCAATGCAATTCCTGTTGTATTTGGATACCCCCTCGCATTTATCCTCTATCTATCTATCTATAAAACGGAAACCGAGTATTTTGGTTACAGGAAAACTCAAAAAACTACTACGAAGTTTTCGAGTAATCCAGATTTGAATTGATGGTGTCTTATGCTTCAAGTAACATAACGCCGGAAGAGTAAGTGAAAATTTGAACGTATTGCGTGAAACACCAAATGTGAAATACCAGCCAGATGTATAGGTCATATTTCGTTAAAATAATAATAATAAAAAATGTCATACGATTGCATGTAATGTTTCCTTCCTTAATTTTTTTTGGTTTTTAGTCTTTAAACCCCAATGAATGCGAAGAGGAAACTACGTATTAAAGTGGAAAATAAATAATTTAATTTTAATATAACGAAAAAACTCTGATGTTTTGAAGTGAATTATATTCGCTGTTGATAGTAAGTAAAGTATTTGATGAGTTTGAACATTAGCTGAATAAAACCTATAGTGTATAACTTTCCGAGAACTTCCTTACTTCTTGAAACTACGATCTCACGCCGCACAGTTATTTTCTCTGATGTTTGGAAGTGAAATTAAATTCGCTGTTAATAGTAAGTATTGCATATCTGATCGGTCTGAACATGAAATTGAACTGTTTAAAACCTTTAGTTTTGGCATTTCCGGTATTTTTATAATTTATTGTTGGACGATTCTATCTTTATCACATTTCCTGAAAAAAATCATTGTTTCTATTGCTGCACGAATCGCTGTGGTTATTTTGGTGAAACTTGGCACACTGATAGGACTGGTTCCTGATAAGAAGGCTAAAAATATTGCAGGAATAAATCAACCCCAACATCTCTTTCCTACTACACCGCGGGTTAGCCGTTTAAATACGTATAGAAAATGGTGTGACTAACATGAAATCTGATTCACAAGTACAGAAAACTGACTTATGTTAACTTCAATATTTAATGCGCAGGCAAATCAACCTAGAAAATACGGGGCAACGCCGGGAACTCTGCTAGTGTGTGTTACTGCAGATGTGTATGAATATGACACAATGTTTGTTCAATACAGAGTGTTTTTTGTATTGTATGAAATATAAAATCAAGAAGGTAGAGGGTGAAATCCGGTACCGGTTCAGTCAGGCCTACTCTTCCGAAAGACAAATGAAATTTACACAAAACACACGAATTCTCAGAATGGGCATTTATAGTAATATTAACATCACACTATACACCTAACAAATATTATTTAAACAATCATCTTTGCATTTAAATTTGAAATATACCTACTGGCATGAGACATTTATGAGCTTTGCATATGCTCATACTGACAACTATTAGTCCGGACATAATTGCACAAAGCGTAATAGTTTAAAAGTTAATGTCATATACAGCTAGCCGAAATTAAACTGATTATGTTAGACCTATGAGTTATTATATAATTTCATGCATGTCTCTATTCTTGCCTCTTCAGGCTTAGAATCATCTGAGGCACAATGCAATGACACTTAAACTTTATTGTTACTTAAACATCAATGTTGATTGAACGTTGTATGCGCTAAAACTGATTTCCGAAGGAAACTGAATAATTTGACCACAACTATGAAATGTTAGCCTGTAGTGGCTGATCTTGCTTCTTCTCTCTTCAGCAGCTAGGAACCAAAACCCGTCTTTCTCTCTCTTTTACATCTCTCTCTTTCACTTTTTTTTTATGTTTTCGGGCGTCCGCGCGATCAAATCGTTCACCAATCGCTTTCATAGTGTCAGTTTTTCACATCAGTATTGGAGAATACATCGCAGGGGAAATGGGGGGGGGGGGAATGAGCAATAGATTTACATAAGTTTCTTTCCGTCACTAATCGGTAGATTCAAATTTTCTACTCCCGCACTCGTCAAAATGCTCATCGTTGGCTGAGAGCAAAGCAAGTCTTTGACGTTGTGGGTAATTAAGCTTCAATAAGTTAAAAATCATCAGTGTACCTTGTATCAATGGATTAATTAAAGTGCCCTGCCTGGGACATATAACTCGTGATATCAGGATACAAGCGAACGTACTTGTTTCAGGAAACGTTTAATGGCTTTGGACCCAACAAAAACGCAAGATTCAAATGAAATGCATAAACGTATCCTCGACACTGAAGGTGTCATAACTGAACAGACGCGACCGGCAAATGCACGTGCCGTGGGAAAGGACACGCCTCTGCTGGCAGGGATAGCACGCCTCTATCCGTCGCCCAGTCGGTAAACATCAAACGCCCGGGAAGCTGAAACGACACTAGGCAATGTGGCAGGGAGGTGGCGAGGGCTAACCTGTGGCGCGTGCTCATCCGTACAATTCGCCTGCTTGGTGCGTCCTACGAAACCACGCGCCGTGGGAAGCCCCCATTGTGGAGTTCCAGACAGGGAGTGTAGTAAAGAGGGGCGGCTTAAGTTGACGAAGCAGTGACGACAACACCTGGCCGTTCCGAGAAACTATCTAACAGGCTACCCAATGAGTGTAAATAAACGAGTGTATGAGATCCCGGTAACGCTGCGCGCAAGTAGGCATTTTGTATGGCCTTATGCAGTGTATTAATATTTCCATAGCCTATCGCGTGCAAGCTGATGTTTAAGCGATTCCTTGATTGTTTCCGCTTCCACCCTCGATTCTTGGACTAAGAAAAATTAGGACCAACTTGGAGAAGGACGTGATAAGGGCACTCGCGGTCCGACGGTGAATACTGCAGACTTGCGGCTGTTTGTTGAGAGCGCAGACAGGGACTTTCGGCGGAAGGGTGCCGCCTTCAGGGAACAACACGTCTAGAGGATTCGATCCCGGGATCCCGGCCCATTTCCAGTCCCGAAATTCTCTGGATTAAATTTCTCGATACCGGAATTTTCTGGATTCACAAAAAATAGGAAAAATTGTGATGAAACATACATCATAAAACGCAAATTTTCCGAACGAAACACAGTCATTTTATCTGTAAATGTCACTTTCATTTTCTTGTAAGCCATCTTGTTTCAACAGCTAGTTTTAGTTGCGTTTGCGCCAACCAACAGAAAAGTTGCGAGTGAAATGGTGTCTCGAAAGCTGTGCTTTGCATCCCGTAATTCCAGTTTTTTTTGGCTTGTTAGCATAAATTACCTAAAATTATGGTTATGTTCAAATTTTGGATGCCATTTTATGATTATGGGCGAATAGTGGAAGGTGAAATAAGGGATTTGTTTACCAGCCCCAATAAGATACTTATATATATATAAAAGATAATTTCTCTAACGGAGAGACTAAACATTAAGAGTAACTTGCAGATCATGACATGCAAATGATACAAACCAAACCCAAAATTTATAGTAAAAGTGATTAAAATCTCAGAGAAAAACTTCAGTCCGACGTATATAAAAGCGTGAAAATACTGTATCCAAAATACTCAGAATCAATTTTTTTTTTCAAAATAGTTAAGAAGGAAATGAATCTTTTTGAAGCCTCGAGTTCCAATCGGGGCTATAATCTGGAACGAGCGTATAAGTATTTATTAAGAATCACTCCAACTTCAATCGTGCCAAAACGTGCTTTTTCGGCAATAGTATACACGAGCAATAAATTAAGAAACAAGGTGAGTGATCAATGATTAAACATCTTATTATTCCTTCGATCGTATTTTCGCAATTCTCAGGACAACTAAATTTAAAATATTGAATTGTTGACTGTAAGAGACGTGGCCTTGACTGATTCATATTCTAATATGTGAAACTTTTTTGTAACTTCATGCCTTATTACTATGAAGAAGTGAATTGCCTGTTAAATTTATAGAGAAGGTAATTTTTGTTTTGAAAAACTTTCGTGATTGTATGAATTCAAATCTGATTACTAATAAGTTGTTAGGGTCTTCTGTGGTTTAATTAATATACTGATTAATTAAAAAAGTCCACCAAAATGTTATGTTGAAGATTTGTTTATTTTCTCAAAACGAAGTCAGCGATATTCACATGCATATATACAATACAGAGATGCACTTCTGAGCAGTCACAAAGATAATCTTTATAAAACTTCTGTGAACTTGAAAACTAACTATAAACTCTCTGTAAAATTCTCTGTAAAACTGAATACTGACTAACTCTGTCCTTCTGCCGATTTGTTTATATAGTCTCTATCGAAATTGCATGAATTCTTCAAAAGCTTCCGCCCGATATTTTTTGAACATTAACAATCACTCAAATAATTAAACATATTAAAAACAATCGGAATTAATACATAATCACTTAACATCATTACAAAATGATCAGAAATGGAAATTAGAGATACTTAAATACAAAATTATTTACAGAAATCATTTCAAACTGTAGAAAATTGTCCTGTAGACATCGTAACTTGCATTAATACTTGGAATTACACACATTTGAGCAATTTTCTTACACAATTCTGTTCTTAAACATATTAAATCGACTTTTAATAATTTTCTTTCATGAAACAAAAGTCTATATACACTGATTTACAAGAAATTACAAAACAAACATACCAGATCACTTTCAAGCAAACTTCAGCTCACTACAAATACTTTATACAGTACAATACTATTCAAAATTCAGGTATGAGGGCTGTTACAAAGTGACTATTATGTAGGGACATATGGTATTAAAATTACAATGAAATAACTGATTCTTACATTTTCTTGTATGTTTTTAATCGCCATCCCGGGATTGTCTGTACACAATTCCGAAATTAGGAATAAGGATCTGGATCGAACTCTAAATCCGTCGCCCTGGCCGGCTGAAAACGATTATACGGCAAAACACTCCAAAAATAAGCTTTTCGACACAGATCACAGGACCGTAACACTCCCTTTGATTGGCAACTATGCTAAGTAACTCTCCATTCTCTATCATGACTATCCAAGAATTAAACATTGTTAGATCTCAATGAATGATCATTCGATTTATTAATTGTGAAGTAAGTGATGCACTGAGCTTTTATTTGTAAATTGCAATAAATGAATTTTTCTTGTGTTCTCCCCAGAATAATTATCCCCTTCACATCAATTGCATTTTCATTATAATATTAATATCGTCAACCCTTGTGGTTAGAGGGTTTCTATTTACTGCGGATACTGCCCCTGTTGTAGCCGCATAAACCTAACCCGGTAGTCCTACCGGGTAATGGGAACCTAGTGTTTAACGTGGAATGAGAACCGCGGAATCGTTCTGGCGTACTTCACATTATACAGCAAACTGTGGTGGCAGTGATGGTCGGGTTATGGGCTTCTGAACATCCCGCCGAGACAGCGATTCGAACCGGGGGCCTTTAGCTCCCCCGTCAGACACCTTAACCACTGAGCCATTAGGCCGCTCGTGTCATTAATAACTAAGATATAACGGAATTCACTGATTAACATCAATCACCGGCGTAAGACAAAATAAGAAAACATTGTATTGCCTACCAAGAGTTTTCCCATTCGTCGTTGACCCATGTGTTTGTCATGCTGCGTAGCACTTACATATTTCATTCGGCGGCTACCTGCCTAACCACACCACCTCCAGCTGTATAGTGTATCCAAACATACCACGAATCACGCGAAATAAGCGTCTTTTAGCAGATATCTAATTATTGTGTTGCACTGCAATATTTGCATTTTGCCTGGAAACATGACTCGTAATTATATTATGACAGCTTTCCTCCTTGATTATGAGCAAAATGTTTATATGTCGCACAAATTTAATCGTAAAAAAATAGAGTGTGGCAGAAATATGCTAATACACTATCCATTCACTTATACACTCCTGGAAATTGAAATAAGAACACCGTGAATTCATTGTCCCAGGAATGGGAAACTTTATATACACATTCCTGGGGTCAGATACAACACATGATCACACAGAAAGAACCATAGGCACATAGACACAGGCAACAGAGCATGCACAATGTCGGCACTAGTACCGTGTATATCCTCCTTTCGCAGCAATGCAGGCTGCAATTCTCCCATGGAGACGATCGTAGAGGTGCTGGATGTAGTCCTGTGGAACGGCATGCCAAGCCATTTCCACCTGGCGCCTCAGCTGGACCAGCGTTCGTGCTGGACGTGCAGACCGCGTGAGACGACATTTCATCCAGTCCCAAACATGCTCAATGGGGACAGATCCGGAGATCTCGCTGGCCGGGGTAGTTGACTTACACCTTTTAGAGCACGTTGGGTGGCACGGGATACATGTGGACGTGCATTGTCCTGTTGGAACAGCATGTTCCCTTGCCGGTCTAGGAATGGTAGAACGATGGGTTCGATGACGGTTTGAATGTACCGTGCCCTGTTCAGTGTCCCCTCGACGATCACCAGAGGTGTACGGCCAGTGTAGGAGATCGCTCCCCACTCCATGATGCCGGGTGTTGGCCCTGTGTGCCTCGGTCGTATGCAGTCCTGATTGTGGCGCTCACCTGCACGGCGCCAAACACGCATACGACCATCATTGGCACCAAGGCAGAAGCGACTCTCATCACTGAAGACGACACGTCTCCATTCGTCCCTCCATACACGCCTGTCGCGACACCACTGGAGGCGGGCTGCACGATGTTGGGGCGTGAGCGGAAGACGACCTAACGGTGCGCGGGACCGTAGCCCAGCTTCATGGAGACGGTTGCGAATGGTCCTCTCTGATACCCTAGGAGCAACAGTGTCCCTAATTTGCCGGGAAGTGGCGGTGCGGTCCCCTACGGCATTGCGTAGATTGCGACGGTCTTGGCGTGCGTCCGTGCGTCGCTGCTGTCCGGACCCAGGTCGACGGGCACGTGCATCTTCCGCCGACCACTGGCGACATCATCGATGTACTGTGGAGACCTCGCGCCCCACATGTTGAGCAATTCGGCGGTACGTCCACCCGGCCTCCCGCATGCCCACTATACACCCTCGCTCAAAGTCCGTCAACTGCACATATGGTTCACGTACACGCTGTCGCGGCATGCTACCAGTGTTAAAGACTGAGATGGAGCTCCGTATGCCACGGCAAACTGGCTGACACTGACTGCGGCGGTGCCCAACCGCTGCGCAGCTAGCGCCCTTCGACGGCCAACACTGCTGTTCCTGGTGTGTCCGCTGTGCCGTGCGTTTGATCATTGCTTGTACAGCCCTCTCGTAGTGTCCGGAGCAAGTATGGTGGGTCTTACACACCGGCGTCAATGTGTTCTTATTTCAATTTCCAGGAGTGTAGTCTTCCAGAAGAAAAAAAGAGCAGCGCTAAGCTTCTCATGCATGTACCACGAATAGATCATTATCAGCATTATCTTATTTCCTCAATCTATTTGCAATGCGGATTGGTTTGCAATGTAATCTACTCTGTTGTGACTAAGTACTCTGCATCTTGGATTTATCGCAACGGATTACGAGGGGTGTTAAAAAAATAACGGTAATTTTCATTTCTTTGAAAGAATTTTATTTATTCGCCTACAACAACTTTATCCCCTTCAAAATATTTCCCATCAGATATTATACACTTATACCAGCAGTTCTTCAGATCTCCAAATCATTTCTGGAATTCGATCTTTGGGATAGCTTTGAACTCTTTTAGCGATGCACTATTAATCTATACTATTATAAATCTGTTAGCAAGCTGCATGTCTCTCTTTATTTTAACGGAACTCGCACAAAAACTACCACACCAAATTGGATGGTGTTTTCAAATTTTTAGAGCTAATGATCCAAACAAGAATCTACGGAAATAGCTAACATGTGCCAAATGAAGGAGGAAATATTGAAATACATTTCTAGATCGGTAATTATGAATATGGATACACTGTAGTTGAGACGTTCACTCCTTTCAGGAAAACTGACAGTAAAATCACACTCTATTTTTTTTTATTTTATTTTTTAAGGATGATGCTTCGTTTTTTGACTATTTATCTAATATGTTATCCGAAATTCAAAACATTAAAATTTACAGAATATGTGAGTAAGCGTCATTAATTTATAACTTACTGTAAGCACAGTCGCCGTAATTATTAACATCTTTGACAGTTACAAACTTTGTCTCTGGTACATGCTTTTAAATTCTGGCCGAATGCCGTACATTATTAATGAAAAACGGTAATGTGTGATATGGATGCAAATATCAGATTTTTCTTCGAAGAAAGGTCCATACAATAAACTTTAGCAGGTAACAGTACATATTTCTTATGTGCAAATATTCTTCAGTAAAATCGCACAAGGAAAGTGTGTATAAATTTTGGCTGCTATTCAAACCACAGCTGATAAAATAAACTGTTCTTTTTTTAAAAATAAAAATAACTACTTTTACGTGCTATTGAGTTTTTGACGACATCAACATGTAACCAATAAAGTTAAAAAGTAACTAGAAATTCTAAAACCTTATGCTACATCGCGTATATTATAAAACTAAATCCGCCGTGTCTTATGCTTTAACAAAGCGTATCAGGTGTCATTCTGATCCAGGCTGCATTTCAACCTAACGACAAACTTCGTTAATGTTTCCTATTCCAAATTAAAGTTTCTGTCACGTGCGTATTAATACATTCATGGTATCACGTCTAGGGTACGTTTCTTTTTTGCTTTTTTATACACTCTTTCTAGAGAACTATGTATTCAAGAACGGATATGGCAAATTATAAAGCTATGGCACTTTCAGTTACCACCATTCTGGTCCAGGTAGCATATCAGCCTAACTACGTAATATTTAAGCCAATATATCTCGAGAGCCAAGCGAGATATCGAAAAATTGTATTTTTTACTTTTGATTTGTTTCGTCAAGTTCTATAAGAATTCATTATCACTTTGTGGCGCCAAGATAATGATAGGACTACCAATTTCTACATACCACAAGACAAGCGCGCGAAGCAGCGGGCAAATGCTAGTCTCATCTATGCTTGTAAAACGACGGCCTTTCAACTGAAAAGTTACACGGGGGCATGTCTGGCGAATAGGAGGCTGGGCCATCATTACAGTGTTTTTTTGTTTTTGTTTTTTTTTTTTTGCCAAAAATTTACGAACAAACAACGAAGTTTGAGCAGATACATTATCGTTATGCAAAAAACCATGAATTGTTTTGCAACAAATCCGGGAGTTTCCTTCGGACTGCTTAACGCAAACGGAGTTGAACTTGAAGGTAGTATTCCTTATTGATCATTATTGATCATTTGACCTTGTGATCCCTGATTTATACAAATGAAAAATCTATGACTGTATCAAAACACGTGTTATCCTTCCAATGGCTTGCAAGAGACTAAACATCCAATATAACTCAAAATGTATAGATATGTTTAAGACATTTTTGCCAGCACAACAGCTAGAAAATCGTGCCAATTGGACTAATATAATCGCGAAATTTCAAAATTCCCCTCACTTTTTGAACACATCTCGTAATTCTATCGGAGTAACATGAATTCTCTGTGGAGTCCTTAGAAGTAATTCATGTGAAAGAGAACTCTCCACACTGCTACCGACTGAACATACTGTTTCTCCAGGAGTTACGGGCGCTGGGCCGTTTCCCCTGCGGCCAGCGAGTTTCTGGGGTGTTCTCCGTAGCGTGACCCCGTTGTTGACCCACAGTCGTAATTGCGTCAGCTTTCTGCGGGCCCCACCAGCCGCGACAATAGGAATCGAATCGCATTAAGGATAGCCGGCTCTCTCCCCCGCAGCGAGGGGGCGGAAATGTGTTGTTGACACAAATTTAGAGGTCACAGCCGTTCTCCCCCAACGGCTTCTGGCAGCGGCTCTGAAAATTAATTAAAGTCTCACTCGCAGATCCGATCGTGGTGATAGTTGCGTCATTTCTCCCAGTGGCAACCTAACTGTGAAGAACGGTAATAACCTCGTCAAAGCTGTATCATGATTTCCTGCTCGTTTCTAGCTGACAGCAAAGGAATTCGCTATTAGATGGCACAACGATGAAATGTATCATCCACATATCTATTTTTCATGGCGCCAAGACGTTTTTATTCACCATATCTGCATCCAGCAATTTTTAAACAGATTGCCATCAATAAATAACGCACAGTTACATTTTTGACAAGACTACCAGCTAAACTACAGACAGAGCATTCACTATCAGGTATCGGAAAGATTAACTCAACTTCAACTGAAAACTTAACACAAAAAGTCAAAGATAACAGACGATCTTTAGGAAGATCTCCCTTAAAATGAAGTAATCAGACATCTTGATAGTATGTACAACCATAGCAAACCTGGACACAATATAGTTCCTTTCCTTATTCATCTTACACTTCTTGTGAATATGCAGTTCACTATGACATTTGTAGTCTCTTTTTTTTCCCCTTTTGTTTCAGCCACCTATGGAGTAATATTCAGTACTCTTTCATTCTTTGGCTCACTCTTGCTTTTTCTTCCTCTGAAAATACGCTCTTTTTCCTGATTTGGTTTTCTTCAGTCAGATCCTTTACCTCTGCAATTTTTCCTCTGAATAATTCCCTGTCTTGTATGTCTCCCATGCTGATCCCACATCTTTTCAGATCCTGATGGACCTCCTTCACCCATGGAACTTGAGTCTTGCTGTTCTCTTAAAAGTTGAGTATTTTCTTTGCCATTCTCTCTGGTTCCATTCTCTTGATGTGTACATAGAAAGCTAATCTCCTTTTCTTAATTGTATTCGATACCTTTTCAGACTAATATAATTCTTGGTTCGATCTCAAACGGAAATTAAATTCGCTTCTTGTCACTTTTTTTTTTTTTTTGGTCCCAAGATTTTCCTTAGAAACTTTCTTTTTTATTTCCGTCAATCCATCTCTGGCTAATGTTTCTGCTGCGTATAAACATTCTGGCTTCACTGCCGTACTACAGTGCTTGTATTTCACCTGATGGAAGAGTAATTACGTGTACGTCTTTTGACAAATCCTGAAAGCTGTTTCCATCTTCCTCGCCCTATCTTCAACTGCAGCCGTTTCATTAACATTCAGAGTCAATATTTCACCAAGGTATTTGAAATTCTGTGTTCTTTTAATATCACCATATTTAGTTTACACTGTCCATGTCTGGTCTTTTGCGTATATTTTCATGTATTCCGTTTTCTCAAACGATATTTGTAGTCCTGCTTTCTTAGCTTTTTCCTTCAAGACTTCTGTCTGTTTGATTGCAGTCTCCAGATCTTTTGCAAAGAACACAATGTCATCCGCAAAAGCGAGACATTCAAACACCAAGCCATTCTTCTGGTGTCATAGTCTAATTCCGTTTAGGATGTTTGACTGACACCTCACTTTCCACCATTTTTGTTGTTTTTGTTGTTTTGTGTACATGAAAATGAAAGAAGAAACTTTGTGTTGTCCCGTACCGGCTCATTTATGTTTACTTAGACGAAAGGCACTATGTGTGCCAGGAAGTTTTACATCTCCATCCGGTGAACGAATCATCGCAACATACGCACTGTGGAGGGAATTTGGAATTAACTCTGGCATTTGTTCAAACATCTGTTAATTAGAAATTGTACATCTCATCCCCTAATGGTGAAGTCCACAATGAGGAAAAGTATTTCTAACAAAGGGGTCGAAATACTTAACTACGAGATACGAGGGGGGACCCAAAAGTAACGGGAATTGGGCTGCGGCGGGGAGGGAAAGTGGGGGAACCCATTGTTAGATCTGGTGTCTGTTACTGTCATCCCACCTGAGTCAGTGTGCGAAGTTGTATCGCTGTGAGTGTAGATTGTCAAGAGCAGCGCGAGGCTGTGAAATTTTGTTTCCTGTTGGGGAAATCGGCCGCGGAAACTATTGCAATGCTGAAGACTGCTTACGGGGATGCTGCCCTAAGTAAAACCAGAGTCTATGAGTGGTTTTCACGTTTTAAAAATAGAGAAATGTCAATTGATGACCAACCCCGTTCAGGACGCCCTTCAACGACAAGAAGAGACGAAAATGTCGACAAAATCAATGCCCTCATTCGTGCAGACCGTCACCGAACCACTGATCAACTCTGTGAGATGTCTGGAATATCATGGAGCTCAATTCAGAGGATTTTATCCCAAGATTTACACATGAGAACGGTTGCAGCTAAATTTGTCCCTCGCCTTCTCACAGGCGAGCAAAGGGAGCGTCGACTTCATGCATGTTTTGAGCTTCAAAATCAGCTCAAAGAATTTTTTCGAAAGTGATTATTGATTATGAATCGTGGTGCTATGGATACGACCTTGAAACAAAGCAGCAATCAAGCCAGTGGAAGACATGTGCTCTCCTCGTCCCAAAAAAACTTGCCAAGTGAAGCCAAACATCAAGACAATGATCATTTGTTTCTTCGATTGCAGAGGTGTTATGCACGCGGAGTTCGTTCCCCCGGGTCAAACTGTCAATCAGCAGTTCTACATGGAGATTTTTAAAAGATTGAAGGAGAGAATCTAGAAGAGAAGGTCAGATCTTTGGCGCACAGGCGACTGGTTCTTCCATCATGACAACGTGCCGGCCCACACCGCCCTCTCCGTAAAGCAGTTTTTGACCAAAAACGGCATGACACCGATTGTTCACCCCATCCACTCACTGGATCTAGCCCCCTGTGGTTTCTTTTTGTTACCCAGACTCAAAAGGATTATGAAAGGAAAGTGTTTTTCCACTGTGGAGTAGGAAAAACAAAAATTGCCGGAAGGCATAAAGAACAACCCGATAAGTGAATTTAAAAACTGTTTTGAACAATGGAAGGATTATTTGAAGTAGTGCGTTGTGGTCAGTGGAGAATACTTTGAAGGTGATCAAAATTTGGTGCAAAAATATTAAGAAATAAAGACGTTATGACGAATTTCCCGTTTTTTTGGGTCCCCCTTCGTATGAGGCATCACTATAACGTCTGCTACAAGACAAACCAATATACACTTAAGTACTCATATTCTGATACTGTATTTTTATGTACTTTGTTCCCTTTTACACAGTACTTAAGTGAATTTGGGCTTGATGATTCTCTATTCACAATCACAATTCACATATTTTCACCGTATTGTCAAAAATAGTTTCCGTATTATGTGAAAAACACATTAGACTGCAGTCAAATTTAGGAAAAATCTAGTAAGGAGGTGGTAGGAAAAAAAAATCGCTTAGTTCCGAAATGCCAACTCTCTCATAGAGCTATGAAGAAAATTAAAATATTCCTGTTGTCTGAGCAGTGTATGTAAACTAATCATAAAAGTGGCTGGAACAACTTTAAAAACTGATTTCGGTAATAGGATAGACGTAAAAATGGTTAAAGACTGTCTTACAGGTGATATATAATTTTCTTATGAACATATAACTTCGGAAACGAAACAAAAAGAAAATTAATAATAATTTTTCAGTGATGTATGGTGGAATTCAGCAACTGTGATATTAGTTTTCGGTTTATATTGAAAACAATTGTGACTTGTTGTTGCTTTCAATATCGACCCAAAAAAAAAAAAAAAAAAAAAAAAAACATTTAAAATACAGTAGATTCCCTTCATACGAGGTCAAAAGACAAAGCATAGTGCATTCAAAATTTGAAGAAAGATGTCACTCATGAAACGAATTATTTTTAGAATACACTACAGTTTACTATTACAATGGCTATGGTATAATGTCAATTTAATGTTAATGCGATAACACACGCTCCGGTGACACTGCAATACTTATCTACATTTTTATTCCAAGAATTTTTATCGTAAATTCTTTGAGCACATTTTCTCTACACACCTAATTTCGCCTTTTACAAATTACTTTTAAATTCTTCCAGGGTTCCAAGTGAACTGTTTTGAATTCCCTCAGCAATTATTTCAGTTGTGACTAGTTTTAACTACCTTACGCCTCAAATCAAGTGGTAGTTTGCAGTCTTTGTCATATCTTCCAGAAGTTAACTGATTCTTATAGCCTAACTCATGTGACTCGCTCACTTCGTCTCAACTACAATCTTGCAGCTTCGCTTTGCAGTATAATATCAACACAACAGAGTGGCCATCAGAACAACTGACAGTTTATTTACGAGTATTTGTTATAGACTAACATTATCCCATCACAGTTGACTCCGTGACTATTGACCCAACAATTGCGTAGTCCATGGCAGTGCGTCTTAGGCTCAGGAAGTCGCGCCAGTTTTCACCTACGATATTCATCTTTCGATGGCTAATGAGGTTCTTGCTCGTAGGTGAATAACCTCCAACACCACTAGAACTACAGTTTGGATAATCCTCCTGTTCACCGTTTACGCTGAGATATTCACCAAATTAGTGGCCCAAGCATGAAGAGGTTGACTAGGGCCCTTCCAAGCTAACGAACTCAATAGCTTCATTTTTTGTGCCTAGATAAAACTTTAGAGACGGGATGAACTAAGGGTACTTAAAGTGCTACTCAGATCGTCTACTTGCATCAAGAGACGGATCACCACCTGATCTTTCTCATTAACTAGCAATTATGAAGAATTCTTGGCATCTGCTTTTTAAAAGATGTCAATTTTGCAGTTAATATTGGCAAACTGGCCGATTATTTAAAAGATACTGTAGGAGAGTTACGAAAAATAACGAAAGCAGCCGTCGTTCGCGTATGATCAATGTCAGTAAAACAAAAGTGATTAAACAACATCAATTATACTGTTGGACTGTAACGATTCTGATTTAATAAACCATTATTTTATGTAATTTAATTATGATGGAGCGCACGCTCCGGTGACAATTTCCCTAGACACTTATTTTTCTCTCTTCTTGCACTGGTCTACTTTTGCCCTCTACGAATGTTAATTTTAGATTTTTCTTCGCTTGCTTTTGTAATTTATCCCCTACCTAATAAAAAAAATTCTCCCACAAACTTATGCCAGAAATCAAGGGGCAACATGTCGTCATGGTTATCTTTTCCCTTCCATGCATCCCTTTTAATTCTTCCAAACTTGTATTCAAATGACACCCATTCGAGGACCTTTATTTTTTTTTTTTTTTTTTTTTTTTTTTTTTTTTTTTTTTTAATTTAATGGCTTTTGGCAGCTGAGGCCATACAGCCAGCTCGATGTGTTATATTAAAGCTTCCAGTGTATCAGTTAAATCCAAGTGCGGACGCCACAGGACGGACAGGACACACACACAGACACACAACACTTAACATCCATGCCCGTGGCCGGATTCGAACCGGCGACCTTCGGCACGTGGAGCTAGCACTCTAGCCCCTACGCTACCGAGGCCGGCAGGACCTTTATTATATCAGTTACTGACTGTATTCTGCGGTAATTTCCAGAGACAGATCTAGTTAACCTCCAATACACCCTCCAATTCCTGTGTTTGACACCCAGAATGTGGGTTCCAAACTATACGATCATATTCAAGCAATGAATGGTCTGACCAAAGTTTTGTAACCCATTTCCCTCGCTTCTCTGATTCATCCACACATCACTCTCTCGAATAAATGAAGGATTTTGAAACCTCTTCCAATCACCTGCCCAAAGTGTCCTTCTCGGTTGAGTTTATTATCAAATCTTATGCCAAGATATTCACAATTCAATTCCTCAACAAGCAATTCATACAGCACCTTGTAATCATAGTCAACCTTTAGTTCTTTTTTTTATCTGTGCATCTAATAAGCTGACTCTTCTTTGCATTTACCTTTATCCCATGTTGTACTATCCAGGTCACCCTACAGCTGATTAGAGTCTTCTCCCGTTTTTAGTAAACTGTTGAATTGTCCTCCAACTATTATCTTGGTTCTCTGGGTGGAACCTTGTCGATTTGTTGAAACTCAACATTTCGGCCATCGTGTTCTGACCTTCATCAGAGGACTGCTGCGTTTGTTTCCGCTGTCACCCATATATAGCAATGGGAGCGCGCGCGCTAACCGTCCGCGATGACGTCACGGTTGTTACAGTGCCTAGCGAAGGCGGTTGGATGGGGCCGTTCGTCTTGCTTCCTGCTCAGTAGGTATGACCAAATATGGTTAAGTTGTAGGCCCCTGTCAGCATTCATGTTGTTAGATGTCTTTTGTATTTCTAGTGCCTCTCTCACTCGCCTCAGCCACCTACTGAGGAGGAAGCAAGACGAACAGCCCCATCCGACCACATTTGCCAGATACGGTAACGACCGTGACGTCATCGTGGACGGTTAGCGCTCGCGCGCCCCTACTGCTATGTATAGGTGACAGCGAAAACAAACGCAGCAGTCCTTTGATCAAGGCCACAGCACAATGGCCGAAACACTAGGTTTTAACAAATCGACGCGGCTCCACCCGGAGTACCAGGATAATGCTTACGATTACCGCAGAAGTCTGCGAAATTATTTTACTGTCGAACTACTTTCGAGTGTTGAGTATGCTAATGGACCTAGTGGGTTATCCCATTTGAAACAAGTAGTCTATCTGATGATGTTTCCTCTGATCACCATTGCCCCAGCATTGACGAGACGCTTTGTCGGCCTGGACGCTGCCTGTCCAGTCACAGTTGCCCTATTTACTGCCGTCCTTTCCGGTGACCCCCGCTATCTGCTGTTGAGCCGTGACGGACTGGGGGTGGCGGGCAGTCCCAATTACTGAGCCAGATAGATTGCGGACTGGCCGTGACGGGCGGCTGGCACGCGACTCCGGCCCTCTCTTACCAAAGTACCAACCACAACTTTGCACAGTGAAACCGCCTGCCTAAGCACCGTTCGTTACGGAAATTCAGAAATATAAACCGTTTAATCGTACGACTGCGACACCATTTCATTTACTCCATCTTTCACCTGTGATTTCGTCCACGGAGGGAGAGAAGCTCTCTAGCCGTTTTTTTATCGGTGATACGAATTAGTTAATGAATAACAGCATAAGTAACATTTCTTTGAAACTTAGATGCCTCATTCCAACACTTCATACTGTCCTTATAAAAAAAAAAAAAAACAACAAAAAACAAACAAACAAAAAAAAACAAAAAACAAACAATAACAAACAAAAAACAAACACGATTTTTCAAAATTGCTTCCAACAATTCGTATCATGTTAAATCTTCTCCACGACCAGATAAATTCGTTATCAGTGTAACTAATTCGTCCAGATCGCTAAAGTATGACCATCTATTGGTCCTAAAGGCAAAATACCCCATACTTATACAAAGATCCGATAGAAAATGTCGCATTACTTTGTTACAGTTTAGATCAGATATTATTCTACTACTCCAAGATCCGGCTGCATGATTTCTACGTCCATTTGTTATTGATTGAAATGCAATTTTTATGTATGATAATTAGTAGCAGAATACGATTCTGTCGGGTTGCCTATCAAAATATTGCCGCAAGTATTTTTAATTAAATTTACAAAAAAACTATTCTCTTGATTTTTAACTAAATTATAATTCATTTCAGAGAGAGTAATGTAAAGAATACAAAAAGTTTTGGTTGCCAATGTAAAAGTTGCCGCAAGTAGGGATTGGCAGCTGTTAAAGATATGCAAGAGTGGCAGAGAGTTAGCGGCCATATTTTGATTG
Source organism: Vandiemenella viatica (assembly GCA_031002005.1). Classification (NCBI taxonomy): domain Eukaryota; kingdom Metazoa; phylum Arthropoda; class Insecta; order Orthoptera; family Morabidae; genus Vandiemenella; species Vandiemenella viatica. Next base: position 54,584,084 of record CM061914.1, on the reverse strand, counting down.
GCCGCCCGAAAGGATCTTTTTCAGCTACCAATAATTATACACAAAAATTGCATTTTAATCAAATAACAGATGGACGTTGAAATCATAGGCTATACTTGCACTAAAGAGGCAACATATTTTTACTTTAACCTCCTTCAAAGTCTAACTATAATTGCTTACATTCCCCATAAGCAACGTATTCCATTCCCAGATAGTTTTAAACACAAAAGAAAATTTTCCTACTTCCACACTACTAAATGAAGTGCTGCTAATTTATTATGATTATGATTTATTATGATTGTCTTCCCTTCTATATATCATATCTAAGTTTATGCAAGCCTCATCACCAGTATGTGTGATGCACGTACTAGCAATTAAGTTCTTTCGTGTTCTATCCAGCAGTGACTCCCAGCCCAGCTCATTTAGTACTTCGTGTTAGTGAGTGCGTCACACGGTAATTTCCACCCACAAAATCAACTGCCATAGTTTGTACCTGCTCTTATTCCAGGATTTGATACCCATGACTATACTCTGGAACAAACGAAACATTTTATTAAATGTCCCAGTTTTTCTCAGCTTAAACTTTTCTATGTTATGGGTAATGGAAGTGGATCATTCTTGGTGGGATTTTGTGACAAAGGAGGTTGTTTACATGCCTTATACGAAGGATGTTCTTGTTCTGTATTTACAAATATTTAGTACTACCCATTCAAATAAATATTAGTTTTATTCTGGAACATTATTCACCGATAATGTCAAAAAGCGGAGTTCACATAAACGCTAGCAACGCGAACATATTGGACGACATTCTTAATATAATAACTTCACTATATTGCTAATTCACTATATTAGCTGTAGATGAAGTTACTATATTACTTCATCTTAATCATTCGCTTACTTGGCCCGAAACTGTGACAGTATCCATATAATAAATGCTTCTTTTAGCTAATAATTTTATTCGTTCGTCTATTCTTCATAAACATCACCCTTCTATAATTCAAGTCCTCATAAGTTATTCCAATCGGTGATCTATAGATTTACTTACTTGTAAATATAAATTCTTGACCGGAGTTGACGGAACAAATAAAAGTTTCGTTCAGACAGGGTTTGAGATGCTTAGTTTAAGGTTTTGATTCTTCTTCTTCTCCTATTCTTTGTAGGTCACAACCTACTTCATTGTAGCTTATTTTATTCATGTTCTGAAGTTGTTCCAAAACACTTTTCCCTGCGTTTCAACAGCCTCCCCCCCCCCCCCCCCCCTCATTTCTGCAGCAGGTATACTGTTTATGTCACTTGTTACCATTCTTTCGTTTTATACTGTGTTGTTCTTAATATTTTCATTTATCTTTTTTCCAACAGCTATTTTTTAAATGGTAATACGAAGACGAATGTTCTGTAAACTTATGATACAGCTCTTGTTGGTGTAACGGCGGGAAGCCGATAGGCCAATCAAACCAAACTTTTTCACCCAAATTTCGTGCATAAAATGAAATTAAACTGTTCCAGTCCTGCACAAAATACAATATCTTTCGCACTATGCGTTTTCTGGTAATATTTCTGTAGGTTTTTAAATAAAGGATTTAAAATAAATCGATCAAATTAAAAAATAAGTAAATTCTTAAACCTGTGAGAATCATTTCTTTTAGAACTTACACCCTCGTCAAAGTTATATTGATTGGTGCCAGGGAAGGACTATGGACTAGGAACGCAAGGAAATCATCCATTGCTTTTACAATGACGTCAACCTGGCATTCACCGGAAGTGGTTTCGGGAAATTTTGGTAAACAGAAATTTGGTTGGCCGGACCGCGGTTCGAACTCGGGTCCTGAATGATGGAACTGACGGCTCAGTTAAAAGGCGTCGTCCCACCCTCATCCCTTCTTCATCGTTAAGTAGTACTGAAATGGAAGAGAAAACTGTCCTTGTGCAGCTGTGAATACTTTTTATTCTCTTATTTTTATTTTTTTATGGGTGGTTCGGTGGAAGGTAAACTTTCGACATCTTGTGTATATGTAAAATATCATCCTCTGTGACTAGTGTACACTACTGAAAAGTGCATTGCGAGCTGGTTTTTTTTCTTCATTAAAAAATGAAGATCCAGATGAAGTTAACTCACCGGAATCTGGAGTATTTTGAAGAAGAGTAACATAGGCGTGAAGACAAACATCAATAATGGTATAAATGTCTATAATATATCATATTTTAAAGTAAGATAATTTTGTCAGTTAGTGGATAATAGAGGTGAAAAACAGGGAAATGTCTAAAGATTTTGAACAAGTAGTTATACTCATATGTATGAACTATTTTACTTAATTCAATTAAGATAATCGACACTACTAAGGAAAAAGTAGAAAAAATTGAGTATTCGAGTAAAGTATAAAATTATATGTATTGGAATGATGCTTTAGAAAATGGGTTAGGGAACAACTCCACAAACAGAAAAAAAATATTATTTATATTGTGGGCCCATTTTGAGACATAAGGTATTTGCTAATTAGCCCTAGCTGGAGTGAAAAGTGGAATGAAAGTAGTATAGAGGAAACTGTAGATCAGATAAGATAAAAACAATATTGAGTAAATAGGTTAAGAAACTATGTAAAGTTAGCTTATGAACAGAATAGGTCATTGTTTTTTTTTTTTCGGCGGGAAGGGTAAGAATGAACTATTGCGTCAGCTAAAAAAGTGGGCAAGAATCAAATTGACGTTTTTAGTACTCTTTACATAGAATCTATTTGACAGTGCTTAAAATAAATACATGAAAAATTATGGCAGCAGAAGCCACTTAGTGGACCATACCACTAAGCAAACAATAGTGGAAATGACAGTAGAAGCTGACGGAATGTGATAACCAAAAATCCTACGACGTGTCGTAATAATCGTCAAATATACAACTGGCGGTTTTATTTATTTATTTTCGAAAAGAGCAAGAAACACTCCATTATCCAAAGTGCTCTATACGAAAACACGTCGAAGAATGTAGGATTCTTTACGTACGATACCAAGTTAACGACCTCGGAGGAACAGAGCAAAATACCCTCAGCAGGGTTAAAAACAACATATCGAAGCGATTTGTTGGCTATCATACTGCAAGGTGGCACAGATTTTTGTCTAGGCATAACCAGCTATGATTAAACAATGTCTTAATTGAAAATTAGGTGTTAGATTTAGGGATAATTACTAAATTACGATTCTCCCACGTCAAAAAGAAATACTTTGGCATTCCCTTTTTGTTGTTTTGTTTGCGACTCACCGAGCGGGGCGGTGTAACGGTTAGCGTTCTCGCCTCGCATTCGGGAGGACGGCGGTTCGAATCCCCGTCCGGGCATCCAGATTTGGGTTTTCCATGGTTTCCCCAAATCACTCCAGGCAAATGCCGGGATGCTTCCTTCAAAAGGCCATGGCCGAATTCCTTCCCATTCCTTGCCCCCCATCCTTTCCCGTCCCTAAAGACCTCGATGTTAAAAAGAGACGTAAAGCAGTTACCAAAAAAAAAAAAAGTTTGCGACTCATCGACATCGAGGGCTTTATATCCAAAAGAGGTTGGAGGTAAATAATAGGAAGGAATTCTGCGATAGAATTTTGAATGAGCCATTCCCGCATTCATTTAGAGTGATTTTATGAAAGCAATGGAAAACCAAACCTGGATGGCCGGAACGGATTCGAACTTGTGTCCTCCCGAAGCGGTCGTCCCCTCAGTGAACTTTGTCTCTGATTTACAGGTGGAGTCGTCCACAATAATCTTCGTACTCTTTACCCTTCGTCTTTTGTAGCGATTGGGGAGGAGTAAGCTCGACTTCTGTTCTTTTGTCAACAAATTAATCGAGTTCGGACAACCGTTCCCATCGGCCAACTTTCAAAATTTTCTTCAGCTTCTTCGTGATATGAGCCGCTGTCTTATTCAACAGTCAGTGACTATAGTGACTGAATTACGAGATCCACTGTCTTAGCTGTGGTCAAGGAAGTGGGTTTAATATTATTCGAAAATCATTCATTTCCTCCAACATGTACTGTGCCTGAATTTCAGCATTACTCTGGGAAGACAAAACGAGTAGCCGTTTTCGTTGCTTCCAGGAAAAGATAGCACTAGCGGTACTATCAAGGTAGACCTTTGACCTCGAACGCTCGGAACCGCGCGAAAACATGCTTAGGATAAAAAGCGATCACGACAGTTCGCATTGAGTCGCCGAACCGGTAACTTCCTCGTAGGCTCAGAGCAGTGAACAAATTTCCTCATTTCTGCAAGTGTGTGTGATAGTTTAACTTTGTTTGTGGTTTTACTTTAACTTTGCCTGTGGCAGACAAGACAACTTTGTCTTCGCCGTAGGTAAAGTCTACAGCAATGGAAGGGCAGTTTTACGATACAGGACAATCAATAGCAACAGCTCTACAAACGTGCTACGACAGTGAGTCATCTTCAACACCGATCAACAACTTCAGTCAGCAATGTGAGACGTTCAACATATCAGACCAGCCCCCCCTACTCCAGTACCAAGACCATTTTCCACCACTACCATCAGCTACATTAACGGAAGATCTACAAACTAATCAGCGCCAGCAAACTGCAAAGAATCGCCCTCGCTCTCCACCAACAACAGAAACCGCTGCCAACTTCGACTCCTCCCTGAAGAAGAAGATGAGACAAGAGGGACGCAGTGAGCAAGAAGAAACAGAAACCATCAGAATGGAGTTGGCAGCAGACAACGAGCAGCCAAAACCAACAACGGTACTAGCAGGTGAGCAGCTTGCGCTTCCCAGTGTGCAGGTCAACAGTGAACGATCATGTAAACTCCACGCGAGCCAGGAACAATAACAGTGTTAACAACAGATTTAGTGCATCGGACAATGGTCCATTCATTGTGATAATAGAAGCATAGACGGGAACGTGGGTAAATGGCATCCCATGGCGTTGGGAAAATTTTTGTTTCAGAATCATAGCCACCTAAAAGATAAAATAGTTAACATTGTACAAGCGGGGCGTAACAGAGTCAGAATTGAATGTAAAACGGGGCAGTCAGCAAACCAACTGGTTGCGCTAGAATCCTTTAAAGAAGTCAGCTTGGAGGGCATATATCCCAACCTCTATGACAACAAGACAGGGCGTAATTAGAAACGTAGACACTAGTTTAAGCATTAAGGAAATTTCTGAATCCATTGAAAGTCAGTATAAAGTGATTAACGTCAAACGCTTCTCTAA